>JACEFZ010011731.1:0-122467 GCA_014155875.1 Cepaea nemoralis | reverse complement strand
ACTAGGTATAATGACTCCCTCAGTTGTATATATCACATCTTACCTAGCACCAGGTATAATGACTCCCTCAGTTGTATATCCCACATCTTACCTAGCACCAGGTATAATGACTCCTTCAGTTGTATATCCCACATCTTACCTAGCACTAGGTATAATGACTCCCTCAGTTGTATATATCACATCTTACCAAGCACCAGGTATAATGACTCCCTCAGTTGTATATCACACATCTTACCTAGCACTAGGTATAATGACACTCTCAGTTGTATATCACACATCTTACCTAGCACTAGGTATAATGACACTCTCAGTTGTATATCACACATCTTACCTAGCACTAGGTATAATGACACTCTCAGTTGTATATCACACATCTTACCTAGCACTAGGTATAATGACACTCTCAGTTGTATATCACACATCTTACCTAGCACTAGGTATAATGACACTCTCAGTTGTATATCACACATCTTACCTAGCACTAGGTATAATGACACTCTCAGTTGTATATCACACATCTTACCTAGCACTAGGTATAATGACACTCTCAGTTGTATATCACACATCTTACCTAGCACTAGGTATAATGACACTCTCAGTTGTATATCACACATCTTACCTAGCACTAGGTATAATGACACTCTCAGTTGTATATCACACATCTTACCTAGCACTAGGTATAATGACACTCTCAGTTGTATATCACACATCTTACCTAGCACTAGGTATAATGACACTCTCAGTTGTATATCACACATCTTACCTAGCACTAGGTATAATGACACTCTCAGTTGTATATCACACATCTTACCTAGCACTAGGTATAATGACACTCTCAGTTGTATATCACACATCTTACCTAGCACTAGGTATAATGACACTCTCAGTTGTATATCACACATCTTACCTAGCACTAGGTATAATGACACTCTCAGTTGTATATCACACATCTTACCTAGCACCAGGTATAATGACTCCCTCTCATCTCATCTCATCATGTTCCTCTTGTACCTTGCGGTGTCGAGGTGAAGTATAAACTTCGTGAGAGTGCCCTGGTTATGGGCTTCGTATATCGACATTCCCATGGATTCTGTTATTCCCTCAGTCCAACGTTTACGTGGTCGGCCTCTTCCTCTGTTTCCATCTGGTCTGTACATCATTGCTTGTTGTGGCATGCTGTTGACTGGTAGCCTACTTGCATGGCCAAACCATTTGACTTGCTGCTTTCTAATAAAATCTAGAGCAGCTTTAACCCCTACTTTAGTCCTGATTTCTTCATTTCTGATCTTATCTCTTCTTGATACGTTGAGTATTCTTCTCAGAAACCTCATTTCTGTTGTTGTGATTTTTCTTTTCTCTTTTTCTGTCATTGTCCAGGTTTGGCATTGGTAGCACAGAGTTGGTAGGAAGATTGTGTTGTAAAGTGCTTTCTTAGTAGTTATTGATACATGTTTGTTCTTTAGTATTGGTGCCATTTGTCCAATGAGTTGATTTGCCTTATTGCACCTATTTTCGATCTCGTCTTCTGATCTGCCATTTGATGATATTATACTTCCTAGGTACTTGAAGCTCTTTACTTGTTTCAAGGGATGTTCGTTTAGGTGAATTGTTGCTGTTTGTTCTTCTTTAGTTATAGTCATTACCTCTGTTTTGCTTGTGCTAATTTTCATGTTATGTTCCCTACACATTTCGTTTAGACTATTCATGTGGTCTTGTAATTCAGCTTCTGATTTTGCTATTAGTGCTTGGTCGTCCGCAAACAGGAGTTCTCTAATGGTTAGATTTGCAGATGGTTCTTCTTCTGTGTTCTCGTCATGCGGTATTCTTGCTGTCTCTGCTTGGCTGGTTTCTTTACATATGTTGTCTATATATGTTATGAACAAGAGAGGGGACAGGACACAACCTTGTCGTACTCCAGATCTTATGGTGAAGGGTTCTGAGTGTTCTCCAGTTGCTCTCACTATGCATTCACTGTTGTTGTATAAACTTCTGCATAGGTTTGTTAGATGTGTACTCACTCCATATTGTTTAAGGATTTCCCACAGCTTGTTTCTATCTACCCTATCAAATGCCTTTTCTTGGTCGACAAAGGCTAAGTAGAGTGTTTCATTGAATTCAATTGATTTTTCTATAAGTTGTCTAAGAGCAAAAATGGCGTCTGTGCACCCTTTGTTTTTCCTAAATCCAAGCTGCGTTTCGCTTAGCTGGGGTTCTAAAGTAGTTCGTAATCTTTTTTCAAGAATTTTGCAAACTATTTTCCCAGTATGACTCAACAGTGAAATGCCTCTGTATTGTGTGCAATCTCTTTTGCTGCCTTTGTTTTTCCAAATTGGGATAATTATGGCGTTTCCCCAGTCTCGTGGTGTCTGTTGTTCTACCCAAACATGGTTGAATAGTCTATGTAGCCAAGCTGTTCCTACTTCCCTTGCTGCTTTAATTAGTTCATTTGGTATTTCATCCTGTCCTGGTGATTTGTTTAATGGGGCTAATCTGATGGCTTCTATAATTTCTTCTTTTAGTATGTCTGGTTCTAGTTCCTCGGTGACATCTGTGTAGGTCTCTTGAATTCCTGTGACATCTGATGGGATGTTGAGAAGTTGTTCGAAATACTGCTTCCATCTTATTAGGATCTGTTTTTGTTCACTTATTGGTTCTCCATTTTCGCTGTTAATTATTTCAGTTGGGTCAAAGGGTTCTCCTCTGGTTCGCATTGCACTTATCTTTTTGTAGAAGTTTCTGCCTCCTTGTAGTTTTTATTTAGGGTTTCTCCATACTCTTCCCAGTCTTTTTGTTTTTCCCAGACAATGTCCACAGTGAGAAGGATATAGGAGCCTGAAAAGAATAGAACAAAGGCAACAGGTCCAAACGAGACAAGATATATTACGGCAAGGTTAATTTAAAAAGGGCTAATGTTTGACGATTGATTACTCATTATGTTTACGTTTGAAAATTACAAAGAAGAATAAGATATTTGCCGATCTTCAGTCCTTTTGTTTGCTGTTAAGTTTTCCTGCTTCAAGTTTGTTGAAAGAGTGTCACACCCTGGAAACCTTATCGGTTAAATGGTTTTGATTGAAGTTCGTTAAGACATTCTTCAGCACTGTGTAACTGCCATCACCTCCATCGTCATGCTGCTCGTGGTCATAGAGTGGGCACCACTGGATTCTTGAACGGTTCGGCACGCTGAACGGGCTGTAAATGCCCACGCACTTCTCTGCTGCTTTACAACAGATCCATCTGTATAGATGAGCACTTCGGGGCTATCTGAGTGATCATAGATGAGCGCGTTAACCTCTGCATTGACAGCGGCAGGGTATATATATATATATCTATATATATATATATATATATATATATATATATATATATATATATATATATATACAGTAAAACCTCGGTTTTCGTCGATAATCCGTCCGAAAATAATGGGCCAAATCCGAAGCCGACGAAAACTGAGGCAGTTATATGAATCAATGTAATTCAATTAAATCGTTCTAGAAACTCCAAAATACATACCAAAACACATTGTATAGAAAATAAATGTAGTGTTTAATGCTATTTTTCGGCCCCGGACTTGTCCGAACTCGCACCGCGGCCATGCCTAATAATACTGTCTATGCCTGTGCGTCTCTTGAATTGCCAACACCTAGCAGACTGGGCCGGCAGCAAGGGGATACTATTCGCGGTTTATTATTGCCATATTCAACGTATTACATCCAGTATTAAACCCGTTTGTTAACGGATTCAGTGTGCCAGCTATCCTATGTAGTGCATTAGCTGGAATACCATACCAGATCAAGGACAGCTTGACTTAAGCCACAAGTAGCACTCAAAGGGAAGGAGACGGAAAACAGAGATCGAGTAGACACAAGAGCACATACGGTGTGACCGATTACTGTATATGGTATTCATAGAAGTGCTTCATAAAGTGGTTTAAAACAAGGACAAGACTGGATCTCGTGTTATTTTAATTATTGTGGGAGATTTAGAGAAAGAAAAAGGCAGACATAAAAAGGAACGAACGAACAGTCTTTTTTTTCAAAGGGTAACAAATTGTGCACATAGGCAAGTCATACATTTGGCCCTTTCAATCACTCATCTTTCATTCATCAATTGTGAATGTTACATTCACACAGAACACAAAAAAACAAACATTGAATTCTGCCCTTCTTTCACTCTCTGTCATACGGCCGAAGGTGCTAGGGTATGTGTGAGGGCACGAAGCCGCAGGTGCACAGTGTTCTCCTCCCTGATAACGGGTAGCTTGCCGGCAGGCACAATGCGAGTATGTGGGACATGTGGGAATAGCGATTCTAGCGTCTAGGAATAGGATACGAACCCACGACAAGACCAAATCACCCAAAAGTCATGGCCCAGGCGGGCCCGCTCCTAGAGAGTGTCAGGAAGATAAAGGGACGAAACATTCGGCGATGGGGGACTACTTCCCACGATCGAAAGCCTCCAGTCGAGCTTGCTCTGTGGTGGCAATTGTATCTACTTGTTCCGGTTTGTTTTCGGTGACCCTGTTGTGTTACCTCTAAATGATAGTATTGATAGTTAGTTGGTCATCTTGAAGTAAATTATGTTGCTGAACGATGGGCTCATCACGACCAGCTGGCAATACACTCCATGATGTGGAAGATTTTGTTGCTGAACGACGGGCTCGTCACGACCAGCCGGCAATACACTCCATCATGTAGCAGATTATATTGCTGAAGGAATAACTCATCACGACCAGCTGGTAATAAAACTCGCCATTTAGCAGATTCTATTGCTGAAGGAATAACTCAGCACGACCAGCTGGTAATACAACCCGTCATGTAGCAGATTATGTTGCTGAATGACGAGCTGTTTACAACGTCCCGTGAAGCGCATGCAAATATAACCAGTTATGTAATGGGCCTCCGCATACGAATAAAGGCGATTTAGGCTGACAGTGCAAAGCGCATATTTGTATAGACCAATAGGAACATCCTAGGTCATGTGATGGGTATCACACAGCCGCATTTACCTCCCAAAACATTCTTGGTACCCATCTTAGGCTGGCCTGAGAGACCAATTTCATTTTTAAAATTCCGATTTCGCCCAGCTGCAGGTCGAACCCTTGACCACCAAGTCAGCAGGGGCAGTAGATAGCCACTACGTAACCGCGGCCGCCATTGCATTTGGAAAACTAAAATGGTGGATTTAATAAAGTGCTAGGACGTGGCCGAACGGGTTAATTACAAGCACCTCAGAAGTCGGAATGGGTTGGCATGATGGCGAGGGACACGGGCAATAGAAAAGCTAACTGGCACGTGACAATGAGCCAGTGCATTCCCTAGAAAATACTAGAAGTAGCAGAGCGCCAAGTGGTCTATGCTTGAGTTCTAAGCTAGTCAGCAAAGAACAGTGCTTCGACAAGAGAAAACGCCATGGCTTCAGATAATTGTAATTATCTGGTAAGAGTAAGAACTGATGGCAGACAGAGGAAAGGACGGAGAGATAAATACAGACACTGGGAGAAAGACAAACATAGCGGAAGTGACGGAGAGATAGATGCAGACACTGGGGGAAATACAGACAGACACACATACAGCGGAAGTGACGGAGAGATAGATGCAGACACTGGGGGAAATACAGACAGACACACATACAGCGGAAGTGACGGAGAGATAGATGCAGACACTGGGGAAAGACAGACAATAACATAGCGAAAGTGACAGGGAGATAGATGCAGACACTGAGGGGAAAACAGACAGACATACAGAGGACGTTATGGAGAGATTAATGCAGACACTGAGGGACAGACAGACAGACAGACAGACAGACAGACAGACAGACAGACAGACAGACAGACAGACAGACAGACAGACAGACAGACAGACAGACAGACAGACAGCGGAAATGACGGAGAGATAAATACAGACACTGCGCGAGGTAACGGCTGGAGCAGGATATAACAGAAGAAAATAAAGTCAATGAGGTGTATGTAACTCCAGCAATACAGTACGAGACACTAAACACAGAGAAAGTGTACATATCTTACAACCAACGCCAATACTGCAAACGTAATTTACAGGCGTGATGATAATATTCACACACACAAAATAACGAAATGAAAACAATGTATACTACGACACAACGTATCGACGTTTCGATTATACTAATATTTATCAGGAAAAACACAAACAGATGTAAAGAAAGACATGAAATTAGAAGAGTTAATAACATTAAAACATAAACATAAAGATGTAGGTATAACACGTTGCCTGGCCAGTACACATTCCTCGTTGCTAGGAAGGCGGCGCAGAGGTTCAGTTGTGAAAGGGCAGCAGATAAGAAAATGTGGAGCTGAAGGTGTGCAAACAGTTAAATATGTTATATAGAGGGAAGTCAGCAGAGCTATTCTGTGGCGTCTACAACAGTGTTGATTCCTGCTGGATGGATGCATCGCAGAGAATTGATTAACTGGCTTTCTAATGGATAAAGAGGCGCTCTGTGTGTTTCTTATCGCATACTGTTTAACGCTGGATACAACAATACACACAGTGAAACTTTAGAGGATCGGCTGGCCGAATGGCTAGAACGCCGTATTCTCCTTCGGGAGACCCGAGTTCGAATCCCGGTAAGGTGTGGGATTGTCTTTTTTTTTTCTGTTGGGTGGCAAAAAGAAAATCCTAACCTGCACAGTTCTCAGCGACTGCACCAGCCAGGCGGCGCTAATTCCTCAGGCTCAAAGACAACCCCCCCCCCCCCCCTGCTATACACCGCAAGGTACTATAGCGGCAGTTAATGACAGTGACAGTAAAACTGTTGAGGATGACACAAACACAATGATAGATCACAATAGGCGTTGTGGTTAGGCAGCTTTCATGAGGACACCAAATTAAAAAAAAAATAACGGCGGAAACTATAGTCGATTCTGTTGGTTGTTGGTGGTTGGTCTCAAACAGTCTATTACCGCTAGATGTGGCCATCTGTGTGCAAACAAGTGTATAGTTGCTATTGTTGATTAGTCTCAAACAGTTTATTTACGCCAGAGTGGTCATGTATGTGCATACAAGTGTATAATTGCTGTTGTTGATTAGTCTCCAACAGTTTATTTACGCCAGAGTGGGCATGTTTGTGCATACAAGTGTATAATTGCTATTGGTGATTAGTCTCAGTTTATTTGCGCTGCATTTATTAATATATGTGCAGCAAAATGCAGAATTACTCAACTTTGGGCAAATGTGATGATAATTTGAGATAGCTGGTAATAGTGTCTGTTCACAAACTTCTGTCTCGTGTGCTGCTAATCATTTCTGATACCGATGGTCCTCCATGCCATGATGTCAGTCTATCCAGCGTCTTTGTTTGTTATTTTTTTTTGGTTCTCTCTCGGCCTCGCTCCCCCTCTTTCTGGTTGTGACGACATACTCTATGGCATATTCACAGAAAGTGAGCAGTCTTCTTCTGATGTGAGTATCCAGTTCTCTTTGTTAATTAACTTCTTTAAAGTATCTATATTACTCTGTCTATCCATACACGAAATTGTGTTGGTCTCCTCTCGCTCCACGGCAAGAGAAATTCTATGGATATGTCAACAAGCTGTCTGCTGCTTTCTCTGGGTATGTTCATTTTGCGGTCTGACGGCGGACAACGAAAATTGCAATTACAGTGTGGCGTGTCCGTTGTTTCAGAATGAGCACTTTCTTCGCTGCCCTAATGGTCGGGACAAGATGGACTCAAGATGGATAAAGAAGTCACTTAGTAGAAGGTCACTCCGCAGTTTCCTTTGAGGCTATACAGTCTCTTAAGGAGAGGCTCCAGGATCTTCTCACTGCAAGTACAGACCAGGTTCCTGCTGCCGGTCAGGTCCAGGAGCTTGAGGTTGCTGAGGGTGGCCAGGGCTGCAGGCAGACGGGTCAGCATTGTGTGCTGCATGTACAGGTCTGACAGCTGCTGCAGATTTATGAATGCCTGATCTGTGATTGTCGCAATGGGGTTAGAGTTCAAGGTCAGTATCTCTATACCCGCATTCTGCGGGAAGCTGGAATCTGTCAGCTGACTGATGCTGTTGGAGCTAAGATCCACCTCAATCATCGATGTGTGGAAGTCGGTGTATCTGATGAGCTTGATTGTGTTAAAGGACATGTCCAAGTTGGTTACGGAATACAGACTGGACATCATACGAGGGATGACACTGAGGCGGTTATATCTGACTTGAACGTCATAGGTTACTGCAGGCATAGAGCCAGACTGTGAGTCAGATATCACATTATGGGATAGATCGATGCTGCCTAACTGTGTCATGAACGACAAGTCGGGAATGGCGTACAGGTGGTTGCCTTGAAGATAAATGTTTATCAGTGATGAAGCGTAGGGCTGCAACATCTGGCTGATGTGGGTGTGGTTTGACAGGCTCGTGTTGTCCAGCGCCAGGGAAGAGATCTTGCTGTCCCTGGGCAAGTATGTCAGGTCTGAGATCTTCGTGTTCACCAGATTTAACATCTGTACAGCCTTGAGTTCTGACATCGCTTTGGGAACTGCTTTAAGATTGTTATTCATCAGCGTTAAGCTGTTTAATGTATCGGTCTGGTTACGTAGCGAGCCATCAGGTATAGATGATATGGAGCTGTTGACTATACTCAACTGTGTGAGTTGATTAAAATACTGAATCCAGTCCGGCTAGGAGGAGAGACCAACATCCTCCAGATACAAATTGTCGACGGTTGAACCTATGACCTTCATGGCATTGATATTCCAGTCTTGGATATACGTGTGGGAAATATAAAAAGTTTTCAGAGCATTCAAATAACTGAGGGCATTTGGGATGGTGGAAAAATGTGCATTGGAAAACGATAAGCTTTGCAAAGTGTGAGAAGATCCCGTGAAGGCACGTTCGTCAATCACTGTAATGGGGTTGAACATGAATGAGATCTCTTGCAAACCGTTTGGGAAGCTTTGTTCTGGAACTGTCGAGATATTGTTATTCTGTGAATATATTCATGAAATATTGTCAGAAACGGTCATGTCTTTATAACAAGCGTCGTGTTCATGTTAATCCATTTAGAGATATTTGGTTTTAGCTAAATATATGTTAGACCTGTCTCAAGTTAAGCTAAATATATGTGACACCTGTCTCAAGTTTAGCTAAATATATGTAAGGCCTATCTCAAGTTCTGCTTACTTTGGAATTTGCGTGTCTGAAAGGATAAGAACCATGGATGTTAAACTTCCGATGCACTGATGACGTAGTAAGGGTTTCTCTCACCGGTCAGTTTGACTTGAACGTCGACCTCTCGTCCTTTACTTGAGGACGTAAATTACAAGTACCTCAGATTATAGAGTGAAATCACCCGAAGGCTCCATCCATGTTACTGCTGTATTCACATTATTCCTTCCATGTTATTATTGTATTCACAACATTCTTTCCATGTTAAATTTTTATGTATATAGTTCCTTACACATTACATCTGTATTCACGTTCCTTCTTCAATATTACTACACTATTCAAGTCAGTCGCTCATATTACTGTGATATTCACATCATTACCCCCATGTAGTAATTGTAGTACTTTTGATAATATTAGTAGTAGTATTACTAGTTGTAATAGTAGTAGCAGCAGCAGTAGTAGTAGTAGTATTAGTAGTAATAGTAGTAGTAGTAGTTTTAGTAGTAGTAGTAGTAGTAGTAGTAGTAGTAGTAGTAGTAGTAGTGGCATTAGTAGTAGTAGTAGTGGCATTAGTAGTAGTAGTAGTGGCATTAGTAGTAGTAGTAGTAGTAGTAGTAGTAGTAGTAGTAGTAGTAGTAGTAGTAGTAGTGGCATTAGTAGTAGTAGTAGTAGTAGTAGTAGTAGTAGTAGTAGTAGTAGTAGTAGTAGTAGTAGTAGAAGTAGTAGTAGTAGCAGTTGTACTTGTAGTTGTAAAAGTAGTAATGGTAGTAGTAGTAGTCGTCGTAGTATTAGTAGTAGTAGTAGTTGTAGTTGTGAAAGTAGTAATGGTAGTTGTAGTAGTCGTAGTAGTAGTAGTAGTAGTAGTAGTAGTAGTAGTAGTAGTAGTAGTAGTAGTAGTAGTAGTAGTAGTAGTAGCAGTAGTAGTAGTAGTAGTAGTAGTAGTAGTAGTAGTAGTAGTAGTAGTAGCAGTAGTAGTAGTAGTAGTGGTAGTAGTAGCAGCAGCAACAGCAGTTGTAGCAAAAATAGGAGTAGATATAGTTGTTGTTGTTGTAGTATTAGTAGTTGTTGTTGATATACTAGTAGTAGAGGTATTAGTAGCAGTTATTGTACTAGTAGTTGTAATAGTATTAGTTATTGTTGTTGTTGCTGTAGTAGTTGTTGTTAATGATACCGTAGTAGTAGTAGTAGTAGTAGTAGTAGTAGTAGTAGTAGTAGTAGTAGTAGTAGTAGTAGTAGTAGTAGTAGCTGTAATAGTAATAGTAGTAGAAGAAGTAGTAGTAGTAGTAGTAGCAACAGTAATAGTAGTAGTTGCGGTAGCAGTACTCGTAGTAGTAGTTGTAGTAGTATCAGTATTAGTCGTAGTAGTAGTGAAATAGTAGTAGTAGTAGTAGTAGTAGTAGTAGTAGTAGTAGTAGTAGTAGTAGTAGTAGTATTAGTAGTAGTAGTAGTAGTAGTAGTAGTAGTAGTCATTGTCGTCGTCTCTGTAGTAGAAACAGTAGTAATAATAGTAGTAGTAGTAGTGGTAGTAGTAGTAGTAGTAGTACTCGTAGTAATAGTAGTAGTAGTTGTAGTAGTTTTAGTAGTAGTAGTAGTAGTAGTAGTAGTAGTAGTAGTAGTAGTAATAGTAGTAGTAGTTGTGGTGGTGGCAGTAGTATTATTATTAGCATTAGTAGTAGCTGTAGCAGTTGTAGTAGTAGTAGTAGTTGTTGTTGTTGTGTTGTTGTTGTTGTTGATGTTGTTGCACCGAGAGGCGACGGAAATTGAGGTGGAAGAGGAAAACGACAAGGATGAAAGAAGTGATGGAAGATTAATAAGAGCAATATGCAATTGGGGGTAATAATAATAATAATAATAATAATAATAATAATGAGGAAGAAGAGCTGTTGAGGTTAATGGCTCAAAAATAGGTAACATGGAAAGAAGAAGAAGAAGAAGAAGAAGAAGAAGAAGAAGAAGAAGAAGAAGAAGAAGAAGAAGAAGAAGAAGAAGAAGAAGAAGAAGAAGAAGTAGTAAGGGGAGGAAGAGGTGGAATAATAGGAGGAAGATGAAGAAAGAAGAAGAAGAAGAAGAAGAAGAAGAAGAAGAAGAAGAAGAAGAAGAAGAAGAAGAAGAAGAAGAAGAAGAAGAAGAAGAAGAAGAAGAAGAAGAAGAAGAAAACAATCACCACTTACGTCAAACGACAGCAGCACATAAACTGTAGGATCTGAGCTGACCAGTGCTGGCAGGGACGATAATCCTAAACTTTCACAAGAGATGACTCTCTCTGCACACAAGCACACCTTGAATACAAAGCAAATCGATCAGTCAACCTAGTATATACGGAGGTCTTACGATGTTTGCCTATACTAAAGAATATGGTTAGAACCAGATATTATGTTATATCATATTGTAATGGGGTCAGTAATTGATATCTCTGGTGAAAACACATTTCCTCGTCGCGTTCTTTCAAGTAGAAATGTATACGAGGGTGCTTCAAATGAAAACGTGATAGAAATTGTAATAAACATGGCATTGTCTTGTAGCCTGTCAATATAATTGTTAATGATGCCAATAGTGTTACGCATGCGGCATCACAATGCAGACGATCACGGTGACGTCATTATGGTCAGTTACAAGATGGCCGCCTCACTTTTGACATGCACCAAAGAGGAGCAGCTTTATGTTATCCGTTTCTTTATCAGAGACCTCCGCGTTTAAAGTGTCCCACATCCCCCTGCTCACCAGACCTAATCCCAAGTGATATCCACCTGTTTGGACAACTCAACCAGTCATTGTGAGAAAAGACTTTTTTCGGTCCGTTGAAAAAATACAGCAGGTGGTGCATGAGTGGTTACACGCGACTTAGATATTTTCTTTTTTACACGAATCCAAGCAATATATATATATATATATATTCTGACTACATCGAAAGATTATACATTTGTTCTCTACTTTTTCAGAGTATATTCACCAAAATAATAATCATAATAATAATAATAATAATAATAATAATAATAATAATAATAATAATAATGTTTTCAAATGAAGCCCCCTCTTAATGTTTATTTGACTACACAGTTTCCATGAAATAAATGTATCAACACCAAGCACCTTGTCAACACACGCAGGTGATCATGTATTTTCTATATCTTATCATCTCCAACGACATGTACCAATGCAAGAGTTGACTCCCTTTCGTGTCATGACTTAAGACTGTCTCGAATTTTGTCTCACTGTCTTCCTCAATACATCATCCCACAAATCCGTCCAGTAGTCACATGCTCCAGTTTTTGTCTTATCATTATGTGACCACAAAATGATGGCTGCCTCTTTCTGGTTGATGTGGTCGGTTGTGTTACTACATCTCCAAAGCCTTCAGCGATTTGTTCGCTCTTTTATATATACACGTGTGGGGATTCAAATGAAATTACTAAATTATGTGTTCTTGAATATATTCTGGAATCGTATATAATAATAAGAAAGAGACAAACATCTTTTTTCGGTCATGCGATGAAAAGAAAGACGTTGGAGAACATCGTGACAACTGGAAAGATCGAGGGGAAGAGAGGTAGAGGCAGACCAAGAGAAATGATGCTGGATGGACTGAGATGGTGGCACGGAGGAATATCATCAGCAGAGTTGATCCATAACACCAAAGACCGAG
The DNA here is from genome assembly GCA_014155875.1 of Cepaea nemoralis. Classification (NCBI taxonomy): domain Eukaryota; kingdom Metazoa; phylum Mollusca; class Gastropoda; order Stylommatophora; family Helicidae; genus Cepaea; species Cepaea nemoralis. The sequence goes on along the minus strand of JACEFZ010011731.1, from coordinate 109,685 downwards.
ATCTGTGGAGAGCCATGAACGCCTACGCCAGCTGGCAGGGCACTTGATAATGATGATTCTGGAAAATTAAAGAATAAATGTATCATTTTTGATGTAGTCACCACTGCGTTTAAAGCACGCCTGCAGCTCCGATAAAGTTCTTGGATTCCTGTCAAAAAATATCTTGGTCGCACGTGTAACCACTCATGCACCGCCTGTTGTATCTTTTCATCGGACCAAAAAGTCTTTCCTCCCAATGACTCTTTGAGTTGTGCAAACAGGTGAACATCACCAGGGGCTAGGTCTGCGAATACAGGGATTGTAGTACGCACCGAAAGTGGAAGTCTTCGATGGTTTCAACCGTTGCATGAACAGTATGGGGTCGAGCAATGTCATGTTGCAAAGAGACACCTTTACTCAGAAGCCAAAGTCGCTTGGATTTGATTGTATGTCGAAGATGATTCCCGATAACTGGTGACAGTTTTCCCTCTTGCATGTAATGCTCTAAAGTAACGCCTCGTTCATCCCAAAAGAGAGTCAGCATAAACTTCCCCGCTAATGGCTGCGTGCGAAACTTCTTTGGTTTCCGTGAGGAGGGATGGCGCCATTCGTTGCTCGCTCTCTTGTTTCCGGCTCCTGGTATTGAACCCATGTGTCATCTCCAATAATAATTCTTAATAGGAAACAATCACCTCCTGCTTCAAAGCGCAGCAACAGTTCTTGACAAGCTCCAATGTGTCATTGTTTCAATTCTGGAGAAAGCTGAGACTTCCGGTCCCCAGGATGGCGGTTAGGCATTGAACCGCTACAGTCTCTGGAGTATTTATCTTTGTGTCTGTGGTTTGCATTTCGCAGTTTCCTCATGTTGGACTGGTAGTATATGGTTCCGTCGCCCTGCTACTGAGTGAGAGCGTGGCGCGACTCTGTGAGCAGTGATATTCAGGTGAAATGCTTTTACATGTCCGCTTTTGTTTTTACAGTGATCTGCATGTTTGGAACAATGACTACCGGCTGTTGCTGAATTGACTGATTTGCCTTTTCGGTTCACGAGTGCTTTTCTTCAGGAGACTCATGGCAGTCGGCGCTGGAGCTACGGAGTTCGTGCTAAATGGGAAGCTTTCGGCTGGTCGCCCTTGGGATAGAGACAGATCCATGTGAGAAAACCCGGTAATGAAGTCTTTCTGGTGACTGCCGATTCCATCGACTATGAACTGTGATTTTCATGGAGGACTTTTGTGTTGGCACTCTGGCGGCGGCATTATGCACAGTGTACCTGTGCAGGCTGTTGGATTGCCGGGACTCCTGTCTGTTCTACTTTTCACATTGGATAGTGGGGAGCGTTTCGTGTCATGTTCACTGGCACAGAGACGGAGCTTAATGAGGACGACCCGGTGCTGTGAAGTTGGAACCTCGACTAACTAACTAACTAACTAACTAACTAACTAACTAACTAACTAACTAACTAACTAACTAACTAACTAACTAACTAACTAACTAACTAACTAACTATCTATCTATCTAACTAACTAACTAACTAACTAACTAACTAACTATCTAACTAACTAACTAACTAACTAAATAACTATCTAACTAACCAACTAACTAACTAACTAACTATCTATCTATCTATCTAACAAACTAACTAACTAACTAACTAACTAACTACATATCTAACTCACTAACTAACTAACTATCTAACTAACTAACTAACTGGAGTAAGCTGTCGTGGTACCCACCTTGCAGACACATTGCGGTTCAGTAACACATCATGGATGATGTGGTTTGCTGAACTTTGACTAATGTCAAGATGTGAGGCAATGACACAGTCAATCGGCGGTTTGCCTGTACGAGGTCTTTAACGGCTGCAATGTTTCTGGGGTCACTACTCGGTGTGATTGACCCGGTCGTGAACAATCTGTCACCGAAACCACGCCGTTTTGAAACTTCCTACTCCACGCATACATGTGATATACTGACAAGTGTGCATCACCATACTGGACAGTCATTCGCCAATGAATGCATATTTTACTGATTACAAAACATGTAACATAATGTTGTTCCTCTTTGGTGCATGTCAAAAATGGGACGGCCATCTTTAAACCGTCCTTATGAGGTTATGGTGTTGATCTGCACAACGATGTCACGTGCTTAACACTCTTGACATCCTTTAAAACAATATTGACTGGCTACAAGGTCATGGCATGGTTACTGTAATGTCTATCACACTTTCAAGATGTTCATTTGAAGTCCGCTCGTGTGTGTGTGTGTGTGTGTGTGTGTGTGTGTGTGTGTGTGTGTGTGTGTGTGAGTGCGTGCGTGAGTGCGTGTGTGTCTAGCATCAAGTACGTTTCTTTTTTATGTCATCCCAATATGTTTATTCCGAAGTACGCACCTCATCTAGTGTCTTTTGGTTCCTAAGTGGTACTGACACAACAGAAGGCAAACAATGAAGTATCGCAGAACACCAGTGTTACTTTACCTTATACGGACAGACATCTCCTACAGCCAAATCTGCAAGCAGTCCCAAGACACAGAGAGTCAGGGTATACATTATGAGAATCAGTCCGACGGGCAGTGCCTCAAGTTTCAGGCAGTCTGTAGCGATATTTTCAAGGCAGTGTTTTTAGCTACATAAATCGAATTACTTTCATGACAATGCCGTTAGCTTATGTAACGGAATATATTGATGTACATGCCCTTAGCTTATGTAATATATTACATTAATGAACATGTCATGCGCTTATGTATGCGAGAGTGACAATCTCTGTCGCTGTTTCCGCATCTTTTAAGACGAGGCAAGTCTCGCAGTAAGTGACTGCGTTTTAAGGCTGTGCCGCCTATCCTCACTTTGTTGGATCAGATTGCGCTCAAAGAGCACCAGTCCGTTTTTTACATCTCTTCTCCAGGAGCATCTGTCTGTTGCAACTCTTTCCCACGTGTATAGATCTAGCCAGGGGTTTTCATATCTTGTGTACACACATCCCTATATCGTATCTACGGTCTTCAGGTTGGCCTCTTCCCTGTGGCTAGTTCTCCGTATAGGAGATCTTTGGGAATACGTTCATCCTCCATTCGAGATACCTGTCCCAGCCACCGAGGGCGTATCTGCTTGAGGAGGGAGTGCAATGTGGTAATATCCGCCCTTTCAATCACGTATTTCTTTAGTATGTGGTCTTTCCACGATATGCCCAGGATACGTCTCAGACATCTCATATACAAGGAAGTCAACTTTCTTCCTTTCGTGAGTACTGGATTCAGATCCATGAAGTAGTGTGCTTACAACACAAACTTTATAAACTTGAACTTTTGTGCGCTCTGTTATTCTCCAAACTCTTTTAGTCAGCATGGAAAATGTTGTGGCTGCCTTTCCAATGCTTCTGTCGATTTTTGTCTCTAATGAAAGATTATCTGATATTGTCGACACCAAATAGGCAAACTCATGGACAACCTTCAATTCGTAATTATAAATTGTGATTGATGGAGGCGAACCTGCATCTTGTTCTATGACCTGTGTTTTATTTAGGCTGATGGTGAGCCCAAAGTCTTTGCTGGCGGCTGCACAACGATATATGAGGCGTCGGAGATCTTCTGCTGCATGAGTAGTCAGTGCTGCATCATCCGGAAACAGTAGTTCTCTTATACATCTTGACTTTGTTCTGGACTTTCCTTGAGTCTTGATGGGTTAAAAAGTTTGCCATCAGATTTTGTATGGAGGTATATACTTTCAGTGGCAGTCCCAAATGCCTGCCTTAAGAGAACGGTGAAGAAGATACCAAAAAGTGTAGGAGCAAACGCGCAGCCTTGCTTTACTCCACTGCTGATGCTGAATGACTGGGATGTTGAGCAATGGTCCCCTGCATGTTTTCGTGAAATGATTTCACGAGTCTTAGCGGGTTGGAGTAGATATGATAGCTTATGTAACAAAATGCATTAATGTAAATGTTATTAGCTAATGTAACACCACATAATAATACACATAGTGTTAGCTGCATATAACAAAACACGTTAATGTACATGTTATTAGTTTATGTAATAAAATATATTAATGTAAATGTTATAGCTCATGTAACAAAATATAGTAATGTAAATGTTATAACTCATGTAACAAAATATAGTAATGTAATTCATCAGTTTATGTAACAAAATATAATAATGTAAATGTCAACAGTTTATGTATCAAAATATAGTAATGTTATTGCCATCAGTTTATGTAACAAATTACATTTTTTGCTTGTCCTATTATGTTCTTTTCTATCTGATGTTACCCATGTAACCAGATTTCAGCACTTGCCCAAGAAAAACGTCATTTACTTTAATTGCACATTGACTTGGCACTCGTCTCCCAGTGATCAGTCCTTGATGTAAAGTGGACTGTTTTGAATGACCATAGGAGTGACCACATGCCATGCTCAGTCCTGATCTCTAAATCCAGGAAAGTTAAGGCTGGGAGAGCGCGCAAGACCTTCCGGTATGAGTGGACCGATAGCCTTCTTGGACGCAACAGGACAGTTAAAATTCCTTTTTTGCAGCTCCCCTGGTGGACCCCAGAAGTAGACCAAGCTTGGCAAGCAAAGGGAGCTGCAGTAAAGCAGCTAAGGAAAGTGCGACAGACACCCCGAAGCTCACGAGAGGAAGTGGACACAGCGGAAAATGTCAAGAAAGACAAGGTGGAGGTCTTCAAGCGCTGTGCTGCAGAGGCTAAATTCGCAGAATGGGAATGTTTCATGAAGGAGATTGGATTTGATAAAACACTGCGAACATTCTGGACACTGCACAGACAAATGCAAAGAAATGATCGGCCTATGACAATGGGAACAATTTATAGAGAGGACGGTGTGCGCGTGACAACAGACAAAGAGAATGGTGAGGCGTTTCTCCAGAGATTTCTAGAGCAGACCAATCATAGAGATCCGGACACCAGATATGCAGTTAGAGAGGAAGTATCTGGCACCACGAAGAATAAGCATTCTGAAGACATCATACGGGTTTAAGATGTTAAACATATTTTGAAAAAGTAAACGACACAGCACCAGGGCCCGATGGGGTTAGGTATGGCCACATGAAGGCTTTGGGCGATGCAGACCTGAAGGAAATGACCGACTGCTTTAACCAGAGCATTAGGACAGCATCAGTATCGCAGGATTGGGTGCAAAGGTATCTCACCCCTCTCCCAAAACCATTCAAGGATCATTCAAAGCTTAGCGGCTTTATGATCATCACCCTCCAAAATACATTTGGGAAGATTCTCTACAAGATAGTTGCTGTCAAGCTGCAAGTGTTTTTGGAAAGGGGGAAGTTTCTTCCAAGAGGCCTGGGGAGCTACAGGCCAGGAAAAGATACCTGGTCAAATGCAGCCACTTTTGCCTTTGATGTTTATGAGGGGTTCCAGAGTAGACAGGAAACGATGGCGGCAGCGCTGGATATCGAGGATGCATACAACAGAGTTTGATATGATATTTTGATGACCGCACTGATGGAGAAGGGGTCAATCCCTGGTTGGTGAACTGGATAGCAGCTGTCCTACATTATCGTCGGGTTGCTCTCCGTCTGGGTGCATGGACCTCAGAGCCACATATTTTAACCCCGTGACTGCCACAGGGATCTGCAATCTCACCGGTGCTCTTTAACGTGTATACGAGCAAGATTGCAAACCTAGAAGCACCGGGGGTTGGTAGGGTACTAACATTTGCAGATGATATTCTTGCATAAAGGTAGGGGAGAGATAGGGAGCAAACAGCCCAGGAGGTAAAGGCGACAGTAGACAAAGTGATTGACTGGTGCACTGAAATGAGTGCTGTCATCCACCCGGAAAAAGCGGCTGATTTGTGGTGCTCTCTGGACAACAGGATTATGAGAGCTGATGTTCCAAGCCTCGCAATAGATAGTAGAAACGTCAACAGAGAGAACAAACTGAAGTATCTGGGAATCAAATTTGACAGGAGCCTGTCCTTCAAGGACCATGTGAAGACGGTTGTGACAAGATCTCAAAACGGACCCAATGCACTTAAAACTATGGCTGCAATGGACAAAGAGCAGATAATGCTTTTCACACTATACCAGCACTTGATCCTCTCATTGATTGATTATGGACTAGGGCTGCTCACTGTCTCAAAGAGTAAGCTGGAGAAATTAAAGCGCATACAGAAAGAAGCTATGCGAGTCATTCAGGGATGCACCAGAGTCACCCCAGTAGTGTGTATGCGTAACATCCTTGGTCTGCCGACTGTTGCTTGTAGGCACAAGGTGATGCAAGCGAAGGCATACCTCAGAGTAGCTGCAAACACAGATCGCCCGTTGCATGAGGCGCTGGACGCCGTTAAGGGACAGCGGCTGATAAGAGGGAAATCATGGATGGCTCAGGCGGAGGATACGATCAGACAGGTGTACCCCTTGGGGAACATTAGGCGAGGAGAGGAGAGGGTCAGTGTGCTAGCGGAGCAGAGTGCCAACGGAGCAGTCAGACTTGTGCAGAGTTATAATCACATTGAGCCGGGGGTGCAGGGAATGGCCAGCAGGGGCCACGGAAGTGGAAATCCAGCAACTAACTCAGGAGAATGCTCGCTCGGGTGATGTGATTATCTACACAGATGGATCAATGTTGAGAGGTAGGAGAAGTGCCTGGGGGTTCATAGCAAATTAGCAAAAGCTAATGGTCGACGTTTGGTGCAGGAGAGCCTGGCATATGATATCACAACATCTACCTTGAGAATGGAAGTGGAGGCTGTCAGTGCAGCTTTCGGCTGGATGAAGAATACGACACACACACACACACACACACACACACACACACACACACACACACACACACACACACACACACACACACACACACACACACATCGTGATTGAAACTGACTCATAAAGCATGCTGAGGAATGTGGGGACCGGCAAGCTTCGGGCAGAGTGGCTTGCTTCGCTTCGGAGGACACCGGTGGCAAGCTTAGCCTGGATCTTTTCTCTGGGGCATGCTGGTGTGCTGGGGAATGAAGAGGTGGATAGATTGGCTGGCTCTGCGAAACATGGTGGAGTATTGATGCATGACAAGGCAGACGTGGTTGCGGCCTTGTGGGAGCACACATTCACCTCGGAGGAGCAAATGGATTACCAAGGTCTGGCAAGAATGAGACAGCGAGGAGTGACGAGGGGATCTGGCAGACGCTAGACGCTCAGAGGAAAGGCGAGACGGACATATAATCATATTGCTACTGGTACTATGGGTGTTGGAACTCTTCGCTGGCTGCTGGGGATTGGGACGGAGCGCTTATGGGAATGCCCTGAATGCTTTGATGTCGGTTCTTAAATCAATCGATCAATAAATCTTTAATTGCTTATTTAAGTACAATCTGTTTCTTTGATATCACCGTGATTTATGTCTTTCTGTTATTCAAACTAAAGCCCGTTTTTCAGTTTCTACAACCACTGTATCTATTATTTCCTGTTGTTCCTTCTGACTTGTTGCTATCATGGTGGTTTCATCAGCATAACGTTAGTTATTTATTTAGTCCGCCAAACTGGATGAAAATGTCCCACTTGCACTACTCAAGTAAAGCCTTCGTGCGAGCAGCTGTGTGGGACCAGGCGTTGTAGTGAAGAACAATGACGACACTGGTGAGCATTCCGCGCCTTTTGTTTTGAATCGACTGACGAAGCTTCTTCAATGATTCACAATAAGCTTCTGAGGTTATTGTGGTCCCTGTTGTCATGGATTCCGTCAACAACATGCCCTAGCGGTCCCAGAACACTGTCACTATCATGTTCCTGTCGTGGAAATATTTGCTTGAATTGTTCGGGCTTGTTTGGAGAATGAGTATACATCCACTGTTTTAACTGTTCCTTCATCTTTGCATTCACGAAGTTAACCCATCTCTCATCCCAAGTCATTATTCTGTCGAGAAATGCATCCCCCTCTACCCAATAGCAATGAAGGCACTTGAAAGATGAGCCCATTCCTTGAGCTTTGTGAACGAACGAACGAACGAACGAACTTTATTTTAAAAAGGGTACCAAATTGGGCACGCAGGCCCGTCTTACTTTCAATCACTCATCTTTCATTCATCAAATGTGCATGTTACATTTACATAGGGGAAAAAAAAACAACATTGTTAAATGGATTTTGTAAGCATAAACAATGCATATTACGCATGATACATTCACATGAAAAAAAACAAAAACATTATCAAATGAAAGCTGTGAACATAAACAGTGCATATTGCAATGTTGTGAGACACATCCCCCATCCACTCTCACATCCCGCAGCCACCCACACATCACGCAGCAACCCACACATCCCTCACCCAATACACCTCCCCCACCCACCCATACATACCTCCACACATTCACAAAGACCCAGGCAAACATACATGCCGCCACCCACCCACTTCCCCCACCCATACACATTTCCTCACCCACACACATTTCCCCACCACACATCCATCCCCACCCATCTCAAAACAAACACGCACACACCCACCCACATATTCTTCACCACCCACACACACACCCGCACCCACCCAGCATAACACACATCACAAAACCACACACACACATGCCTCCGCCAACCCACACATCCCGCACCTATCCACACACATTCCACGCCCTCACAATTTTCCCCACCCACCCACACACACATCAGCCAACCTACACCCACTCACTCACCCAATATCCGCAACCTCTCAACTAAACATCCCCTACCTATACACACATCCCCACCCACAAACACATCTCCCCACCTGCCCACAAATATTACCAACGATCTAATAATTAACAGTCAATCTGGGTTTCGACCTAAATATTCTTGCCATAGTGCTCTAACAAAAATGACCGATAACTGGCACTTAAACATCAACAACGGTAGAATTTGTGGAGCGATGTTTGTAGACTTTAAAAAAGCTTTTGATATGGTAGATCACGATATTTTAATTAGAAAACTAAAACAAATGAAAACAAGCACCAACATGGTGAACATAATCACGTCATTTCTATCCGACAGACAACAATCGTTTCCTTCAACAACTGTCTATCAAGACCCACACTGCTTAATATTGGTGTGCCTCAGGGCTCAATATTAGGTCCGCTGCTTTTTGCAGTTTATATTAATGATCTTCCTTTATATATCAATACAACTTGTGATCTATTTGCAGACGACTGTACTAGTCTATACTAGTCAAGAAAACCGTAGTGAATTATAGATTCTTTACAAAAGGAACTTGATAATCTTACTAGATAGAGCAATGAAATCCGCATGCAAATTAACATCGACAAAACCAAATCCATGTTAATAACGATCAGACAAAAACTACAGACACTAGCCATAACTGGAGCACCGCTCGAACTCCGCTTGGGCTCGTTACCTATAGTTAATGTGAATGAACATAAAACACTAGGTCGTTTAATTGACAGCCATATGAGCTGGAGCTCTCATGTTCACGTTCTTACCAAGAAAATAGCACAAAAAGTTTACCAACTTGCTAAAAGTCAGCACTTCTTCCTGGACGAAAGCACACGAAAAATATTCTATACATGCTATATCCAATCACATCTCGATTACTGTTCCACAGTTTGGGATGGTTGCCCTCAATCTAAATTAAAACGACTATGTTCTCTACAAAACCGCGCTATTCGTCTGGTTTCTGGCAGAAAGCACGTTGAAAGTAATAATTTATACAGTCATCTAAGACTTCTACCACTTCGAAAGCGCTTCCTTTTTAACAAAGCGAAATTAGTGAATAAAATTATATCTCAAAATACCCCAGAGTATCTTCTGCCGCTGATTCAATCTAATGCAATGAACAGCAAGTGCCTACTTTTGTTACATGTCTCAAAGCCTAGATTGGACCTATACAAAACATGTTTCGCCTATTCTGGTGCTCACGTATGGAATGATCTTCCTCCAGATCTGAAAACTCCAATGAGTCCCTACACATTTAACCGAAAACTCTTTCAATACTTAATCCATACCGACTATATGCCACCATAATGCATTTACTGGTATAATTGTTCATTATAATTGTTCATTATAATTGTTTAACTATAATTGTTCACTATATATGTGTGTGCGTGTGGGAGCGAGAGAGAGAGAGAGAGAGAGAGAGAGAGAGAGAGAGAGAGAGAGAGAGAGAGAGAGAGAGAGAAAGTGGGTGTCAGAGAGAGTGAGATAGTGAATGTGTGTGTGTGCACGTGCATGCGTGTGGGTGGAGAGAGTTATTGAGCGAGAAATGGTGAGGGAATGTGTCAGTACATGCATTCGTACGTGTATGTGTGAGAGTGAGTTAGGGAGTGTGTGCGTGCGTGCATTCATGCGTATGTGTATGTGTGAAAGAGAGAGTGTGATTGAGAGAGTGAGTGTGTGTGTGAACGATTGTGTGTGAGAGAGTAAGTGAGTGAATGAGTGAGGAGTGAATGAGTGAGAGAGTGAGTGTGTGTGAGTGAGTGAATGAGTGTTAGAGTGTGTGTGAGTGAGTGAGAGAGAGAGAGAGAGAGAGAGAGAGAGAGAGAGAGAGAGAGTAAAAGAGCGAGTGAGTGCGCTAGGGTAAGTGAAACATTGAGTTACAGCGTGAGGGTGTGTGTCTGTCTGTGTATGAGTGAGAGAGAAAGAGAGAGAGAGAGAGAGAGAGAGAGAGTAAGAGAGTTAGAGATAAAGTGAATGAAGATGGACAGAGTGAATGAATGGGGGAAATAGTGAGTGAGAGAGAGAGAGAGAGAGAGAGAGAGAGAGAGAGAGAGAGAGAGAGAGAGAGAGAGTGAGACAGTGGGAGAGTTGATGTGTTAGTGTGTGTGTGGGAGCGCGCGCATGCGTGTGAGTGTGTGTATATGAAAGAATACAGAGAGAAAGAGAGAGAGAGAGAGAGAGAGAGAGAGAGAGAGAGAGAGAGAGAGAGAGAGAGAGAGAGAGAACGAACGAACGAACGAACAGACTTTATTTTCAAAGGGTAACAAATTGGGCACGCAGGCCCGTCTTACATTCGGCCCTTCCAATCACTCATCTTTCTTTCATCAACAGTGCATAGGAAAAAAACATTGTCACATGAATTTTGTAAACATAAACAATGCATATTACTATGTTATAAGACACATCCACCACCCACCCACACATCCCCGATTCACTCCAACTCCCCCACACAACCACACAAACATACAATACATTCCCCCACCCATCCACCACATCCCTACACCTACACATCTCCCCACCCACACACACCTCTCACCCATCACACATCCCATCCACCCACACTCCAAGCACACATACATTCAATAACCCACTGTCACAGCCTCACATTATACGGTAAACCAACATAAGTTAATAGACACTAGCGAAGGGCTACAACTCCCGCCCAAGGGAAAGAAGTAAGAACCTCGAAGGCCAGAGTAATCCAGAGCCTTCTCGAAGGACTGGTCAGTGAGTCCACTGTCCCGTGGACACTGATGTGGCCCGCCTATTGCTGGGTCCACGAGGAACTCGGACAGAGTTACCACCCGTGTCGGATTGCGACACGTGTGAACCGGCAGAGACAGACGGGACATCGGAGAGACAACAACGCCTGCCTTAGAGGGACTTAATAGTTCAGACCCATGTGTTTTTAGGGTCATAGACATATGCTAGATAGTTTGCTTAGAATGTTTGTTATAATCATGTGTGATGTTAAACCTCTGTGATAAGCAACTTATTAGTGCGGGCTTGTTAAACCCACTGCGCCAACGCACTGTATACCTACACACAATAAATATTGTTATATTATATTTAACGGAGTTATTGTTGCCTGTTTGAGCCCGAGACCAGATCCCCTAGAGATCCAACACGCTGACAGGCTTTTTGGGGGCTAATCTCCGGTTTTGGCACAAGCTTTACGTTCACACGGCTATTGATTGCCAAGTAAAAAATTAAGTAAATGATATCAAATTGATTTCTGAACAAGTTTAATAACTTTGCAGCTATCTAGTGATGAACTAGTATTAATCCCCTATCCCCTAGAGATCCAACACGCTGACACCCACACATCCCCCACCTAAACACATCTCCCCACCCACTCACATATCCTCTACCCGTCCCATTTCCCACCAACAATCGCTCAACCAATATCCTCCTACACCCACACACCTCCAACCACCCAACCAAACACACATTCCTCAGCCACACACACATCTCCCCGTCAACTCACATATTCCGCACCTACCCACACACAAATTCTGCACTCACCCACATAATCTCCCATCTCCCCCAGCCCACTCACAGATCCCGAGCCCACACCTACAAACATCCCCCACCATCTCCTAACCTGCACCACACTCACCCACCCACATATCCTCTACCCACCCACACATCCTCTACCCACCCATCCCCCAACCAAACATCCCTTAACCACACACCCTTACTCATATACAATCACCGACCCACACATCCTCTACCCAACCACACATCCTCCACCCAACCACACATCCTGCATCCACCCCATTCCTCCAGCCACACATCCTTTAACCACACACCCCTACCCATATACACACACATCCCCACCACGCACAATCTCCCCACCATACAAACATCCCTCACACACATCCCCCACTCACCAAACACATTCCCCTTTCACAAACACACACCTCCCCATCCACGCACACACAACCCATACATTCATCCCCTCACACATCCCTAGACACACGTACTTATCCCTCAACCACTAACACCCACACATCCCCTTACCCACCCATCAACACATACGTTCCCTATCTACCCACCCACACTCACACATCCCAACCACCCATCTAAGCACACATCCCCCACCTCACACACACCTTAACACCCAAACCCAATCACACCTTCCCCACCACCAACCTCATTTATCCACACCCCTCCCCTCCACCCCAATACCACACCCCCACCATCCCAAAGACACATCCCTCACCCACACACACATCTATCCAGACATCTCCTACCCATCCACACATCCCCCATACAATCACCCTCACACCAACACATACCCTCCATCCAGCCAACACACCCCCCCAGCCAACATATCCCCCACCCCCACACACTCTCCAAATCCATCAACCACACCCATCACGCACCCCTCCCCCAACCCACATACATCCCACACACATTCCCACAATCTCTCACCCACACCACTCCCACCCACCCCCCAAACATCCCACACCCATACACATCCCCCACCCACACACACCCCCAAACCCACAACCACCCCACCGGCCCCACTTCCCCCCCACCACATATCCCCCACCCACATCTCCCCCCCAAACATAACCCCCCCCCATCCATAACCCACCACAATCACCACCAACATACCTCCTCACCCACTCAACCAAACCCCTAACAAACACACATCTCCACCCACAAACACATCTCCCCATACACCCATACATCTCGCACGCACCCCACACAAATCCCCCACCCCCCCCACACAAACCCACACAACAGATGCATGTCATGTAATACGCATGCTATTAACGCGAATCCATATGTTTGTGTATTCTCATCGTCATATTATTAAATTTAAATACCATTGATTTTATCATGTATAATGTAAACTCATGTACATTACTGAGTTTGAGTGAAAGAAAAAAAAATCAAATCAAATCAACTTTATTAGGGTCACAATTGGGCGCGCAGGCCCGTCTTACATTCGGCCCTTCCAATCACTCGTCTTTCGTTCATCAAGAGCATTATACATTTACATAGGAAGAAAATAAACATTGTGAAATGAATGTTGTAAACATAAACAAGGCCTAATTACCATGTTATGAGGCCCATCTCCCACCTATCCATACATCACCCCACCCACACAACACGCCCACCTACCACACACACGCGCACCAAGGGACACATACACACCCCACCTACCCATAAACACGCACACCAAGGGACACATACATACCCAATCCCACCAACCGACCCATCCCCTCCCGCACATCCCCTTACCCGCACACACTGCCCTAACCTGATCCCCAACCAAAACACACTCCGCACCCACAAACATTCCCCCACCAACCCACACATCCACGCCCATCCACATACACATCCTAACCCACACATCCTCTCCCCACCCACACCTCAAACCACCCATCCCCCAGGCACATCTCTATCGACAACATATTCCCCCACCATGCACACAATCCCCCACCAACCCACACATCGCACATCCACTCACTCATCCCCAAACCATACCACACATCCCCACCAACTAACATGTCCCCCCCCCCCACACACACACACACACACATTCTCCCTAACCACCCATACATCCCCAATCACGCACACACACCCCACCACCACAACATACAACTTCCACCCACCCACACATGCCATAACCTAATCCCCCACCACCACAATCTCCCCACCCGCACATCACATACACCCCTACCACGCACTAATTCCAACCCCACGCACCACACACACACAACCTCCTCCCCAAAAAACCATCCCCACTTACACACCCCCCCCATATCCCCCACCCAGATACCACACAATATTCCCCCCCACCAGATACCCTTACCCATCCCCCCCACATACCCCCACTCCCCACCACCCCAAAAAACCCCCCCCCACCACACATACCTACCCAAAAGAATATTTCCCCAAACCAAAAACCCCCCACCCCTTTCCCCCCCCAACCGCATTTCCCCAAACCCCCCCCCCAAAAGGGCATCACTCACGCAAAACCCTCCTCCCCTACGCACCCCCCCACCCCCCCCACCCCCCCCCAAACCCAAAAATCTCCTTGACCCAATACCCTACCCCCCACACCCTCCACCCCCTCACACATCCCACCCCAACCCCATTAAAAATCCCCCCACCCCCCTAAAATCCCTAAGCCACTCACCACCCCCCACCCACACTTCCCCACCACACACACACATCTCCCCCCCCACACCCCAATACTTCCCCAACCCCCCAATCCCCCACTCACCCACACATATATCCCACCCCTACGCAATTTCCCCCCACCATCACACACATCGCCACCCCACACACTACCCTCCACCCCAAAAACCCCAAACATACCCCCCCACCCAAAACAAACATTCAACATCCCCCCCCCAAAACCCCGCACGCATATCTCCAAAAACCCCCACACCATACACTTCTCCCTACCCGCCTTGACCCCCCCAATCCAAACCCCAAAACCTCCCCTACCCCCAAAACCCCCCCCCCACACATACTTCCTCAAACGTAAAACCTCTCCCCCCACATAAACACACATCCCTCAACCAAACAGACAGAATGAGTGAGCGTGAGAGTGAATGTGTGTGTGTGTGTGAGAGAGAGAGAGAGAGAGAGAGAGAGAGAGAGAGAGAGAGAGAGAGAGAGAGAGAGAGAGAGAGAGAGAGAGAGAGACGAGAGCATCACTATTTTTACTTCACACACTGTTTTATGTAAACATTTTTCTCCATGTTTAACATTTTTATGAGACTGCTCACGACAATTGGCAGTGTATGTGTGTGAGTAAGGTGTGGGAGTTTGTTCATACTAGTTTCACTGCTCACGTGATGCATTTTGTATGTGTCTAGATGTGAGGATGTGTGTGAGTGTGGGATATGTGTGGGTGGGGGAATGTGGATGGGTTATGCATTTGGATGGGTTTGGGTGTGTGTGTGGGTTGGTGGGTAGTGATAGTTGCGGGTGTTGGTGGGATGTGTGGATGGATGTGTGGGGGTGAAAGTATGGGTGTGGGGGATGTGTGTATGGGTGGAGGATATGTGTATGGGTCGGGTGCGGGGGATGTGTGTTTGGGTGGGGGATATGTGTGGGTGGGTGGAGATGTGTGGATGGTTTGGGGAAGTATGTGTGGGTGGCGGGGTTGTGTGGGTAGGGGATTGTGTGGGTGGATTGGGGATGTAATGGCGGGTGGGGATAAGTGTATGGTGTGTGGGTTTGGGATATGTGTACGGTGTGTTGGTGGGGGATGTGTGCATGGTGTGTCGATGGGAGGTATGTTTGTGGTGGTATGGGTGAGGATGTGTGTGTGGGTGGGGGATAGTGTGTGGTGTGGGGGATGTGTGTAATTGGTGCGGGGAATGTGTATATGGGTGGGGATATGTGTGGGTGAGTAGGAGGTGTGTGATGGTTGGGAGAAGTATGTGTGGGTGGTGGGGGTGTGGAGTGGGAGATGTGTGCGTAGATGTAAAATGTGTGGGTCGGGTTGTGTGAGTGGCTTAGGGATGTGTAGGTGGGTGAGGGATGTGTATGTGTCCGGGTAGGATGCGTGAGTGGGTGGAAAATGTGTGTGAGTAGGGGCATTGTGATCGAGAGATGATTGGTTGGGGGTGTGTGGGTGCGTAGTGGAGGATGTGTGCGTGAGTGAGTGTGTGTTGGTGGATGGGTGGGAAATGCATGTTTGGGTGGGGAGAGCGCGTGGTGTGTTGGTTGTGGATATTGTGTGGGTGGGGTATGTGTGTGTGGGTGGGGGTATGTGGGGTGGATGGGTCAGGGTATCTGTGTGAGTGTGTGTGAGAATATTGTGTGGTATGTGGGTGGGGGATATATGTGTGGTGTGTAGGTGGGGATGCATGGTGGTATGTGGGTGTGGGATGTGTTGGTGAGGGATATGTGTGCGGTGTGCGGGTTGGGAATAATGCGTTGTAGAGGATGTATGTGATGTGCGGGTGGGGGTGTGTGGTGGGGGATTGGGTTAGGGCATGTGTGGGTGGGTGGAGGATGTACGTGTGGGTGGTGGGGTGTGTGTGAGTGGATTGGGGATGTATAGGTGGTTAGGGAGATGTGTGTGTGTGTGTGTGTGTGTGTGTGTGTGTCGAGGTAGGGAGATGTCAGTTAGTGGGAATGTGTGTGTATGGTTTGGGGATGTGTGAGTGGATGTGCGATTTGTGGGTTGGTGGGGGATGTGTGTGCGTGGGTGGGTAATATGTGGTCGATAGAGATGTGGCTGGGGGATGGGTGGTTTAGGTGTGGGTGGGGGAGAGGATGTGTGGGTTAGGATGTGTATGTGGGTGGGCGTGGGATGTGTGGGTTGGTGGGGGATGTTTGCGAGTGGCGAATGTGTTATGTTTGGGAGAAAAGATGAGGGCAGTGTGTGAGGGTGGGGGATGTGCGGGAGGGGGATGGGTTGCTTGGTGGGGTATGTATGTGTCCCTGGGTGTGTGTGTGTGGGTGGGGTGATGTATGGGTAGATGGGATATGGGCCTCATAACATGGTAATTTGTCTTGATTATGTTTACAACATTCATTTCACAATGTTTATCTTTTTTTCTATGTAAATGTATAATGCTCTTGATGAACGAAAGACTAGTGATTGGAAGGGCCGAATGTAAGACGGGCCTGCGTGCCCAATTTGTTACCTTTTGAAAATAAAGTTGATTTGATTTGATTTATCCACCACCCATCAATACATAACGTCAGTCAGTTCCTTTAGTACACACCATGAACATAATTTCTGGTAACCTAACCTCACTGTGACAATTCAAAACAGAATAGGTCTAGAAATGTGTTGAAATTCTGCATAAAGATCTGAAATTGTGAAACAGCTCTTTTCCACAACGACTTGCTATGACCTTTTGAATGAGCTCATCTGTCACACATGAATGTCGTACTTGCCCACTCTCATTATGCATATCTGTGAACTGCCAGCACCGATCTCTCACAGAACTGTCATCCATACCTTTATCACCGTAAAGACGATACAATCCACGATGAATCTCCGCCGCATTTTGACCTGCTGCTTAAAGAAAACGATCACACCACAAATTTTACAGCTGGCGGGAACGGCAATAATTGTGTCTATGTTTATTCTTTCGCAAGTCGTGAACCAATGAACAAATAGGACTGTAGGTTGATGTGTAGTGAGCTAACAGACTACTGCATGATGCACACAATGAACGGTGTCGCAAATTCAACCTGTTTATTATTTACTAGCCAATCGGTGGTTACTTTTGGAATAGTCCTCGTATACAGCATTTTTCCTACGCTTTCCATCTACAAATCCGCATTGATCATTACTAATTTCGGTCTTGATCTTGTTTCTTATAATTTTCATAATTGTTCTCATTAACAGCTTCGTCATATCCCCCATAAGAATTATTGTGCTCTGATCTTCGCATTCTAAAGCGCCTAGTTACTCTGCCATACTGTTGTCTCTCGCCATACAGATTTATTTTAATAGATCGCTAGGAATGCACCCGCTAGTGCCATTGAGAAATTGTGTCAATATTTCGATCTCAAATCTCCCAGGGTCTCAATGTCCTCCAATGTAACTGAATACATTAATGTAAATGTCATTAGCTTCTTTTTAAGGAATAAATTAATGTCAAAGCTATCAGGTTCTTGTAAACGAATAAATAAATATAAATATTATTAACTTGATGTAAAGGAATTAATTACTTTAAATATTTTTGTTGTTGTTTTTTTTTTTTTGCTACAGAATACGTACATAACAATGTTATTAACAAAAACATCAAAAGCATTCATTAGAGCAGAATAGATTTTGTGTTCGTTTTAGTGTCTTGTACATTGTTCGTGTGTGGTTGCGTTTTCATGTTATAGTTTGCCATTGACGTCTGTGGACGCAAACAATTCCCCTTTCGCACGTTTCAACTATCTTCCTGCACTTCAATTATATTAAAGGATCACCACTGTTTTAGTCGGTTACACTTCCACAACCTGACTGCATTTATCCTGTTCATCAATAGGGAAAGCTTTTATCCATTCGCCAAACACTTTTTTCTGCGCACTCTCTTTTATGATACCTTTTTGGCCATGCCACTCATTTCGTTACTAATGAGGATGACATTTTCACCAATCCCTATTTTTACATTACGATTTTCCGGTCAGCTGATCTACGGTGAGAATGGTCACAGTTTGATGTGTACGCTCGAGGAAGATTTCATGTGTGTGCCTCTTCTGGCATCGGATGTATGTCATCTACGTAAACTGTTGTTTATTAGATTACGTAGGTGAAACAGTGTCTGTTTGTTGTTTGTGTGCTCACGAAGGCTGCAGCCGTCAGAGAGAGAGAGAGAGAGAGAGAGAGAGAGAGAGAGAGAGAGAGAGAGATAGAGATAGAGAGAGAGATAGAGAGAGAGAGATAGAGAGAGAGAGAGATAGAGAGAGAGAGAGAGAGAGAGAGAGAGAGAGAGAAAGAGAGAGAGAGAGAGAGATGAGTAACTAATAACAAATGTAGGGATAACACTTATTAGTGACTGTATAGAACACCAAAGAATTAAATTGATGGGACACTCACGTAGTTACAAACGAATCAGATTAACCAGCTTCTAGGGTGTTCTTAATGATTACACTGGGATACAAGGTCAGCGGATGACCCAAGAAGAGTTAGCAAGAAGGAGTAAAAGAGACACTGATGAATTCAAATATGCCATTAACACACGCACCAAGACACACACACACACACACACACACACACACACACACACACACAATTGAAATCTACCGCCTGTCTGCGACGCTTCACAACAAAATCAACAAGACAAGATACACAATATAACATTACAATATCCGAAGCTTCAGTGCAGAATCAGTAGGACGAAAGAATAAAGAAGAGGAAGACATTGACTATAGTATAACTAACCTCAAACAACTAACTCGAGTTACATTTACACTTACACAACACAGATCAGCTTTGGTGGTATTTCTAAAACCGTTATTGTATTGGTCTGTATGAAATAGTCAGATCACAGTACACAGTGCCCCCGACACACCGATTCCAGGATGCTAAATCAGTAATAAGCGAATTGGAAACAGACCGCTTTGCGTCGATTTCGGCAGCTAAGAAAACGATATCACCAACCGCACAAAATTGCCTTATAAATCTCACAGCATATACATATTGAGGTTGATTGCATGTAATGGACACGGATGTAAGATTTAACCAGACGATTAAAAAGAAAGCGAGTATAATATTCCATAATCCACTCTTCTGTTGTATGGAATCAATGCACAAACATTAATTCTACTAGATAACAATAATAATGTCTATAGCTTCTCAATAGAAACGGCTTACTTACACTGCAATGACGTTTAAACTGGTGAGAACTGACAGACAGGGACAAACGCATGCACTTACTTTATCTATAGTGTCTTAAAAAGACAGGCGTTTCTTATCTCAGACGTGAAGTTTGTCTTTGCTGGCAGTCAACTTTATACCAGAAAAGATGCATTCCTATGTTTTCTACTTTCAGCCGTCACGCCAGTATTGCAGGTATAGTTATTCGAGAAAGGCAACTTGTTTTCATTGGGCAGAAACAATATGACGAGACAATTTCTCATTTAAAATAAACAATTACAGAAAACAATTCAGCAAAATAACCAATACTCGGACACGTACAAAGTCAGAATACCATATTATTTATTAAAACAAACAGAGAAATACACAGTCGCACATGTAGGAACATCTGGACTGTTTATATTGTTGTTTTCATATCCTGTTTACAAGACATCACAGCCACCACTAGCATTTCTGCCGCGGAAAATTTACGTTTAGTAGTTTGACAGTGCTTCTGAACGATCGGCACCGATACTAACGCAAATCCAACGCAACGTTGGTACCTGTAGATTGTGTGTTTCGAGCACGGGTATACGGGATTACGAACCGCGTTCGTAAGACCTTCACCACGGAAACGGCTTTGGACTGTGTACCTCCCTTTACAACATTTGTCGATCTTGAAATGCATGTGCTCCTTAAGCCAACGAACGGGCCATCATGACGAATAGAAATACACGTGCTCCTTGAGCCAACGAACGGGCCAACATGGCGAATATAAATACATGTGCTCCTTGAGCCAACGAACGGGCCAACATGCCGAATAGAAATACATGTGCTCCTTGAGCCAACGAACGGGCCAACATGGCGAATAGAAATACATGTGGTCATTAAGTCAACGAACGGGCCAAGATGGCGAATAGAAATACATGTGCTCCTGAAGCCAACGAACAGGCCAACATGGCGACTAGGCAAGCAGGCCGGTCGGACACTGGGGAGCTAATTGTCTCCGGGCACGGTTTACTTGTGCATTTTCCCAACACTTGAACGTGTAGGACCCGGTTCCATCGTCCAGCTGCTGAGGTGAGTACTTGGCTCAACACTGTGAGCTGTGAGAATTTCTTTCGAAATGCTTTGTTTTGTATCCACGGTGGCTGGATTGTGAAGTGCTGATTCAGAAAGTTATGGTTGGCTATAATAAATAAATGTTTTGCATATCCTTTACAGGACATCGCTGTCAACATCAGCATCTTTCAGCTGTATGTTGATTTCTTGGCAAGATTACGCTCAGTAGTTTGCCATTGCTTTCTGAGCGGCCGGCTCAGTTATCCCGCAAGTCACCAGCGGGGGTCGAACCGCTCCCAGCTCTCGCCCTGAAACGAGACTCTGCGTGATAAACGGGATTACGGAGAAAGTGTTGTAACCCCTCGGCCAGAGAGACCGGCTATGGTTGGCTAGCTGCCGACATTCCGGCGGCTGCCTTATGACATAATGCGTGTGCGAGCCGATGATGTTTTGTCAGACTCCTGTCATTTTCGACAATGAACTGCATACTCAAGAGACGGAGGTCGTGTTGTCTGTCAGTGGGTTGGAGATGTGGACTTTTCGAAGCTAATGTTTTCTTCTGGAGTTCACATGGAACAGTTATCAGATATGTGTATGATTGTCACTGGCAGAGGAATGGATATATTATGGGGAGACTGGCGGACGTGAAGTTAGAACCGTACTACGATTAATCCTGCTATCTTTCTTAAGACGATGCATCGTTGTGAGGTGTCCAGTGCGAATCATATGTTCCTCAAACTTTTATCTTTATGTAGTGTAGATCATTATCGTCTGTGTTTACATGTTCGTACAAGCTCAAATGCTGACAGACTACCTACCGACGTATTGATTTAATTTTGGGGATAAAGACTCTCCTGTGTCCTACATGGTACAGGTGGGGATTGGGTCAAAAGGATAAACGAACGAACCAACCTACCAACTGCATTTTCAAAGTGTCTTAAATTGGGCACGCAGGACTGTCTTACATTCGGCCCTTCCAATCACTCATCTTTTAATCATCAATTGTGCATGTTAAATTTACATAGGAAAAACAAACCATTGTCAAATGAATATTGTAAACATAAACAATGCGTATTACTATGTTATGAGACAGGCAGGCAGGCAGACACACGTACACACATAAACACATGTATGAAATCCTACATATATATTTACATTAATACGCAAATTCTCGAAGTTAAGCAAACACTCAATAATATACACATACAGACTCCCTCGCATACACATACTTTCACACAATTATAAATTCAAATTCCAGATGTGTAAGATGTATTATAGAACCCAGTCACGTCTTGGTGGGCACTAGGTATAGCTGATAGGGAGTTACGCTAATCATATCGTGAGCGTGGACGGACAAGAGTTTGACGCCTGCGTACGACGCCATCTTACAAATGACAAGACTGTCCACCGTTTCCCCGTGCATGTTGGCCTGCAGATTGTACCACATAGACATGGCAGGCTCCTGTAGATTGTGGTGACTCTACCACATAGACATGGCAGGCTCCTGTAGATTGTGTTGACTCTACCACATAGACATGGCAGGCTCCTGTAGATTGTGGTGTTTCTACCACATAGACATGGCCTGTTCCTGTAGATTGTGGTGACTCTACCACATAGACATGGCCTGTTCCTGTAGATTGTGGTGACTCTACCACATAGACATGGCCTGTTCCTGTAGATTGTGGTGACTCTACCACATAGACATGGCAGGTTCCTGTAGATTGTGGTGTTTCTACCACATAGACATGGCCTGTTCCTGTAGATTGTGGTGACTCTACCACATAGACATGGCCTGTTCCTGTAGATTGTGGTGACTCTACCACATAGACATGGCCGGCTCCTGTAGATTGTGGTGTTTCTACCACATAGACATGGCCGGCTCCTGTAGATTGTGGTGTTTCTACCACACATATATGGCTGGTTCCTGTTTCGGAGGATGTTTCCTCTTTAGTCAGATTGTGCATGTCTTAGTGGCTGAGAGGTTCACGACGCTAGACTGTCTCTTCTAACGGATGGGTACATGGTTAGTTCCACGCACCGTTCAAACACGCTGCATTTCCTTTGCAGAACATTGCTATCAACCGCAGCCTGAAGTTCCGGGCAACTGTACGAGAAGTTGAACTCCATGCTGGTTTAAGAGTTGAACAGTCGATCTCGCCGTTAGCGATCCGGAAGTTTAAGTTGAGCGCTCTTATCTTTTCGACCACTTCCCGTTCAAGAAGCGATGGCAAGCTACTGAACCTATAATTGTTGATTAAACCACAAACAGTCAGTAAGGTTGGGCGTGATGACGACGTCCTGTCGAGGATATGTAATTTTAAAGTCAACACTTTCAAAAGAAAACAGTTCACTTGTGGACTGACTTGGGGAAAACACTTTCATTTGTAAACTGACATGGAGACATCACTCTCACTTGTGGTTTGACATAGAGACAACACTTTCACTTGTGTACTGACATCGATTAAACACTTTTAGTTGTGGACTGATAAGGAGAAAACACTTTCATTTGTGAACTGACATGGAGTAAACGCTGTAATTTGTAGACTGACATGGAGAAAATACTCTCACTTGGGACTGACACGGAGAAAACACTTTCACTTGTGGACTGACATGGAGAGGACACTGTAACTTGTGGACTGACATAGATGACACGCTTTCACTTGTGGACTGTGAAGGAGAAAACACTTTCAGCTTTGGACTGATATGGAGAAAATAATTTCATTTGTGGACTGACATGGAGAAAACACTTTCACGTGTGAACTGACGAGGAGAAAACACTGTCACGTGTTCATTCCTGGAATAGAAAACACCTAGCACTGTTTCTAAGAAGGGAAACCCGCTGGCGCAGTGACTAATATACTTGTCTGCCAGCTGGTGTCCATATGTTCGATATCTCATCTAGGAGGATTGTCTAACTTGTTCTGTCACTGGAGGTAAACACAGCCCACTTGTCAAGAACCTGGATTCACACAGGCATGCTGGCCACTTCATTCGTACCTTACGATCACAAACACGGGTGTACAAATGGTATCCATGTTAATATTTATTTCAGTAATTCTCTCACACAGTTTTCAACCTGGTGATAATATATATATCACTTGCATCAATCGCTCTCACAACTCAAATACATTCGCTCGCTATGTCTATCTATGTCCTTCCTAATCTACACAGTCGCTAGGGAAAATCACACATCTGAACGCTCCAACAGTCAAGTCCGGTCTGCCTGAGTTTACAGGTCTCGTTACTCCTTAGCCTCTCAAGTCCCCCGTGCGGTCAGCAGCATTGCGTGCTGGTCACTTGTCACGTAGTCTAGAGTCTAGTACTCGTTAACCTACAGTCGTACTATCGTTCAGTCTGTTTACGGGTAGTTCCCCGTGGTTAACGTCCCTTGTCCTATCCTGGTGGTAGATACTCATTATGTCCTGGTTATGACACGTTGTGTCCTACTGTGTCCTGTCTTATAACTGGTTGAAGGTCTACGTCCTTCTACTGTCTCTATCTGTCTATTCTCTAATACCAGTCCTTATCTATGCCCTGTCTCTATCTATTCTCTTATACAGGTCCTTATCTATGTCCTGTCTCTGTCCTTTCCTTACTTCTGTCCTTGTCCTACTTATATCATTTACCCAACACTTTGACACGCTCTCCTCCCCCTCTGTATTGCGTCACCAAATTTTAGTTGTTAGGTGTGACGCAATGTATCGTAACATCTAAAAAAAATTAGTCGGGTCTAATTTTGTCAAAGTGCTGGCTTAGGGTTAACTAATCATGTCTTGGGTATAGTTACTAACTTATCAACGTCTGATGTCACAATGTCGTACTTATCCACTGGCTTATTAATCAGTGCTGCACAACTGTATTGTTGGCCAGAGTCAACACTCATTCACATTACATATATGGGAGCTGTAACGAACCAAAGCTCAATGTCTAAAAGACCTGCTTTTCAAAATGTCGATTGACCGACATCCCGCACAGATTGCCCCTGTTACGGGTACAATACATGAATATAAATTCATGCTCCCATGTAATGTTTCTCCAACTCTATTACATGTTGTGTGTTTGCTGATGTTCACCTTTCTAACTCCCGTTTGTGGCTAAGTCTTTCAATGTGTTATCAAAGTTTAGTAAGTGTATTATGTCCCCTGTGCATGAGTTTTCCCCCCTTCCGTATACTGCTGTCTGCATGTTTATCTGTAAGTATATCTGGTTGTTTGCGTGTTTATTTATATTTAATGCATGTTTAAATCACAAACATAGGTGTATGTCTATAATTTATGTGAATTGACATTTTCAAGCGTCGCAGGTTGGTTTATACAGTCACGAACGAATGCGTATGATTAATTCATGACTGCTCTGCCGATCTGAGTCGCTGGAAAATATTCCTATTGCTGTAATGGAATTATGGCAACTACACACATAAAATTACACAAGCACATGTGTTACATAGAAGACGAAGACAAATCATAAAAACTCTTTGGTGCGGCAAAAAATTGCACCATTGTTATGCATACATATTTAATTCATTCATTCTGTCCTTATTCTCGTCTTTCGCTCGCTCATTCACACGTCAAGGTTTTAGAAAAATTTTATGTCATTAAAATCAAATAACATATTAAAACAAAAAAATATTGGCTCACTCTAAACAAGCGTCAAGCCCAATTGTCGTACTGTATATCAGTACTGTTTTTACATTATTTACAAGATGAATTGATTGCTTAAGGCAATCCTTAGTATTTTACCTACTCTAAATGAATGATCTACTCTAATTTGGTGTGCTGAACTCTACTAACTAAGGGAAGATAATCTAGGAAATAACCAAAATGAAGTGAAATGTGTTTGTTCCCTTAATCTAAATTATAGTCACGATGGTAATAATTTCTAGCTAAGTTATCATTTTACCTAACATGTATTCTAATTAAATTAAATGGCCGTAAGTAAATTATATTTAATGATAGGTGATGGTTTCCTACGAGAACTCTAAGATATAACTCAAATGATGTCATGGTGTGTAATCTAAGGTAATCTAATAATCCCTGTGTCTAAACGAGAGTGGGAGAATTGGTGTTGCTAATCTGATGAAAAGAAGAAGTAGTTATATTCTCCTCAACTAACTGAAAAGGAGATGATATTGTAACGTGAAACTTCATTAAAAATTATATCACATATAATATATAGATTACATATACATACATACATTAATACATATACATGAATACAATAGTACATAACCATATTAAATTAACTAAGCTAAGTTGCTCCTGGTGAGGTGATGATGTCGCGTCTTCCTCCTCCATGAATATCTAGAGTCTAAACACAGATTCTATATACAGTGTTCGATATTCAGTTCTATGGTCATCTTTACGTGTATTTACAAGTTCTATTCGCCTCTGTCGAATTCATGTAACTCGTGTCGACGCTGGTAGTTACTGATCTATATACACAGTCTTACACAATCACCATGTACACAGTCTGTACACACTCTTATTCATAATGACACATCTGTATGACACTACTTTGCTGAAGGTGTCAATGGCGAGGCTGGTGTTGCGTCGTATGTTTGCTGTACATCAGATACCTCAAAGTCCGAAGGTCTGGATAGCATGTCGGCAAGTGTGTTACTTCTGCCTTTAATGTGTCTGACCGTAAACGAATAGTTCTGAAGTATAAGAGACCATCTATAGATCCTGTTATTTTTGTGGACCCCTGTCTCCAAAACTGTGAGCGGAGAGTTGTCTGTTTCGATCACAAAGTGTGTCCCTGCTAGGAATCTATGTAGTTTCCGGACACAGTAAATTATAGCTCAAGCTTCCAATTGAGA
The DNA here is from genome assembly GCA_014155875.1 of Cepaea nemoralis. Classification (NCBI taxonomy): domain Eukaryota; kingdom Metazoa; phylum Mollusca; class Gastropoda; order Stylommatophora; family Helicidae; genus Cepaea; species Cepaea nemoralis. The sequence continues at coordinate 82,871 of JACEFZ010011731.1, read as the reverse complement.
GACGTCACCCCTTGCGTCAGTTGGTGTAATCTTCCGAATTACGTACATTACTGGATGGAAAATGTCGTCATACAGTTGGCCCAATACGCCACTTATTGATACTGTGCTGGCGTCTGTCCTGAGAAAATATTGTAAATGTGGGTTAGGTAACCGAAGGATTGGGACATTGCTAAAAAGATGCTTAAGTTTTGACATGGTACTCATTAAAATAGCATCTTTTACATCAATTTTTACATTTGCCTTTAATAAGTTTGAAAAAACACTGGTGATTTCTGCCAAATTGGGAATGAACTTGTTGTAATAGTTCACTAGACCAAGTAAACTTCTCACTTGCTTTTTTGCTGGTTGGCATTAGTGAGGTTTAAAATCTTAGTCACAATTTTGTTATCAGTTTTTAATTGGCCTTTTGATATTGTATGGCCCAGAAAATTTGTTTTACCTGTATAGCTTATCACATTATACATAATACCAAAGATGTTATTGTATTGTAAGATGACGTCACAATTTTACACATTTGCAAAAATGGTGGAAAAATATGTCCTCTTCCAATGTATGCAAGTAATATCAGTATCACTTCCCATGGACATTTGGTTGCTGTATGGTGTAGTTTGTACATATAGCATATTGTCCATATAACTTTCCACCAGATCAGTACTCTCCTCGTGCTGGAGCCATTTTTGTGGCGTGTGTTTGAGTTTCTGTAGTTTCCTCTGCCATTTTGATTGTGTCCCTTCAGACTACTGTCAGTGTGTTCTGTGTTAGTTATGTGTTGTGCGTCATGTTGCCTAACAGTGTCTATTTGATGAAAATATGAGTTTTGTCCTGTGTCTAATGTATGTGTTGTCTGTTGTGTGTTCTGTTTGTACATGTTACTGTTGTCATCCGATGTTATTCTATTGGTGATCATCCTTTCTGCTGGTTTAAATATTAGGTGTTTATCACTTTTATATACAACAGTGCAACAATTTGCATGAGCAACAAATGGATTGTGCTCCCTTTTTTGGTGGTTTGTTTTATTATCCCTGGTTGTGTCCTTTACTTTATTAATTTCTGGTTGATGTTCTTGTTTGTCTTCTATCTGAATGCTTGGTGTAATTGCATTGTGTTCGTCTTCTGTCTCCTGTTCATGTTCTTGTTAGTTAGTTTATACGTTCACACACTCAAATCACAAAAATTTAATTTCTATAATAATCTTAATTAATTACAGAATTCAAAATGAAGATGCTATTTTCATCGAGCACTAGTCAAAACAGTGTGGGTACTTATCTGAATACTTTCAGCTTTGTCGGGTCTACCAGGAGTTGTTGACTTCTCTTTCTTAGTTTGTCACGTTCTTATGTCAGTTTCTTCTCTACATTCTGTTATATAGAGCAGCAACAATTACCACACAAATATGTACAAACATGTATGTTGATATTCATCACACTCAACAAAATCTATGTCTCACTAACTGAATGCTGAAATGCGTAGTTAATTATGTCAATTATATCTGTCTGTTGTTATGTCAATGTCGTCTTGTCTTCACTTGCTTGAGGCATCACCTGGAACATTCCTGTGAAACATATCAATCTTATTGTCTTTGTAATTACTATATTTCACAAACGTTCACTTCTTCTCACATGCCATGCTTTCTATCGTGAGCGCTCTTCGTTTTTCAATCTTTCCTTATCAGTCGTAAGTTCTCTCGTAATCTTACTACTCTTGAAATTCACTCGTTACTGATGACGAATAATCACACTCTTATGTTAATATTACCACTTGTGCCAATGAAAACATTCTTGCTCATAGTTTCAAACACTTGCTGACATCACTATTGACTTTGGTCATACGTTTGCATACTACTCTTGCTGTTACACTGGTGAAAAATTCAATCGACCACTCTTTCTGTTGTTACACAAACACTCTGGTCATCGGTTCATAAATCATTCTTTCTATGTTTCAAACGTACGTAGTGAATTCTTTCGTTACTCTTGCATTCTTGTCATAAGTTCAAGAGATTCTGATACTACTCTTTCGTTATTGTCATGGGTTCATAAGAACTTCTGACACCACTCTTGGCCGCCTGTCAAGAACCTGAATTCACACAGGCATGCTGGCCACTTCATTCGTTCCTTACGATCACAAACACGAGTGTACAAATGGTATCCATAGTAATATTTATTTTCAGTAATTCTCTCACACAGTTTTCGCTCAGGCGATAATGCCTACACAGATACGTAAATCACTCGCCTCAATCGCTCTCACAACTCAAATACATTCGCTCGTTATGTCTAACTATTTCCTTCCTAATCTACACAGTCGCTAGGGAAAATTACACATCTGGACGCTCCAACAGTCAAGTCCGGTCTCCCTGAGATTACAGGTCTCGCTACTCTTTGCCCTTCAATTCCCCTCTTATAGCTGGTTGAAGGTCTACGTCCTTCTGCTGGTGTCAGAGAGAGTGAGAGAGTGAATGTGTGTGTGCCCACGTGCATGCGTGTGTGTGGAGAGAGTGATTGAGCGAGAAATGGTGGGGGAATGTGTCAGTGCATGCATTCGTACGTGTATGTGTGAGAGTGAGTGAGGGAGTGTGTGCGTGCGTGCATGCGTTCATGCGTATGTGTATGTGTGAGAGAGTGTGATTGAGATAGTGAGTGTGTGTGTGAAGTATTGTGTGTGAGAGAGTGAGACAGTGGGAGAGTTGATGTGTTAGTGTGTGTGTGAGCGCGCGCATGCGTGTGAGTGTGTGTATATGAAAGAATACACTGAGAGAGAGAGAGAGAGAGAGAGAGAGAGAGAGCGAGAGAGAGAGCGAGAGAGAGAGCGAGAGAGAGAGAGAGAGAGAGAGAGAGAGAGAGAGAGAGAGAGAGAGAGAGAGAGAGCTGAGCAGATGCATGTCATGTAACACGCATGTTATGTAACACGCGAATCCATATGTTTGTGTGTTCTCATCTGTCATATTATCAGTTAAATACCATTTGATTTTATCATGCATAATATAAACTCATGTTCATTACTGTAGTTTGAGTGAGAGAGTCAGTGAGTGGGAATGAGAGACAGAATGAGTGAGAGTGAATATGTGTGTGTGTGTGTGTGTGTGTGTGTGTGTGTGTGTGTGTGTGTGTGTGTGTGTGTGTGTGTGTGTGTGTGTGTGTGTGTGTGTGTGTGTGCCTCCCTTCTCGGTGTGTGGGATCATCACTATTTTTTCGTCACATACATTTTATGTACAAATTTTTCTCCATGTTTAACATTTTTATGAGACTGCTCATGACAATTGTCAGTGTATGTGTGTGAGTAAAGTGTGGGAGTTTGTTCATACTAGTTTCAATACTAACGTGAGACATTTTGTATGTGTCTAGTTGTGAGGAGGTGTGAGTGTGTGTGGAGGATGTGTCTGTGTGTGGGGATATGTGTGGGTGGGGGTATGCGTTTGGATGGGTTGGGGTGTGTGGGTTTTATTGGGTAGTGATACTTGTGGGTGTTGGTGGGATGTGTGGATGGGTGGAGGACATGTGTATGGGACGGGTGCGGGAGATGTGTGTCTATGTGGGTGGAGATGTGTGGATGGTTTGAGGAAGTATGTTTGTGTGGCGGGGTTGTGTGGGTAGGGGATTTTGTTGGGTGGATTGGGGATGCATGGGCAGGTGGGGAGAAGTGTATGGTGTGGGGGTGTGAGATATGTGTGCGATGTGTTGGTGGGGGATGTGTGCATGGTGTGTGGGTGGGGGGTATGTTGCGGTGGTATGGGTGAGGATATGTATGTGATTGGGGGATAGTATGTGGTGCGGAGGATGTGTGTGATAGGTGTGGGGAATGTGTGTATGGGTGGGGTATATGTGTGGGTGAGTAAGGGATGTTTGGTGGTTGGGGGAAGTATGTGGGGGGGGGGGGGGTGTGAGTGGGAGATGTGTGCGTGGATGGGGAATGTTTGGGTGGGGTGTGTGGGTGGCTTAGGGATGTGTAGGTGGCTGAGGGATGTGTATGTGTCGGGGTGGGATGCGTGAGTGGGTGGAAGATGTGTGTGGGTAGGGGTATTGCGATCGAGAGATGTTTGGTTGGGAGTGGGTGGATTGGAGTGTGTGGGTGCGTAGTAGAGGATGTGTGCGTGAGTGCGTGTGTGTTGGTAGACGGGTAGGGAATGCGTGTGTGAGTTGTGAGAGGTGTGTCGTTTGTTGGTTGGGGATATTGTGTGGGTGAGGTATGTGTGTGTGGATGGGGATTTTTGTGGTTATTGGGTGGGGGTATGTGGGGTGGATGAGTAAGGGTATCTGTGGGTGTGGGTGGGAATATTGTGTGGTATGTGGGTGGGGGATATGTGTGTGGTGTGTAGATGGAGATGTGTGGTGGCATGTGGGTGTGGGATGCGTTGGTGAGGGATATGTTTGTGTGCGGTGCGTGGGTTGGGAATATTGCGTGCTATGGAATGTATGTGATGTGCGGGTGGGGGATTGTGTGGTGGGGGATTGGGTTACGGCATGTGTGGGTGGGTGGGGTATTGGGTTAAGGCATGTGTGGGTGGGTGGAGGATGTATGTGTGGGTGGTGGGGTGTGTGTGAGTGGATTGGGGATGTATGGGTGGTTAGTGAGATATGTGTGGGGGGGGGGGTAGGGAGATGTCAGTTGGTAAGGATGTGTGTGTTTGTTTTGGGGATGTGTGAGTGGATGTGCGATGTGTGGGTTGATGGGGGATTGTGTGCGTGGGTGGGGAATATGTGGTCGATGGAGATGAGGCTAGGGGATGGGTGGTTTGAGGTGTGGGTGGGGAGAGGATGTGTGGGTTAGGATGTGTTTGTGGGTGGGCATGGGATGTGTGGGTTGGTCGGGGAATGTTTGTGGTTGGCGAGTGTGTTTTTGTGGGGGGAACAGTGAGGGCAGTGTGTGTGGTGGTGGATGGGTCGGTTGGTGGGGTAGGTATGTGTCCCTTGGTGTGTGTGTGTGTGTGGGTAGGTGGGTGAGGTATGTGTGTGTGGATGGGGATTTTTGTGGTTATTGGGTGGGGGTATGTGGGGTGGATGTGTAAGGGTATATGTGGGTGTGGGTGGGAATATTGTGTGGTATGTGGGTGGGGGATATGTGTGTGGTGTGTAGATGGATATGTGTGGTGGCATGTGGGTGTGGGATGCGTTGGTGAGGGATATGTTTGTGTGCGGTGCGTGGGTTGGGAATATTGCGTGCTATGGAATGTATGTGATGTGCGGACGGGGGATTGTGTGGTGGGGGATTGGGTTACGGCATGTGTGGGTGGGTGGGGTATTGGGTAAGGCATGTGTGGGTGGGTGGAGGATGTATGTGTGGGTGGTGGGGTGTGTGTGAGTGGATTGGGGATGTATGGGTGGTTAGGGAGATATGTGTGGGGGGGGGGGGGGTAGGGAGATGTCAGTTGGTAAGGATGTGTGTGTTTGTTTTGGGGATGTGTGAGTGGATGTGCGATGTGTGGGTTGATGGGGGATTGTGTGCGTGGGTGGGGAATATGTGGTCGATGGAGATGAGGCTAGGGGATGGGTGGTTTGAGGTGTGGGTGGGGAGAGGATGTGTGGGTTAGGATGTGTTTGTGGGTGGGCGTGGGATGTGTGGGTTGGTCGGGGAATGTTTGTGGTTGGCGAGTGTGTTTTTGTGGGGGGAACAGTGAGGGCATTGTGTGTGGTGGGGGATGGGTCGGTTGGTGGGGTAGGTATGTGTCCCTTGGTGTGTGTGTGTGTGTGGGTAGGTGGGGGTGTGTGTGTGGGTGGGGTGATGTATGGGTACGTTTGAGATGGGCCTCATAACCAGGTAATTTGCCTTATTTATGTTTACAACATGCATTTCACAATGTTTATTTTTCTTCCTATGTAAATGTATAATGCTCTTGATGAACGAAATACGAGTGATTGGAAGGGCCGATTGTTAGACGGGCCTGCGCGCCCAATTTGTGACCCTAATAAAGTTGATTTGATTTGATTTTCTATCTGTCTATTCTCTAATACCAGTCCTTATCTATGTCCTGTCTCTGTCCTGTCCGTACTTCTGTCATTGTCCTACTTATATCATTTAGACAACACTTTGACACGATACTTGTCTTTCAGCTGGTGTCCATATGTTGGATATCTCATCCAGGAGGATTGTCTAACTTGGTCTATGATCTCAGGTCTGGCAAGTATGACATGGGTATCTGGACACATCACTGGAGGTAAACACTTGGTCTATGATCTCAGGTCTGGCAAGTATGACATGGGTATCTGGACACATCACTGGAGGTAAACACTTGGTCTATGATCTCAGGTCTGGCAAGTATGACATGGACACATCACTGGAGGTAAACACTTGGTCTATGATCTCAGGTCTGGCAAGTATGACATGGACACATCACTGGGGGTAAACACTTGGTCTATGATCTCAGGTCTGGCAAGTATGACATGGACACATCACTGGAGGTAAACACTTGGTCTATGATCTCAGGTCTGGCAAGTATGACATGGACACATCACTGGAGGTAAACACTTGGTCTATGATCTCAGGTCTGGCAAGTATGACATGGGTATCTGGACACATCACTGGAGGTAAACACTTGGTCTATGATCTCAGGTCTGGCAAGTATGACATGGGTATCTGGACACATCACTGGAGGTAAACACTTGGTCTATGATCTCAGGTCTGGCAAGTATGACATGGGTATCTGGACACATCACTGGAGGTAAACCCAGCCCACTAGATATTGTTCTCATCACCCACTGCGTGCAGTCTAATTTATAAAAGCTATGGGCCCAGTACCATATTCCCAATAGAGCCAGATATGTGTAAGGGGGTTCCCCATCTGCTTACTTGTTGCCAGACAGCGTGGTCTTAAACTTCGTATTGTACCAATAATAAACAAACGTGTTGATTGAAGCGTTAAATATTTCAAAATGCTTTCGGAAAAAGTGAAAGCACAGATATAAATTGCTGTATCTTTTCCCGAGCCTGAATTCGGGCTCAATGAGGCCGCCCGTGCTGACTACGATCTTTGGGATGTTACACAATATGTACACTAAAGATATCAGGGTCACCTGTTTGACCACACGAATGTCTTTCCCAGAGAACCTGTCCGCGGTATCTTTAGGAGGCACAGGTATATCCTTTCCATAGGAAACTGTCCTTACGATATCTCTGCCGCCTGTCTGTATCTGCGAGGACTGTCGGAACTTTGACGCTTCTCGAAGACTCTTGGCCATAACGACGAGACAGACAAGAACGATGAACTCGGTAACAACGGGCATGACCGTGTCTATTAACATCCACTACCACATTTTTGGTTGCCTTCTCTGAACGGTGATAGCCAAAGTGTAGGTCTGGATACATTGGTCTTTCTGTCTAGTGTAGCAACCATTGCCATATTTGCCAGAAGTGGTGTGTAGATGGCTGTAGCGACCACAGCAAATCCTGCCATGAAGAACGCAGTTCTGTTGACAGTAAAAGAATGTTTAAAGTGTAACGGCCTGGCTACACACATGCAGCGGGCGACGGCGAGAAATGTTGTAGTTAACATATTGGTCACATTAATCAGAATCATAACGTTACCAAAAAAGATATAAACCCCGTACGGCTCAATGGGAAACAGTTTCAATATATGTTTTCTCAATGAAATTAAAACCGGATGCAATTGCAAAACACAGTGAAGCTATCAGAAATGACAAGTCGAATACTGACAAAGCCAGGAATGACACAGTGACGCCGTCGTTGAGTCCCATTGCCACGAAAGTTTTAATGTTGATGATATTTGATATTATTCCTAGCAGTGAAAAGGTAGTCCACGTGAAACAACAAAATAGTAAAATAATGATATACTGGCTGTCAGCCACGACTCCTGGCAGGGTGGGACTTGTGCTGGTGTTGTTGTCCATGATATACTGGCTGTCAGACACGACTCCCAGCAGGGTGGGACTTGTACTGGTGTTGTTGTCCATGATATACTGGCTGTCAGACACGATTCCTGGCAAGGTGGGACTTGTGCTGGTGCTGTTGTCCATGATATACTGGCTGTCAGACACGACTCCCGGCAGGAAGGTACGTGTGTTGGTGAAATTGTCCATGGTATACGGGAACATGCTTTAGATGTTTATATGAGAGAGTTGGGTTGAATGAAGAACCGATGTCGCAGTATTAGGGACATGCGCCTACGCGCTACGTCCTTATCTTCAACGACCAGCGAAGAGTCCCAATGCTAATTGTTTATACAAACCAATGTACTCCCTTAGTTTATATAAACACAGAGGCAATAGACAATATGTTGTACAATGTGCTAGAACAGACAACCAAACAATAGTTGATGCTGAACCATTCATCAGGTACAAAATCACCCCGATAAATACTCCAAATGTGGAAGAATCTTGTCTCCGTGCACCAAATCAAACTGCATTTATCGCTTCCAGTGTGAGTGCCAAGCAACTTACACAGGTAGAACGGAACAATTAGCAAATAGAATAACAGAGCAACTACCTGTGTGGGTGGAAAAGAGATTTAAAATCAGTCTTTCGGAAACACTGTGTAATCAGCATCTGTTAAATTACAGCCGCAAAATTAATAAACCAAGTGCGTTACGTATATTGTCTTTTACAAACAATAAACTGTTGCTTATATTTGCTGAAGCTTTAGCTATTAAGTATCTCCAACTAATCTGATGCAGACGGAAAGAGTGTATTGTGAATCCACAATTATAGTGGGGATAACAAATGCTTTGCATTCGAACAGCACCATTGACTGAGTTGTGAGTGTTCCTAGCCAACTATAATTCATCTATTCACATCATATGATACATAACTCCACAGCATACACCTGAGGAGAGGCAGAGACATATGTCGTGTCTTATACAATAGCTGGTGTCTCTCTTGTTTCTATCTGAGGAGAGGCAGAGACATATGTCGTGTCTTATACAATAGCTGGTGTCTCTCTTGTTTCTATCTGAGGAGAGGCAGAGACATATGTCGTGTCTTATACAATAGCTGGTGTCTCTCTTGTTTCTATCTGAGGAGAGGCAGAGACATATGTCGTGTTTTATACAATAGCTGGTGTCTCTCTTGTTTCTATCTGAGGAGAGGCAGAGACATATGTCGTGTTTTATACAATAGCTGGTGTCTCTCTTGTTTCTATCTGAGGAGAGGCAGAGACATATGTCGTGTCTTATACAATAGCTGGTGTCTCTCTTGTTTCTATCTGAGGAGAGGCAGAGACATATGTCGTGTCTTATACAATAGCTGGTGTCTCTCTTGTTTCTATCTGAGGAGAGGCAGAGACATATGTCGTGTTTTATACAATAGCTGGTGTCTCTCTTGTTTCTATCTGAGGAGAGGCAGAGACATATGTCGTGTTTTATACAATAGCTGGTGTCTCTCTTGTTTCTATCTGAGGAGAGGCAGAGACATATGTCGTGTTTTATACAATAGCTGGTGTCTCTCTGTTTCTATCTGAGGAGAGGCAGAGACATATGTCGTGTCTTATACAATAGCTGGTGTCTCTCTTGTTTCTATCTGAGGAGAGGCAGAGACATATGTCGTGTTTTATACAATAGCTGGTGTCTCTCTTGTTTCTATCTGAGGAGAGGCAGAGACATATGTCGTGTCTTATACAATAGCTGGTGTCTCTCTTGTTTCTATCTGAGGAGAGGCAGAGACATATGTCGTGTTTTATACAATAGCTGGTGTCTTTCTTGTTTCTATCTGAGGAGAGGCAGAGACATATGTCGTGTCTTATACAATAGCTGGTGTCTTTCTTGTTTCTATCTGAGGAGAGGCAGAGACATATGTCGTGTTTTATACAATAGCTGGTGTCTCTCTTGTTTCTATCTGAGGAGAGGCAGAGACATATGTCGTGTCTTATACAATAGCTGGTGTCTTTCTTGTTTCTATCTGAGGAGAGGCAGAGACATATGTCGTGTTTTATACAATAGCTGGTGTCTTTCTTGTTTCTATCTGAGGAGAGGCAGAGACATATGTCGTGTTTTTATACAATAGCTGGTGTCTTTCTTGTTTTCTATCTGAGGAGAGGCAGAGACATATGTCGTGTTTTATACAATAGCTGGTGTCTTTCTTGTTTCTATCTGAGGAGAGGCAGAGACATATGTCGTGTTTTATACAATAGCTGGTGTCACTCTTGTTTCTATCTGAGGAGAGGCAGAGACATATGTCGTGTTTTATACAATAGCTGGTGTCTTTCTTGTTTCTATCTGAGGAGAGGCAGAGACATATGTCGTGTTTTATACAATAGCTGGTGTCTTTCTTGTTTCTATCTGAGGAGAGGCAGAGACATATGTCGTGTTTTATACAATAGCTGGTGTCTTTCTTGTTTATATCGACCGCGTGTTATCTGTGTAGTGTTAGTTGTGTATGTGTATGTGTTGTATCTTCATGTTTATCACATAATAAATATGTGTGCGCCAACATAACGGCGTCGTGAGAAATGTATTAACTCATACATGCCGTGTGAGATCAGTGCACGATATTCTCTCTGAGTTTAAATTATCAGTTGCAGAGTGAGGGTTAATTATTTACGTGGTTTACACAATAATATTCACCTCATACGTGGTTATAACTGGGGTATTTAACATTTATAACCATGACAAAAGTAACGTAAGTTAATTAGATGTTATTCTGGTTATTACCAAGAGAAAAGGTACATATGTTTATTGGACGTTATTCCATTTATAACCAAGACAACAGAAACACGTGCTTATTGGAAGTTATTCTACTGTAAATGCAGGTATATATCCGCCCGTATTACTTGACTTACAGTTAAAAGGACATTTTCTGAGCAGTAATATGGTTTTGATGATAAGTCCGAAACATTGCAATCAACAATGGAAGCTCCACATAGAAGGTTCACGACCTCGGAAGTAACCTTATCTCTAGGGCTAAAACTATCTTCAATACAGAAGATTATAACATAACGCGTGTTCGGGAATATTCCAGACAGTTTAGATGTGCCATTTCATTCATTCATTCATTCAGGTAGCATGTCCTTTGCAGAACATTTACGATGTGCCATTTACGAAACAAATATAAACGTAAATCTGTACGAACCCTTTACACGACTTTGGGTGCACGGGGACTATCGGGACTATGGTGCTCCACTCAAATATTTACATATAAATGGGCAATGGACGGGTGATTAAACAAATGTTTAGAGGCAGTTATTTTCTGGTGAACATCTGGATTTTCCTTTATAACCTAAACACATGTTAACATAAAAATAAACGACACTTTGCACGCTAAAATAAAACATGTGATATATGGTGTTACAGCAATAGTTTCACAGATAAATGTGCATTCTAGGGGTGATTAAACAAATGTGTGGAACAATTATTTGTCTCGGTGCATCTTAATTCTCGTTCATTATTGCCACGGCACTTGGAGATCACGAGGAAACAAATCGTGATGTTAATGATCGTGGTAATGATCACTTAATTTCCGTTGGATTGATTAATCGTTTATCTGAAGTGACATGTGCCTAAAAGGTATGGTAATGCACCAGGCGAGGTTTCTGTAAAGCACATCCGCACTGTCATTATACCAGTCTAAGTATTCACAAATTGTGGGTGGGTCCGTGGGATGGAAGGAAGTAATGACGAATGTGAAATAATTGCGTGTAATGTGACACTGAGTCTTATTTGTTTTTCTTGGGGACTCACTGTTAATGGCATGATTTTCATGTTTGTTCTGACAAGTGGCAATTTATTCTCACAAGTGGCACTTTGAAAATGGCAGTACTAATTATCGAAAGAAATAACGGCGGTCATACAACACACTGAGAACTGAATTGCAGACAGAGATTAATTATATGGAGAGTATCTTGAAGGAATTGTAAGATCAGCAAAATACAACGGGGCCTGACGTGACGAGAAAAAAACAACAGAAGAAGAAGTAAGAAGGAGAAGAGAGAGAAAGAAAAGCAGAAGAAGAAGCAGAAGAGAGAAGAGAGAAGAAGAGGAAGAAGAGAGGAGGAGGAGAGGAGGAAGAAGAAGAAGAAGAAAGAAAGAAGAAGAAGAAGAAGAAGAAGAAGAAGAAGAAGAAGAAGAAGAAGAAGAAGAAGAAGAAGAAGAAGAAGAAGAAGAAGAAGAAGAAGAAGAAGAAGAAGAAGAAGAAGAAGAAGAAGAAGAAGAAGAAGAAGAAGAAGAAGAAGAAGAAGAAGAAGAAGAAGAAGAAGAAGAAGAAGAAGAAGAAGAAGAAGAAGAAGAAGAACATCAACAACAACAACAACAACAACAACAACAACAACAACAACAACAACAACAACAACAGAAGAAATGGAAGAAGAACAAGAACAAGAACAAGACTAAGAAGAACGACAACAGCAACAACAACAACAATTTTAAAAATCCACATAAGAAGAAGCAAACGTATTATAATTACATTGAAATCATCCAGGCGAACCTTCTGGCCTAGAGAGACAACAGTGGAAGATAAACACTATGAACCGCTGAGTCAACTAAAAATGATTGTTAGATTCATACAAGAGACAACATTGCAGTTACAGACATATTTCAAGCGAACGAAAGAAGAAGAAGAACATTGAAATTAAGTCACCTACAGATGGATTATATCAACAAATATGTAGACTAGGGGCCGCCAATCGCACTGCCTAGCCCGTTTGTTTGTCGGCGACCAGTTATTGGTTTACACCCGCATGGAATGGACTTTCTACATGTTACATTGACTCGCAAGTGGATCAGCCAAACTTCTCATCTCGGATTCTAGGATTCTGCCTCGGCATGTTGAAGATCTACTTATCCGACGCTGTCTCTTCAGAATCCCCTGTATTAGAATTATGATGCTGTTATTTTGAAATTTGAAATTGCAATAATTGGCGTGGTATCACTCTATTGTCAGTACTAGGAAAACATTTTTGTAGCATGTTACTTGAGAGATTGAAAAAGGCGATAGATGAAAGGCTCAGAGAAGAACAAGCAGGCTTCAGACCAAACGGTCATGCATAGACCACATTTTCACCCTCAGAATAATCATTGAAGACTCCGTAGAATTCCAGTCGAAATTAATCACCAACTTTGTCGACTTTCAAAAAGCCTTCGACAGTATCCACCGTCCTTCACTTTGGAATCTACTTAACATCTATGGTTTTCCTACCAAATATATCACGTCATAAAATCTTTCTACAAAGAAACACGTTGCTGCGTAAGAACAGAAACAGGCAACTCTGACTGGTTCTCAGTCGAAACAGGAGTGAAACAGTGTTGTGTCTTATCACCGATGCTTTTTGGAATAGCTATCGATTGGGTCATACGCAAATGCACAAACAACACAGATATGGTTATCCATTGGGTTGACAAAATTCTAGAAGACCTGGACTTTGCCGACGACATAGTGCTTTTGAGTTCAACACACCCAGATGCCCAAGAGAAAATAAACCACCTCCAAAATGTTTCAGGGCAAATTGGTCTCCAAATTAACACCACAAAAACAAAGACTATTGATCTTACCAACAGTTCAGATGACACCAAATTGAACAGCTACGTTCTTGAAAAAGTAAACAGCTTCACATACCTAGGAAGCAAAATGACAGGGGACTCAACATCAGAAATATCATCTAGAATCGCACTGGCATCTAGTGCCTTCAATAAACTGTCAAACATCTGGAAGTCAAAGACACTCAGCAAACACACAAAACTTAAAATCTTCAACTCTTGTGTGAGTCCAGTGTTAACGTATGGATGTGAAAGCTGGAAATCAATGGTAGCTTTAGATAAAAAATTAGACAATTTTGAGAACAAATGTCTTAGAAGACTTCTAAACATCCACTGGACAGACTTCAGAACCAATTCGCAAATAAGACAAGAGACTAAGCAAGATACAGTATCCAATTTCATAAGAAGACGCCGTTGGAACTACATCGGCCATATATTCAGAATGGACAAGACAAGACTCCCCTACCAAGCCCTCATATGGTCACCAGTAGGGAAAAGAAAACGGGGAAGACCAAGAGAGACCCTGCGTAGAACCATCATTAGAGAAGGCTCATTCAACAGCCAAGTAGATATCCAAGATCTACAACAGATAGCAGCGAACCGCCAGGCATGGAGAGACAGGACTTCTGCCCTATGCGCCGCCTTAGGCTCAAGAGGAAAGACTAACTAACTAACTAACTAACTATTTTGAAAACTGACGACGAGATATGTACTCTGCTTAAATGTCAGTCGTGTAAGTTCAGATGGTGCATGCGTTAGCGATGTTGGTAGAGAGCTGAGCTGATGTTGTCATGATCAAGGACGGACTAGAGTTGGACGCCTAGGCAAGCCGCCCCCTAAATGAATGAAAGATTGGATATCGTTTCTTCCAGGCATTCAGACCGACATAATTTGATGATCCTATTGCATCTCCGCCCTGTAGCAGGAAACTGCTTTTTCCGCATATCCTTCACAGGACATTGCAGTCAACACAGCATTTTTCAACTGCTGTTGATGTCTTGGCAAGTTTTATGTTCAGTAGTTTGCCATTGCTTTCTGAATGACCGGCTCACTTATCCCCGTAGTTAACCAACGCGGCGCGATCCGCTGGCGAATCTCGCGCAGCTGTGTTTCGTACGAGAGTATACGCGATTACAAACAACGTTCTTAATCCATACGCCCTGGTGACCGACAGGAAACGGTTTGGGACAACATTAAAACAAAACTACGGAAGGTAAGGTCAAGCTGCTTGATTCTGTTGCCGAGTTGTGTGCTTGCAATATTGACAAATGCATCATGTGTGATGTGGATAAGCATTGCGAGTCTCTGTTAGCCACCTGACACTATCTTTGAGGTCTCGGTTTAGGTCTGACGATGGGAATATTTGCACATTTCTCGAAGGTACGATGTGAAATGAAAACTCAAGATACAAGTACACAGGCAGATCCAAGACTTTAGTGATTGCGTGAGATGGCCACCCACAGACGCCCACGCTTATCACCATGGCGCAGCATCATGATGAGGTATATAAAAGACATCAGGTACGGGAACTACCGACAGATCGAGACTTCATCTCCACCTTACCTGGTGAGAAAACTGCCCCTTGACTAGGCTAGGGTGCGCACATCGTGTGACCTAAGATAGTCAGTGGCTAGGACAATATGGACATAACGTGGACAAGAAATCATAGACACTGGTTTGTTCAAACAGTTACCACAAATAAGATCAGGGTCACGTGTCACCGCGAAAGACGCCGGACTACTCTCCGCGCCCGTACACACCCGCTGGGGGATGTCTGTAACATCCAGGGTCACTAGGCTGACTTGGCCACTCCATCCAAACGGCAAGCGGGTGAGTTGTGTAGGCATTAGATTACGTTCGTAGAGACTTGGCAGGCATTGTGGAGCAACAGGCGGAATTGTTGTCAATGGGTTATTGTTTAACTGCGGATACCATAATCCAAAATTGTCTGGGAAACATGCATCCGTTAACTCTGTTATCAAATTGTACCCAAGATCGACTAATATTGCCAGACTGAAAATCCGTCTTGCTGATGGCGTTTATATTATTTGAGAGCACAAATGCAGTCAGATCCAGAAATGCTGGGGTAGTGAGCTCAGGGAGTGATGTGAGAGCTCAAGGGAGAACGTATTATAATTAACAGCCTCGGAATCAGAATCATAAATCCTATGGTGCGAAAAGTCCAGCGGCGTTATATTATTCAAGATGGAGAAATCGGAGATGGTAGTGAGGAGGCTGAATTGTGTAAAGCACGTTCAATGTTGTATTAACAGGACGCACTATCAGGCTCAGGTGACTGGCGTTTGATGTATCATTATTACCTAAACACAACAGATCTAGCTGAGGAAGCCAGGTAATGTCTGTGAAATGATTCTCAGCAATATTTGACACACGTAAAGATGTCAGGCCGGCTCCCTGGCGAAGGAGTTAAGGACGCTGTTCGTAGCCCTGTATGCTCACGAACAAACCACAGCTGCGCGAGATTCGGCAGCGGATCGCGTCGCGTTGGTTTCTTACCGAGGCATGTGAGCCGGTAGTTCAGAAAGAAATGGCATGCTACTGAACGTAAAACTTGTCAAGACATCAAAAGCAGCTGAAAAATGCTGGTGTTGACTACAATGTCCTGTATATAGTATATGCAAACAGACAAATAAAAAAGATGTCAGACTGGATATCGCCTTTGGTGTTTTCAAGACTCAAACTTGTTCAGCTCTGGGCCACATCATCTAGTGCCTTACCCGCTATAGTAGAAAATTAAGCAAATCCAAAGGATAGATTTTGTTTAGTTTCGTACAATACACAACCCATATGGGACATATGGTCAATCCAACATTCTCCAGAAACATTATCTGAATTGGTCGACCGGAAATCTCCCAAACAACATCATTGCAATATGTAATGTGACCCAAAGTCTCCCAAACAACATCATTGCAATATGTAATGTGACCCAACGTCTCCCAAACAACACCAATCCAATCTGTAACGTTTGACCCAAAGTCTCCCAAACAACATCATTGCAATATGTAATGTGACCCAAAGTCTCCCAAACAACATCATTGCAATATGTAATGTGACCCAAAGTCTCCCAAGCAACATCATTGCAATATGTAATGTGACCCAAAGTCTCCCAAACAACATCATTGCAATATGTAATGAGACCCAAAGTCTCCCAAACAACACCAATTCAATCTATAATATTTGAGTCAAAGTCTCCCAAACAACATCATTGCAATATCTAATGTGACCCAAAGTCTCCCAAACAACATCATTGCAATATGTAATGTGACCCAAAGTCTCCCAAACAACACCAATTCAATCTATAATATTTGAGTCAAAGTCTCCCCCCAAAAAATCATTCCATTCTGTAATGTTCTACCCAATGTCTCAAAAACAACATCAATTCAATCTGTAATGTTCTACCCAATGTCTCAAAAACAACATCAATTCAATCTGTAATGTTCTACCCAATGTCTCAAAAACAACATCAATTCAATCTGTAATGTTTTACCCAATGTCTCAAAAACAACGTCAATTCAGTCTGTAATGTTTTACCCAATGTCTCAAAAACAACGTCAATTCAGTCTGTAATGTTGTACCCAATGTCTAAAAAAACATCGTCAATTCAGTCTGTAATGTTTTACCCAATGTCTCAAAAACAACGTCAATTCAGTCTGTAATGTTTTACCCAATGTCTCAAAAACAACGTCAATTCAGTCTGTAATGTTTTACCCAATGTCTAAAAAAACATCATTCCAATCTGTAATATCTGACTCAAAGTCTCCCAAACAACATCATTCCAATCTGTAATATCTGACTCAAAGTCTCCCAAACAACATCATTCCAATCTGTAATGTTTAACTCAAAGTCATTCTAACAACATCATTCCAATCTGTAGTGTTTGACTCGTCTTTCTAACAACATCATTCCAATCTGTAATGTTTGACTCAAAGTCTCCCAAACAACATCATTCCAATCTGTAATGTTGGCATCCGTCAGGAACATACATGTTAAGACCCGTAAATGTCCAAATGCATCTGGGAATTTAGTAAAACGAACTGCAGACAAGGTCAGAGAGGTCAGAGTGTTAACAGAACCATTACAAGCACTATCTTCTACTGTTGATATTGGATTGCCATACATGGTGAGATTTGTTATGTTCGCGGGTAAACTTTCCTTCAGGATCTTTGAAGTGTTATTGTCATGTGGGTTCATCAAAGTATACACGTTTCAGCATAAATCAAGTACAACAACATACAGAGATGTATAAGTACACGCTGCTGTATCACTTATGAATAAAACATTGCAGCGTCAAGTATGAACAAAACATTGCAGCGTCAAGTATGAACAAAACATTGCAGCGTCAAGTATGAACAAAAACATTGCAGCATCAAGTATGAACAAAACATTGCAGCGTCAAGTATGAACAAAACATTGCAGCGTCAAGTATGAACAAAACATTGCAGCATCAAGTATGAACAAAACATTGCAGCGTCAAGTATGAACAAAACATTGCAGCGTCAAGTATGAACAAAACATTGCAGCATCAAGTATGAACAAAACATTGCAGCGTCAAGTATGAACAAAACATTGCAGCGTCAAGTATGAACAAAACATTGCAGCGTCAAGTATGAACAAAACATTGCAGCGTCAAGTATGAACAAAAACATTGCAGCCTCAAGTATGAACAAAACATTGCAGCATCAAGTATGAACAAAACATTGCAGCGTCAAGTATGAACAAAACATTGCAGCGTCAAGTATGAACAAAACATTGCAGCATCAAGTATGAACAAAACATTGCAGCATCAAGTATGAACAAAACATTGCAGCATCAAGTATGAACAAAACATTGCAGCATCAAGTATGAACAAAAAACACACGGAGATGTAGGACATGTTTCACCATCAATTATGTACAAGAACATACAGAGATGTAGAAGTACACGTTTCAGCATCAAATATGTACAAAAATATACAGATATTTAGAAGCACATGTTGCTACATCAATTATGTACACGTCTCGGCTACAATTATGTACAACAAAATACAGAGACGTAGGATACGTTTCAGCATTAATTAATGTACACACACACACACATACAGAGATGTAGGGAACATTTCGGCATTAATATGTACACACTCCCATACAGAGACGTAGGGCACGTTTCGGTATTAATTATGTACACACACATGCATAGACGTAGGGCACGTTTCGGCATTAATTATGTACACACACATGCAGAGACGTAGGACACATTTCGGCATTAATTATGTACACACACATACAGAGACATAGGGCACGTTTCGGCATTAATTATGTACACACACATGCAGAGACTTAGGGCACGTTTCAGCATCGATTAATGTACAAACACATACATACATGAAGAAGAATAGAAGGAATGGGGAGCGGACATGGTGATATGAACAAGCTAACCCGACTGACAGAGGGAAGCATCGAATGAAGGAAGATTATTTGCAAAGGGTTAAGAAAGATGCATAGAGACGAGTCCAATATTCTACACACAAATTGATCTTGGTTCACACATGTTCATACACATCGGCCATGATTCACACATGTTCATGCACATCACTTATGGTTCACACATGGTCGTACACGTCGTCCCCGGGAAGGTTAACCCGGTCAACAAATGCCCCCAGAAGCCGGATGTGTCGGCTTAACGGCGCAAGAACGCAGCTCTGCTGTAAACAGGCACAACGCAATCACGTCCGAAATAACTCCGGATGAACGCAGAAGAAGAATAAGAAGTACACGTCGCCCATGTTTCATACATGTTTATACACATCCGTTCTGGTTTACACATGTTCATACACACCGGTCATGGTTCACACATGTTCATACACATCGCCCATGTTTCATACATGTTCATACACACCCGTCATGGTTCACACATGTTCATACACACCGGACATGGTTCACACATGTTTATACACACCGGTCATGGTTCACACATGTTCATACACACCCGTCATGGTTCACACATGTTCATACACACCGGTCATGGTTCACACATGTTCGTACACAACGCCCATGTTTCATACATGCTTATACACATCCGTTCTGGTTTACACATGTTCATACACACCGGTCATGGTTCACACATGTTCGTACACATCGCCCATGTTTCATACATGTTTATACACATCAGTTCTGGTTCACACATGTTCATACACACCGGTCATGTTTCACACATGTTCATGTTAACTTAAGTTGGTGTAATCATAATTACAATCTCCATACAGAGAAATAGACAGGCAGACAGGCAGACAGACGGACGGTGGAACCGATGAATAGACGGACAGCTTGCCAGACAGCTAGATAGACAGACATAACAAACGAACGAACTGTATTGTCAAAGGGTTAAGACAGACTTACAGGCTTGCAGGGAGGCAATTAGATAAACAGATAAAGAGATAGAGAGGCAGGCAGACAGATAGGCAGAAAACATATATCCAGAGAGAACAGATAGAAGATAAAATATGCAGATGATACAGTGTTATGTACAGACAACGATCAGCAACTGCAACATTTAGTAGATCCGGTTATTGTACACATTGAACATCAAGTATTATAATTAAACTGTAGGAAAACAGAGATTACGATTGTCCCCACAAAGAAAGAAACCCAACAGTGTAACATCCAAGAACATGGGGCGATTCATAAATAAGTGAGTCGCTACAATTGTCTCGGAACGCTCGTAATATCTTATGGGAGATGGCTTGATTAGAGCAAGAAACGATACGAGAAATGTAGTCTGTTGCAAAATGGAGAAGGTACTGACCAATAAAAAGCTGTCATTTGCAATGAGAGAAAGAGTGTTGAAGTGTATATAGAGTCTACAATAGTATATGCATGCTGAGAAACATCTACTGGCATTGAGGATGTGATTTTTAAGTAACATATAATGAATTCCGTTGGTGGCAGATAAAGCAATGTGCAAGTCCTACAAAAAACAAATTAACACCGTAACATAATTCGAAAAATTAGGCGTAGACAATCAATATTATTTGGGCAAGTTATGTCGAGAAATTGAACGTAGACAATCAATATTTTTGGGCGCCTCATGACGATAAATTACCCGTAGGCAATATTTTTGGCATCGTTATGACGAGGAACACAGTTTTTGAAATAGTGACAGCTGACAAGTTGCTGGGGAAAAGTGCACGAAAAGGCAGAGATATAAATACGAGCGATGGCTTGCCCATATGGCACAACAAAGACACGAACACAGACATGATTCACGTTTTTTCCCCCCAATTGTATGAGACGGCGAACGACGACCGCCCAAGCTGTTCAGCACGGTACATGATGATGGTTGCTCCGTGCAAAGAAGATGGTTGTTGATAATTAGTTGAAACAGATTGCCAGGGGCAGCGACTGCAGATAAGAGAATGTCACGATGAGCTCCCCTGAAGTAAGTATGGATGTCTGTATCGAAAATGGAGTCTTTGTTGTTGATATTTATTTCGTTATTATTGTTTCTATCTTCCTATTCATGTTTTACATGGCAATATTTATCACATCATGATAGTCATCATCATCATCATGTGTATTATTTCTCCTTTGTTTGTTATGGTAATAGTGTATGTACTAGTGAACAACTATACTGACATATATATTGCATTCACAACATGCAAGCTGAAAATAATATGTACTGTTTTTCAAGATTATGTTGCACACATGTTGCCTCCTACACATTTAAAGTTACTGTTTAATACTATTCTTCTGCCACCAACGTAAGCTGTTCCTGGTGCATAGCGTAAATTGTAATGAGTAGATGTCAGCTGTCTAGTGCCATGCCACTGGGGGCACAACAACTTCCTACGTCAATGTGTCCTTTCTGTATTCTAGTCCCATGCCAACAACTCCTACATCAATGTGTCCTTTCTGTATTCTAGTCCCATGCCACTGAGGGCCAACAACTCCCTACGTCAATGTGTCCTTTCTGTATTCTAGTGCCATGCCACTGAGGGCCAACAACTCCCTACGTCAATGTGTCTTTTCTGTATTCTAGTCCCATGCCACTGAGATCCAACAACTTCATACGTCAATGTGTCCTTTCTGTATTCCAGTGCCGTGCCACTGAGGGCCAACAACTTCCTACGTCAATGTGTCCTTTCTGTATTCTAGTGCCATGCCACTGATGGCCAACAAATCCCTACGTCAATGTGTCCTTTCTGTATTCTAGTGCCATGCCAACAACTTCCTACGTCAATGTGTCCTTTCTGTATTCTAGTGCCATGCCAACAACTTCCTACGTCAATGTGTCCTTTCTGTATTCTAGTGTCATGCCAACAACTTCCTACGTCAATGTGTCCTTTCTGTATTCTAGTGCCATGCCAACAACTCCCTACGTCAATGTGTCCTTTCTGTATTCTAGTGCCATGCCAACAACTCCCGACGTCAATGTGTCCTTTCTGTATTCTAGTGCCATGCCAACAACTCCCTACGTCAATGTGTCCTTTCTGTATTCTAGTGCCATGCCAACAACTTCCGACGTCAATGTGTCCTTTCTGTATTCTAGTGCCATGCCAACAACTCCCTACGTCAATGTGTCCTTTCTGTATTCTAGTGCCATGCCAACAACTCCGACGTCAATGTGTCCTTTCTGTATTCTAGTGCCATGCCAACAACTCCCTACGTCAATGTGTCCTTTCTGTATTCTAGTGCCATGCCAACAACTTCCGACGTCAATGTGTCCTTTCTGTATTCTAGTGCCATGCCAACAACTCCCTACGTCAATGTGTCCTTTCTGTATTCTAGTGCCATGCCAACAACTCCCTACGTCAATGTGTCCTTTCTGTATTCTAGTGCCATGCCAACAACTCCCTACGTCAATGCGTCCTTTCTGTATTCTAGTGCCATGCCACTGAGGGCCAACAACCTCCTACGTCAATGTGTCCTTTCTGTATTCTAGTGCCATGCCAACAACTTCCTACGTCAATGTGTCCTTTCTGTATTCTAGTGCCATGCCAACAACTCCCTACGTCAATGTGTCCTTTCTGTATTCTAGTGCCGTGCCACTGAGGGCCAACAACTTCTTACGTCAATGTGTCCATTCTGTATTCTAGTGCCATGCCACTGAGGGTCAACAAGTCTCTACGTCAATGTGTCCATTCTGTATTCTAGTGCCATGCCACTGAGGGCCAACAACTTCCTACGTCAATGTGTCCTTTCCGTATTCTAGTGCCATGCCAACAACTTCCTACGTCAATGTGTCCTTTCTGTATTCTAGTCCCATGCCACTGAGGCCAACAATTTCCTACGTCAATGTGTCCTTTCTGTATTCTAGTGCCATGTCACTGGGGACCAACAACTCCCTACGTCAATGTGTCCTTTCTGTATTCTAGTGCCATGCCAACAACTGCCCACGTCAATGTGTCCTTTGTATTCTAGTGCCATGCCTGAGGGCCAACAACTCCACGTAATGTGTCCTTTCTTATTCTAGTGCCATGCCAACAACTTCCTATGTCAATGTGTCCTTTCTGTATTCTAGTGCCATGCCAACAACTCCCTACGTCAATGTGTCCTTTCTGTATTCTACTGCCATGCCAACAACTCCCTACGTCAAAGTGTCCTTTCTGTATTCTAGTGCCATGCCAACAACTTCCTACGTCAATGTGTCCATTTTGTATTCTAGTGCCATGCCAACAACTCCCTACGTCAATGTGTCCTTTCTGTATTCTAGTGCCGTGCAACTGAGGGCCAACAACTTCCTACGTCAATGTGTCCATTCTGTATTCTAGTGCCATGCCAACAACTTCCTACGTCAATGTGTCCTTTCTGTATTCTAGTGCCATGCCAACAACTTCCTACGTCAATGTGTCCTTTCTGTATTCTAGTGCCGTGCCACTGAGGGCCAACAACTTCCTACGTCAATGTGTCCATTCTGTATTCTAGTGCCATGCCAACAACTTCCTACGTCAATGTGTCCATTCTGTATTCTAGTACCATGCCAACAACTTCCTACGTCAATGTGTCCTTTCTGTATTCTAGTGTCATGAAAACAACTCCCTACGTCAATGTGTCCTTTCTGTATTCTAGTGCCATGCCAATAACTTCCGACGTCAATGTGTCCTTTCTGTATTCTAGTGCCATGCCACTAAGGGCCAACAACCTCCTACGTCAATGTGTCCTTTCTGTATTCTAGTGCCATGCCAACAACTTCCTACGTCAATGTGTCCTTTCTGTATTCTAGTGCCATGCCAACAACTCCCTACGTCAATGTGTCCTTTCTGTATTCTAGTGCCATGCCACTGAGGGCCAAAACCCTCCTACGTCAATGTGTCCTTTCCGTATTCTAGTGCCATGCCAACAACTTCCTACGTCAATGTGTCCTTTCTGTATTCTAGTGCCATGCCAACAACTCCCTACGTCAATGTGTCCTTTCCTGTATTCTAGTGCCATGCCAACAACTTCCTACGTCAATGGTCCTTTCTGTATTCTCGTGCCATGCCAACAACTTCCCTACGTCAATGTGTCCTTTCTGTATTCTAGTGCCATGCCAACAACTCCCTACGTCAATGTGTCCTTTCTGTATTCTAGTGCCATGCCAACAACTCCCTACGTCAATGTGTCCTTTCTGTATTCTAGTGCCATGCCAACAACTTCCCTACGTCATGTGTCCTTTCTGTATTCTAGTGCCATGCCAACAACTTCCCTACGTCAATGTGTCCTTTCTGTATTCTAGTGCCATGCCAACAACTCCCTACGTCAATGTGTCCTTTCTGTATTCTAGTGCCATGCCAACAAACTCCCTACGTCAATGTGTCCTTTCTGTATTCTAGTGCCATGCGACATCCCTACGTCAATGCGTCCTTTCTGTAGTCTAGTGCATGCCACTGAGGCCACAACCTCCTACGTCAATGTGTCCTTTCTGTATTCTAGTGCCATGCCAACAACTTCCTACGTCAATGTGTCCTTTCTGTATTCTAGTGCCATGCCAACAACTCCCTACGTCAATGTGTCCTTTCTGTATTCTAGTGCCGTGCCACTGAGGGCCAACAACTTCTTACGTCAATGTGTCCATTCTGTATTCTAGTGCCATGCCACTGAGGGCCAACAACTCTCTACGTCAATGTGTCCATTCTGTATTCTAGTGCCATGCCACTGAGGGCCAACAACTTCCTACGTCAATGTGTCCTTTCCGTATTCTAGTGCCATGCCAACAACTTCCTACGTCAATGTGTCCTTTCTGTATTCTAGTGCCATGCCAACAACTTCCTACGTCAATGTGTCCTTTCTGTATTCTAGTGCCATGCCAACAACTCCCTAATTCAATGTGTCCTTTCTGTATTCTACTGCCATGCCAACAACTCCCTACGTCAATGTGTCCTTTCTGTATTCTAGTGCCGTGCCACTGAGGGCCAACAACTTCCTACGTCAATGTGTCCATTTTGTATTCTAGTGCCATGCCAACAACTTCGTACGTCAATGTGTCCTTTCTGTATTCTAGTGCCATGCCAACAACTTCCTACGTCAATGTGTCCTTACTGTATTCTAGTGCCATGCCAACAACTCCTTACGTCAATGTGTCCTTTCTGTATTCTAGTGCCGTGCCACTGAGGGCCATCAACTTCCTACGTCAATGTGTCCATTCTATATTCTAGTGCCATGCCAACAACTTCCTACGTCAATGTGTCCTTTCTGTATTCTAGTCCCATGCCACTGAGGGCCAACAATTTCCTACGTCAATGTGTCCTTTCTGTATTCTAGTCCCATGTCACTGAGGACCAACAACTCCCTACGTCAATGTGTCCTTTCTGTATTCTAGTGCCATGCCAACAACTCCTACTCAATGTGTCCTTTCTGTATTCTATGCCATGCCAACAATCCCTACGTCAATGTGTCCTTTCTGTATTCTAGTGCCATGCCAACAACTTCCTACGTCAATGTGTCCTTTCTTATTCTAGTGCCATGCCAACAACTTCCTCGTCAATGTGTCCTTTCTTTCATTCATGCCAGAACAATCCCATCAATGTGTCCTTTCTGTATTCTAGTGCCATGCCAACAACCTGCGTCAATGTGTCCTTTCTGTTCTAGTGCCTCCAAATTCTACGTCAATGTGTCCTTTCTGTATTCTAGTGCATGCCAACAACTCCTAGTCAATGTGCCTGTATTCTAGTGCCATGCAAACTCCCTACGTCAATGTGTCCTTTCTGTATTCTAGTGCCATGCCAAAACTTCCCTACGTCAATGTGTCCTTTCTGTATTCTAGTGCCATGCCAACAACTTCCGACGTCAATGTGTCCTTCTGTATTCTAGTGCCATGCGAACAACTTCCTACGTCCAATGTTGTCCTTTCTGTATTCTAGTGCATGCCAACAACATTCCCTACGTCAATGTGTCCTTTCTGTATTCTAGTGCCATGCCAACAACTCCTACGTCAATGCGTCCCTTCTGTATTCTAGTGCCATGCCACTGAGGGCCAACAACTCCTACGTCAATGTGTCCTTTCTGTATTCTAGTGCCATGCCAACAACTTCCTACGTCACTGTGTCCTTCTGTATTCTAGTGCCATGCCAACAACTCCCTACGTCAATGTGTCCGTTCTGTATTCTAGTGCCGTGCCATGAGGGCCAACAACTTCTTACGTCAATGTGTCCATTCTGTATTCTAGTGCCATGCCACTGAGGGTCAACAAGTCTCTACGTCAATGTGTCCTTCTGTATTCTAGTGCCATGCACTGAGGGCCAACAACTTCCTACGTCAATGTGTCCTTTCGTATTCTAGTGCCATGCCAACAACTTCCTCGTCAATGTGTCCTTTCTGTTTCTTCTGTGCCATGCCAACAACTTCCTACGTCAATGTGCCTTTCTGTATTCTAGTGCCATGCCAAAACTCCACAAGTGTCCTTTCTGTATTCTAGTGCCCAACAACTCCTACGTCAATGTGTCCTTTCTGTATTCTAGTGCCCCATGCCAACAACTTCCTACGTCAATGTGTCCTGCATTCTATTCTACGTCAATGGCCTATAAATTCTACTCAATGTGTCCATTCTGATTCTAGTGCCATGCCAACAACTTCCTACGTCAATGTGTCCTTCTGATTCTAGTGCCATCCAACAACTTCTACGTCAATGTGTCCTTTCTGTATTCTAGTTCGTCACCAGCCAATATCCTTCAATGTGTCCTTTCTGTATTCTAGTGCCTGACTGAGGGCCATTCCTAATGTGTCCTTTCTGTATTCTAGTCCTCAATTCCACGTCAATGTGTCCTTTCTGTATTCTAGCCCTGCCAGCCAAAATTTCCTACGTCAATGTGTCCTTTCTGTATTCTAGTGCCATGCACAGACAACCTCCTACGTCACTGTGTCCTTTCTGTATCTAGTTGCCATTCAATAACTCCACGTCATGTGTCCTTCTGTATTCATAGTGCCATGCCACTGAAGGGCGCAACAACTCCATACGGTCAATGTGTCCTTTCTGTATTCTAGTGCATGCCAAACAACTCGCTATGTCAATGTGTCCTTTCTGTATTCTAGTGCCATGCCAACAACTCCTACGTCAATGTGTCCTTTCTGTATTCTACTGCCAATGCCAACAACTCCCTACGTCAAGTGTCCTTTCTGTATTCTTAGTGCCATGCAACACTTCCTACGTCAATGTGTCCATTTTGTATTCTAGTGCCATGCCAACAACTCCCTACGTCAATGTGTCCTTTCTGTATTCTAGTGCCGCGCCACTGAGGGCCATCAACTTCCTACGTCAATGTGTCCATTCTGTATTCTAGTGCCATGCCAACAACTTCCTACGTCAATGTGTCCTTTCTGTATTCTAGTGCCATGCCAACAACTTCCTACGTCAATGTGTCCTTTCTGTATTCTAGTGCCGTGCCACTGAGGGCCAACAACTTCCTACGTCAATGTGTCCATTCTGTATTCTAGTGCCATGCCAACAACTTCCTACGTCAATGTGTCCATTCTGTATTCTAGTACCATGCCAACAACTTCCTACGTCAATGTGTCCTTTCTGTATTCTAGTGTCATGAAAACAACTCCCTACGTCAATGTGTCCTTTCTGTATTCTAGTGCCATGCCAATAACTTCCGACGTCAATGTGTCCTTTCTGTATTCTAGTGCCATGCCACTAAGGGCCAACAACTCCCTACGTCAATGCGTCCTTTCTGTATTCTAGTGCCATGCCACTGAGGGCCAACAACCTCCTACGTCAATGTGTCCTTTCTGTATTCTAGTGCCATGCCAACAAACTTCCTACGTCAATGCTGTCCTTTCTGTATTCTAGTGCCATGCCAACAAACTCCCTACGTCAATGTGTCCTTTCTGTATTCTAGTGCCATGCCACTGAGGGCCAAAACCCTCCTACGTCAATGGTGTCCTTTCCGTATCTAGTGCCATGCCAACAACTTCCTACGTCAATGTGTCCTTTTCTGTATTCTAGTGCCATGCCAACAACTCCCTACGTCAATGTGTCCTTTCTGTATTCTAGTGCCATGCCAACAACTCCTACGTCAATGTGTCCTTTCTGTATTCTAGTGCCATGCCAACAACTCCTACGTCAATGTGTCCTTTCTGTATTCTAGTGCCATGCCAACAACTCCCTACGTCAATGTGTCTTTCTGTATTCTAGTGCCATGCCAACAACCTCCTACGTCAATGTGTCCTTTCTGTATTCTAGTGACATGCCAACAACTTCCTACGTCAATGTGTCCTTTCTGTATTCTAGTGCCATGCCAAACAACTCCCTACGTCAATGTGTCCTTTCTGTATTCTAGTTGCATGCCAACAACTCCCTACGTCAATGTGTCCTTTCTGTATTCTAGTGCCATGCCAACAACTCCCTACGTCAATGCGTCCTTTCTGTATTCTAGTGCCATGCCACTGAGGGCCAACAACCTCCTACGTCAATGTGTCCTTTCTGTATTCTAGTGCCATGCCAACAACTTCCTACGTCAATGTGTCCTTTCTGTATTCTAGTGCCATGCCAACAACTCCCTACGTCAATGTGTCCTTTCTGTATTCTAGTGCCGTGCCACTGAGGGCCAACAACTTCTTACGTCAATGTGTCCATTCTGTATTCTAGTGCCATGCCACTGAGGGCCAACAACTCTCTACGTCAATGTGTCCATTCTGTATTCTAGTGCCATGCCACTGAGGGCCAACCAACTTCCTACGTCAATGTGTCCTTTCCGTATTCTAGTGCCATGCCAACAACTTCCTACGTCAATGTGTCCTTTCTGTATTCTAGTGCCATGCCAACAACTTCCTACGTCAATGTGTCCTTTCTGTATTCTAGTGCCATGCCAACAACTCCCTAATTCAATGTGTCCTTTCTGTATTCTACTGCCATGCCAACAACTCCCTACGTCAATGTGTCCTTTCTGTATTCTAGTGCCGTGCCACTGAGGGCCAACAACTTCCTACGTCAATGTGTCCATTTTGTATTCTAGTGCCATGCCAACAACTTCGTACGTCAATGTGTCCTTTCTGTATTCTAGTGCCATGCCAACAATTCCTACGCATGGTCACTTACTGTATTCTAGTGCCATGCCAACAATTCCTATTCAATGGTCCTTTCTGGTTTATCGTCCATGAGGCCATCAACTCCTACGTCAATGTGTCCTTTCTATATTCTGTCCGTGCCAAGGCTCAACTTCCATCGTCATGTGTCCATTCTAGTCATGCCATGGCCAACAATTTCCTACGTCAATGTCCTTTCTGTATTCTAGTGCCATCTGGTCAACTCCTACGTGATGTTCCTTTCTTATTCTAGTGCCATGCAACAACTGCCACGTCAATGTGTCCTTTCTGTGTTCTAGTGCCTGCCACTGAGGCCAACAATCCTACGTCAATGTGTCCTTTCTGTATTCTAGTCCATGCCAACAACTTCCTACGTCAATTGTCCTTTCTGTATTCTAGTCCTGCCAGGCTTCCAAACGTCAATGTGTCCTTTCTGTATTCTGTGCTCAGACCTCCCTACAATGTGTCCTTTCTGTATTCTAGTGCCATACAACAACTCCCTACGTCAATGTGTCCTTTCTGTATTCTAGTGCCATGCCAACAACTTCCTACGTCAATGTGTCCTTTCTGTATTCTAGTGCCATGCCAACAACTCCCTACGTCAATGTGTCCTTTCTGTATTCTAGTGCCATGCCAACAACTCCCGACGTCAATGTGTCCTTTCTGTATTCTAGTGCCATGCCAACAACTCCCTACGTCAATGTGTCCTTTCTGTATTCTAGTGCCATGCCAACAACTCCCTAAGTCAATGTGTCCTTTCTGTATTCTACTGCCATGCCAACAACTCCCTACGTCAATGTGTCCTTTCTGTATTCTAGTGCCGTGCCACTGAGGGCCAACAACTTCCTACGTCAATGTGTCCTTTCTGTATTCTAGTGCCATGCCAACAACTTCCCTACGTCAATGTGTCCTTTCTGTATTCTAGTGCCATGCCAACAACTTCCTACGTCAATGTGTCCTTTCTGTATTCTAGTGCCATGCCAACAACTCCTACGTCAATGTGTCCTTTCTGTATTCTAGTGCCGTGCCACTGAGGGCCTCAACTTCCTACGTCAATGTCCATTCTATATTCTAGTGCCATGCCAAAACTTCCTACGTCAATGTGTCCTTTCTGTATTCTAGTCCCCCTGAGGGCCAACAATTTCCTACGTCAATTGTCCTTTCTGTATTCTAGTGCCATGTCACTGGACACTTCTATTCTAGTGCCTGCCAACATTCTACGTCAATGTGTCCTTTCTATTCAATGTGCCTTTCATGCTATCAATGCCTAGGCCAATCTCCTACGTCAAGTGCCTCAAACTCCTACGTCAATGTGTCCTTTCTGTATTCTAGTCCATGCCAGGGCAACAATTCCTACGTCAATATGTCCTTTCTGTATTCTAGTGCCATGCACTGAGGCCAACAACTCCTACGTCAATGTGTCCTTTCTGTATTCTAGTGCCATGCCAACAACTGCCTACGTCAATGTGTCCTTTCTGTATTCTAGTCCATGCCACTGAGGCCAACAATCCAAAATGTGTCCTTTCTGTATTCTAGTGCCATGCCAACAACTTCCTAGTCAATGTGTCCTTCTGTATTCTAGTGCCATGCCAACAACTCCCTACGTCAATGTGTCCTTTCTGTATTCTAGTGCCATGCCAACAAACTCCCACGTCAAATTTCCATTCTGTATTCTAGTCCCATGCCAAAAACTTCCTACGTCAATGTGTCCTTTCTGTATTCTAGTCCATGCAAACAACTTCCTACGTAAAGGGCCTTTTGTATTCTATGCCTGCCACAAAAAACTTTGTCTTTATTCTTTTTCGTGCCATGCCAAAAATTTCCTACGTCAATGTGTCCTTCTGAAATTCTAGTCCATCCAACAATTTCCACGTCAATTTTCCCTTTCGTATTCTAATGCCAGCCAAAAACTCCTCCCTAAATGTGTCCTTTCTGTATTCTAGTGCCGTGCCACTGAGGCCAAAAACTCCCTACGTCATTTCCCTTTCTGTATTCTGGGGCCCATGCCACTGGGGAAAAACTCCCAACGTAAATGTGTCTTTTGGTATTCTATTTGCCAGGGGGAAAACAACTTCCTAGTCAATGTGTCCTTTTTTTTCTATGCCTGACACCACCCTTTCCTATTGTTCTTTTTTTATTCAGCCCACCACGGGGGGCCAAAAATTCCCTCTAATTGCCCTTTTTTTCATGAGCCAACAACTTCCTACGTCAATGTGTCCTTTCTTTTTCTAGTCTTGCCACTGGGGCCCAAACAATTTCCTACGTCAATGTGTCCTTTCTGTATCTAGTCCCTGCCACACCAACATCCTCGTATGTGTTTTTTCATTCTAGTGCCTCCAATAGGGCCAACAATCCCTCGTCAATGTGTCTTTCTGTTTCTAGTCCAGGGGGCCCCAAAAATTTCCCCCAAATGTTTTTTCTGTATTCTAGTGCCTCCCCCAAAAAAATTTCCTACGTCAATGTGTCTTTTCTGTATTCTAGTCCCTGCCAACAACTCCTACTTAATGTGTCTTTTCTGTTTTTTCCCCAACCTCCTTTTTTCTTATGTATTCTAGTGCCATGCCAACAACTCCCTACGGTCAATGTGTCCTTTATGTATTCTAGTGCCATGCCAACAACTTCCTACGTCAATGTGTCCTTTCTGTATTCTAGTGCCGTGCCACTGAGGGCCAACAACTTCCTACGTCAATGTGTCCTTTCTGTATTCTAGTGCCGTGCCACTGAGGGTCAACAACTTCCTACGTCAATGTGTCTTTTCTGTATTCTAGTCCCATGCCAACAACTACCTACTTCAATGTGTCATTTCTGTATTCTAGTGCCATGCCAACAACTCCCTACGTCAATGTGTCCTTTCTGTATTCTAGTGCAATGCCAACAACTCCCTACGTCAATGTGTCCTTTCTGTATTCGAGTGCCATGCCAACAACTCCCTACTTCATGTGTCCTTTCTGTATTCTAGTGCCATGCCAACAACTCCCTACGTCAATGTGTCCATTCTGTATTCTAGTGCCATGCCAACAACTCCCTACGTCAATGTGTCCTTTCTGTATTCTAGTGCAATGCCAACAACTCCCTACGTCAATGTGTCCTTTCTGTATTCTAGTGCCATGCCAACAACTCCCTACTTCAATGTGTCCTTTCTGTATTCTAGTGCCATGCCGACAACTCCCTACGTCAATGTGTCCTTTCTGTATTCTAGTGCCATGCCAACAACTCCCTACGTCAATGTGTCCTTTATGTATTCTAGTGCCATGCCAACAACTCCCTACGTCAATGTGTCCTTTCTGTATTCTAGTGCCGTGCCACTGAGGGCCAACAACTTCCTACGTCAATGTTTCCATTCTGTATTCTAGTGCCATGCCACTGAGGGCCAACAACTCCCTACGTCAATGTGTCCATTCTGTATTCTAGTGCCATGCCACTGAGGGCCAACACCTTCCTACGTCAATGTGTCCTTTCTGTATTCTAGTGCCATGCCAACAACTTCCTATGTCAATGTGTCCTTTCTGTATTCTAGTGCCATGCCAACAACTTCCTACGTCAATGTGTCCTTTCTGTATTCTAGTACCATGCCACTGAGTGCCAACATCTTCCTACGTCAATGTGTCCTTTCTGTATTCTAGTGCCATGCCAACAACTTCCTATGTCAATGTGTCCTTTCTGTATTCTAGTGCCATGCCGACAACTCCCTACGTCAATGTGTCCTTTCTGTATTCTAGTGCCATGCCAACAACTCCCTACGTCAATGTGTCCTTTCTGTATTCTAGTGCCGTGCCACTGAGGGCCAACAACTTCCTACGTCAATGTTTCCATTCTGTATTCTATTGCCATGCCACTGAGGGCCAACAACTCCCTACGTCAATGTGTCCATTCTGTATTCTAGTGCCATGCCACTGAGGGCCAACACCTTCCTACGTCAATGTGTCCTTTCTGTATTCTAGTGCCATGCCAACAACTTCC
Organism: Cepaea nemoralis; assembly: GCA_014155875.1. Taxonomy (NCBI): domain Eukaryota; kingdom Metazoa; phylum Mollusca; class Gastropoda; order Stylommatophora; family Helicidae; genus Cepaea; species Cepaea nemoralis. The sequence goes on along the minus strand of JACEFZ010011731.1, from coordinate 50,009 downwards.
TATGTCAATGTGTCCTTTCTGTATTCTAGTGCCATGCCACTGAGGGCCAACAACTTCCTATGTCAATGTGTCTTTTCTTTATTCCAGCTCCCGAAAGTACGTCCTTCTCGTCTTTTTGGTCCACGATGTTCAAAAGACATTGTTGTTGCGTTTGAGATAAAAAGTTCAGAATGGTTTATCTGTATAACGAAATGGATCATGGCACAGATGTGTATGTTGTCACAGGAAAGATGCAATTGCTGAACAATGTTACGTTAATTGACAGATAAGAATGGCCATACGCATAGACATTGTTTACTGGTGCTCGTGGGAAGTCAACAGATAAGAGAAACCTGGAGGTGTGCCTGATTGTTGCAGCTCACGGAATCGAATGCAGGTAGGTTGATATCCGTAATACATGGTTAATGCTGCTGTGATTGGAGACATTATAAATGAATTGCTTGATTTTTTTATATCGACATTTTGAATTGGTCTATTTGTTTATGTCGACACCTTGAATTGTTCCATTTGATTATGTCGACACCTTGAACTGCTCCATTTGTTTATGTCGACACCTTGAATTGTTCCATTTGTTTATGTCGACACCTTGAATTGCTCCATTTGTTTATGTCGACACCTTTAAGTGCTCCATGTGATTATGTCGACACCTTGAAGTACTCCATGTGATTATGTCGACACCTTCAAGTGCTCCATGTGATTATGTCGACACCTTGAATTGCTCCATGTGATTATGTCGACACCTTGAATTGTTCCATTTGTTTATGTCGACACCTTGAATTGTTCCATTTGTTTATGTCGACACCTTGAATTGTTCCATTTGTTTATGTCGACACCTTGAATTGTTCCATTTGATTATGTCGACACCTTGAATTGTTTCATTTGTTTATGTCGACACCTTGAATTGCTCCATGTGATTATGTCGACACCTTGAATTTTTCCATTTGTTTATGTCGACACTTTGAAGTGCTCCATGTGATTATGTCGACACCTTGAATTGTTCCATTTGATTATGTCGACACCTTGAATTGTTCCATTTGTTTATGTCGATACATTGAATTGCTCCATGTGATTATGTCGACACCTTGAATTGTTCCATTTGTTTATGTCGACACCTTGAAGTGCTCCATGTGATTATGTCGACACCTTGAATTGTTCCATTTGATTATGTCGACACCTTGAATTGTTCCATTTGTTTATGTCGACACCTTGAAGTGCTCCATGTGATTATGTCGACACCTTGAATTGTTCCATTTGATTATGTCGACACCTTGAATTGTTCCATTTGTTTATGTCGACACCTTGAATTGTTCCATTTGGTTATGTCGACACCTTGAAGTGCTCCATGTGATTATGTCGACACCTTGAATTGTTCCATTTGATTATGTCGACACCTTGAATTGTTCCATTTGTTTATGTCGACACCTTGAATTGCTCCATTTCTTTATTTCGACACCTTGAATTGCTCCATTTCTTTATGTCGACACCTTGAAGCGCTCCATTTGTTTATGACGACACATTGAATTGCTCCATTTGTTTATGCCGACACATTCAATTGTTCCATGTGTTTATGTCGACACCTTGATTGCTCGATTTGTTTATTTCGACACCTTGAAGCGCTCCATGTGTTTATGTCGACATGATAGATCTTTTGCTGCTGCTGCCCTTTCTCTCCCATTGGAGGACAAGCTCTCACCCAGCTCTTGCCAGCCCGCTCACTGTCCATGTCTCCTGCAGGTTCTCCACATGTTGTTATCTTTCTCTTCGTCAGTGTCTCATTTAGACTTCTCTCTATGTCGCTGGCCCTGTGTGTTCCAGAAGACAGACTTGCTCTTGTTAAACCATTACCAGTTTTTCTCAGCGGATGTTCTACCCCTCGTCAACGTTTGTTCCCCTGACCCTTCAACTAGCATTAATATGTCCAGTTCTGTATGTAACCTATGAATTAAAGATTAGGTCATACTATATATGTCTAGTTCACTATCTAAAAAGGGCATTAACGATTAGTTCATACTATAGATGTCTAGTTCTCTATCTAACCTAGGCATTAACGATTAGGTCATACTATATATTTCTAGTTCTCTATCTAATCTAGGCATTAACGATTAGGTCATACTATATATGTCTAGTTCTCTACCTAACCTAGGCATTATCGATTGGTCATACTATAGATGTCTAGTTCTGTGTCTAACCTAGACATGACTGATTAGGTCATTCTAAAGATGTGTATATCTGAACCTAGCACTTGATATGGTCTTGTGCTATGTTAGAACCATCAATCTGTGTAGACATGAATGTAGGAGGAAAGTCTGCTCCTCTCTTAGAGGACGATGAGAGAAGGCATCGACCCTCGTCCTGCTATATCCATGATATTATAAACGGAATATCCTAATGATTCCACCAACGCGCCAGCTGAAGAAGAAATAGCTTTCATTGCATATATATATATAAGTACCGGAGTAAGATAAGAGTACGTTGTTATTGTATTTGTTATTTATTATTTAAATATGTATCGTAGAACACTATACCAATGCCAACATTCGACATTATCCAAACAACATTATATGAGATCAATACTTGCGAGATGCGATGCATGAGAAGAGCTGCCAACTTCACTAACCAAGAAAGAGTATGAAATGATATCAGACAAACACCTTGTGACACAAATGTTGTTTGTATATCAAGAATGATGATGACCATTCATTTCATCCTGTGGGATTGAATTTATGGAGCCGTGAATTCTAAGATGGCTGATAAGACCTACTTTGCTCGATATGTTATTTGACAATGTGGGCAAAGAATGCTTGACGTTCCATGAGGAGGATCTCCTGCAGTGGTTTTTCTGTCCAGCCTTTTCTTCACAGCTCTTGCAGTTCCTGGTTGCTTCACTAGGTGACTGTACCCTTAGCGTAATGATGTACGCCATGAATTACGGTCTTTGGCAGCAGTCTCCCAGGTGTCAGGATGGATTCCAAAAGCTTTCAGTGAGATTTTCAGTGTGTCTTTAAAGCGTTTCCTCTGGCCGCCTTGGGAGAGTTTACCACAACGCAGCTCGCTGTAAAAAAACAAACAAAAAAACATTTATGGAGCCTGTGATCTGGCATGCGAGTTAGGTGGCCAGCCCAGCGAATTTGATTCTTCATTAGTAGAGTAGAGCCGTATACAGTAATGTGTGTGCAACTGCTTGCTGTCTAGTGACTCCTTTCTCCATCGATGAAGAACTGAATTTGTGTGGCAAACTGTTGTATTGGCATTCTGTCAGCGGCCTTATGCATGCATGCGTGTGAGTGTGTGCTGTTGGTTTGTCTGGACTTCTGTCTGTTCAACGTTTCACATGGCGCAATGAGGAGTATTTTGTGTGATATATAATGAAACATGATCCGAGCATTATGCGGTGAACCTTAGCTGTGAAGTTGCAACCGCCACGAACGAATGAAAACTATTAATCTACTTTGTTTTTCAGATTACGTAGTAAGTGTACGCCATTTTCTCGCAGAAATATGGGAAAGCCCAGTCACGGTGTTTTACTGCAGATTTTCTTCTTGTTATGGCTCCCATTGTCTCAGGCTGATTGTGTTTATGAGGTAAATTAGAGTATGTTTGTCAATATGGCTATACATATAAATGTAAGAAAACTGAGATTATGGTCGTCTCTGAATAGAAACGAATACCACAATATTATATGGCGGTTAATTGAAATATTTTCAACACGTTAATCGGTACTATCTCGGAACACCCATAATAGCTGACGGTACTCTGCTTGAAGTTAAGAGAGTGGAAGAATCGGTATGGCAAAGGTAGCGTTTTGCAAGATGAAGAAAAAACTGAACAATAAAGTGCTGCAAACTTCAACAAAAAAATGACGTGGAAGTGCTATATAGAACATTGAATGTTGTATGGATATGATATGTGGAAAATGAGCAGACAAGCCATGAAAAATATAATAATAGTGAGAATGTGGTTTCTGGGGGGAAATACAAAGAATAGTATGATCGGACAGAAAAACCAATGAGTCGGTTCTACGTATACGAACTAACGAACAAACTTTATGTTCAAGTGGTTAAGAATTGGGCACGCAGGCCAGTCTGATATGCTGCCCTTCTTCTCTTTTTCCACTCATAAATTATTTAATCTAACATCAATTATGAAGCTAATCTCAGATAACAAAAGAACAATATGCATTAAAACTCATGGAACACAATCAACAATACGTGATTCACTAAGGCAATTAGAGCGAAAGGGAGAGAGAAAGAGAGAGGGTAGAGGGAGAGAGATAGAGAGAGATAGAGAGAGAGAGATTGAGAGAGAGAGCGAGAGAGAGAGAGATTGAGAGAGAGATTTAGAGAGAGATTGAGAGAGAGAGAGATTGAGAGAGAGAGATTGAGAGAGAGAGATTGAGAGAGAGAGAGAGAGATTGAGAGAGAGAGACAGAGAGAGATTGAGAGAGAGATTGAGAGAGAGAGATTGATAGAGAGAGAGATTGATAGAGAGAGAGAGAGAGATTGAGAGAGAGGGAGAGATTGAGAGAGGGAGAGAGAGGGAGAGAGAGAGTTTCGTGTATTTTGTAAGCACATTAAATGGAGAAATGTTAATTATGACGGATACCCTTGTTATTCAGATTTACACAATCCAGCTTTGTGCAAACAAGAATACACGATAGTCAGATGACAATTACAGTAGAGGACAATTTATAAAACTGTTGGTTATATGTATTATATTATTTCATTCTAAAGGATCTATATTATTGTTGCAGTTTACGTGGAGTGAATTCTGCAGTATGCACCCGACGAGATGAAGGGACGTATGCCAGGCAATAATGTGTGCATTTTTCAAAAGGAAAACAAAAATATGTGTTACAGATGCACCAAATATGGAACAGGGAGGATACTGGCAGACGGATGAAAGAAAGGTAGTCGTGTGGGAGTTGGGAACAGTCCCGTGAACATTGAGAGGAATTAAGAAAGGTGGAGGGGGGGGGGGGAGGATATACACACTGATAGGACAATCAGCGAGATAGACAGGTAGTCTGACAGAGAGATAAATAGACTGACAAGGGTAAACACACATGCAGATACACAGATAGACTCACAGATAGATCGACAGACAGACACATGTACTGACAGACAGACTGACAGACAGAAAGACACATAGTTAGGTTGGTAGGTAGGCGTGCAGGCAAGTAGGCATGCAGACAGGTAGGTAGGCACGTAGATAGGTATGTATTAGGTTAGGTATGAAGGTAAACAGGTAGGTGGGTAGGCAGACAGACAGGTAGGCAGGTGGGCAGGCTGACAGACATACACATAGGTAGCTAGGTAGGTCTGTAGTTTGGCAGATTGTGAGACAGACATGTAAGTAAGTATATAGATCGGTAGGTTGGCGAGTAGGTAGGTAGATAGACAGACAGGAAGTCTACACAGATAGACACACAGAAGACAAACAAGCAGACAGACAAAATGAATGGCAGGCATTCAACAACTGTATTTTGGCGCTATTTTCAGGATTGTTTCTGCTCTACAATGGTGATCCTATGCTCCAGCAAAAACCTACTAGCGGTTCCAAGACTGAACACCTCAGTTACTAGTCCGGAGTGGGAACTGAACATGGACGTATGTGTACAGTGTCAGTGTGGTATCTGTGTATGCTAATCGTTACTAATGATATGGGCTTTTGAAGTGAATAATTCGCTACTGGGAATGATTGAAATTCCAGCCGGAGGTAATGAAATACTATTATCCCTGCACTTGGCCACCTCCTGTGGTTTGGCACCATTGCATACATTTGCCTGCATTTGCACCGACACTCGCTTCCTCTGGTGATTTGAAGGATTCGTTCTACGAGGAGTTAGACTCTATGGTCAAGGCAGTTTCAAACATTCAGCTACATTTATGTGCTCTGTGATTTTAATGCTCGTGTGAGCAAGGACTCGAGTTCATGGCTAGCGTTGTCTTGTAAAATACAATATCGGACTCATGAATGAAAATGATCAAAGGACTGCTGGAGCATTGCACCAGAAATGATCCTATGCATTACATATCCTTTTTTAAAACAAAAGAGCTGCATAAGGTCACTTGGAAACATCTAAGATCCGGCCATTGGCATCAGCTGGACTTCATCATCACACGGAGACAACATCTGAACCATATATCATTGACTCGAAGTTACCACAGTGCTGACTATGATACGGTTCATTCTTTGGTTGTTGCAAGAGATAGACTGAGACCAAAGAAAATCTACACAGCTAAACATAAATCTAGCCCCATGATTAATATTATTAACACTCACGATCCTGAAAAGTGCTTTGAGTTTCAACAGCAACTTGAAGACGCTTTCACTGATACATCAGAAAATTTACAGTAAGTGAAAAGTGGTGTAAACTTAAGGAAACTTTATAAAACAGCTGTAGGGGTTTACGGCACTGTGGATCATAAGAGGCAGGATTGGTTTGCGGCAAACATCCAAACACTGCAACCCTTGATTGATAAAAAGAAGAAAGCTCTCTTAAGAAACAAGGAAAGACCAACACGTAACACTCTGAGTGAGCTTAGGCAAGCTAGGAAGGATGTGCAATAGCTGCCAGGCAGTGTGCAAATGACTATTGGATCAAGTTGTGTAAGTCCATTCAAATAGCAAGTGATAAGGGAAACACCAGAAGCATGTATGAAGGAATAAAGAAAGCCTGTGGTCCTGTGACAAGTGCACCCTGAAAACCTTGGCTGGAGAAATCATCACTGATAAGAAACAGCAGATGGATAGATGGGTCGAGCACTATTTAGAGCTTTACTCAAGTGAGACCAAACTAGCGGATGATGCCCTCAACGCCATAGTGCCTCTACCAACTCTTGGCCACCTGGACACACTTCCCATCTTAACAGAAGTGTGCTATAAATGAACTTGCATCTGGCAAGGCTCCAGGTAAGGATGGAATTCCAATAGAGGTTATCAGGAGTGGGCAAGACACACTCACTATACAGATCCACCAGCTAATAGAGCTATGCTGGCAAGAAGGACAAGTTCCACAGGATTTCAAAGATTCAAGCATCATAACATTGTACAAGAACAAGGGCGATCAGAGCAACTGCAACAACTATAGGGGTATCTCACTTCTGTGTATTGTTGGAAAAGTATTTGCCAGAATTGTTCTGCGCAGCCTTTAAGTCCAAGGAGATGAAGTCTACCCCGAATCACAGTGTGGCTTTCGACAGAACCGGTCTACCATTAATCTGATATTCTCATTAGCTCCGTGGCTAAAGGCTTGCGAACGCGGTTCGTGAGCCGGGTACCAGGCGTTCGAAGCTCAGCTGCGACCGATTTGTGCAGCAGACCGTGTCGCGTTGTGTTATAACTTGCTGGTATGGGAGCCGGTCGTTAAGAAAGCAATGGCAAACTGTAATACTTGCCTAGTACATCAACAGCAGCTGAAATATGCTGGTGTTGACTGCAACGTCCCGTAAGGGATACGCAACAATTTTATTATTATTAAGAGATCTCAGGGTCAGCCTCTACTACGATACAAAGATGTGTGTAAGCGGGACATGATTGATACAGGCATTGATAATGCACATTGCGAGCAAATCGCCGCTAAACGTGTTGCATGGAGGGCAATCATCAGAAATGGAATAACGACAAAGGAGAATATTATTGCAGATAAGTCACACACCGAGCGTGTTAGACGTAAGATGGTGCACGATGGTGGAAATGACCACGTGTTCACATGCACCCACTGTGAACGGACATTTACAGCGCGAATTGGCCTTACCAGTCACATTAGCTACCACCATGGGTAAAAGTTATTATGCCTTTTTGAAGCACAAACTATCGTCTGCCAAGACGGCAAGGTGCCAATGTATGTATATATATATATATATATATATATATATATATCTTCTTCTTCAGCATTCCGAGCCATATATATATATATATACTTCATCATTCTACATGATTATTTGTTCCATGTGAATCTCCGTAGTTTATCTAAATAACTAATAAAGAATACAAATATATTTTACAATTTATTTCCTGCATATTTAGTTGTACCCTGTAAGAGAATCCAATCCACGGCTGTATTCCAATTACACCCAATACGTTTTATATGTTTGGTTGAATAATGAAGACACAAACCATAGAATGTACGATTATTGCCTTGTGGTCAGGCCCTTGAGCTCAGACTGTATGTCTGACTTCCAGACATGTCTCACGGACAGGTTAGGTTACAACTCTGAGTAATACTAACTTAAGTCCAGTAGCTTTTCAGCCACAAGTCTCATACCTAATAGATAGTAGATATGGTGACAGGTTCCATTCATGAGGATGGCAGAATTCCATACCTCCTATGAAGATCATCAAGTGGTATGGTCTAGATCATCTTCCTTAATGACAATTGGCCGCATCAGAAATGTAGATCAGCATATTAGGATACCTCAGGTCAGTACTCTATGACACGTCCAAAGGTACTGGAAGATGCTCAACTGCAATGGTAACTAACCTGACATACTGAATTACAGACCCGACAAACCACAGACGAGTTGTGTGTTCTTGTGTTTGTCGCTATTCACCTTTCTTCCTCGGATACTTAGTCTGGCGTGTGCGCCGTGTGCGCGTGTGCGCGTGTGCGCGTGTGTGCGTATGTGCGCGTGTGCGCGTGTGCTGTGTGTGTGTGTGTGTGTGTGTGAACCGCATTCTATGGCTTGTGCCTTCGTTATTGAACTTCACTGCGGCAAAACATTGTTTTGGTTTTTATATGTGAAGAGACTGCCGCAATACACACCTGTAACCCTAACCTATGTAAACAACAATGGTAATTAAAACCTAGCTGGCTACAATAAGATTGAAATACATGAATATGTGTATTTTCTCTGGGAAGACTTATAATGCTGCTTCTATGTTGATGTATGTTTGTAGTGTTTATATGACCTTCACATATGTGGTTTATACCCACAGGGAAATAATATTTCAAGTATCCCAAGTGGAAGCTTGCCGTGGAACCTAACAGGCATCAACCTTGAGGACAATCCGATTACAACAATTGACGACAATGCCTTCGATGGTTCTGTCAACACGCTGTCGTCCATAGATTTGTCCACAGTTCGTTTCACTAAATTCCCAAACGCATTTGGGCTATTGCGTGCTTTAACGAAACTGTCCATCGCTGAAGCCAACATTACAGACTGGAACGATGAGGCATGGAAGACCCTGGGTCAAACCCTTGAGACACTAACTCTGGATAATGTGGGTATAACGACATGGCCGAGCTGGTCACATTATTTCAGGAAACTAACTACTCTAACCATGACACGCGGTTCTATCTCTAGCATACCTGATCACGCACTAGATCACGTGGCTAACAGTCTAACTAGCTTGACCCTTTACAACAATCGTTTAACCATGGTCCCCAAGGCCATTTCAAACATGAGCTGTTTACAATATTTGTTTCTCTATCAGAATCACATCACAGACCTAACGTGGCTCCCTCATAACAATCAGCTAGATACTTTGTCTGTGAGTGATAATTACATATCAAATTCCAGCCACCTCAGTCAGGCTCTGCGTCCATTGAATGAGTCACTGAATTTCCTTGATATATACAATAACCTTCTTACTACTATCCCCGATTTTTCTTTCTTGACCCAGGTAACAGATTTAGACTTTTCCCATAATAGAATATCAGATTCTGATTCTGGTAAACTTTCTGCAAATATTAACAGTCTTGATCTGTCGTACAACTCTCTGTCTTTAGTTCCTAGACTCTTGTCTTCTTTGGTCTCGATAACGGAAATAACCCTGCCTTACAATATTATAACAGGCATACGGGAAGCAGATTTTCACGATCAGGTTACGTCAATTAATCTTGGGTACAATTTTATAACAGAAATAACAGATGGCAGTTTCCCAGATAATTTTGGACTCTTGTATTTGCAGTTAAACAATAACCCACTGACCACAATTTCATCGGTTGCTCTACAACGTCTGCCAAATCTCTATGAACTGAACCTACGACATACACAACTCACTCGCTTGCCCTTAGCACTGAGTTACCTAACCGGTCTAGTGACCCTGGACGTCTCAGCTAACAGCGGGCTGGTCTGCACGTGCCTGGAGAGTAGTTTAGCTACCTGGGTGGTGAGAAATGGGCCGCAAAGCATCCTGGGCGACTGTGGCCAGACTAGTGTGTATGATTTCTTTTCAATATTAAGTCCATATTGTCCTACTAATTGAAATATGTATAAACTAGGTCTGTTTGATAACAACAGGCACGGTACAGATGTGATTACGGGAAACGACACTGGCAAGACAACAAGGATGGATGTTATCACCACATTTGTTCATCACCTATATGGATACGATTACCAAAAAATTTTTGTATACAAGTTTAAATGAGCTACTGTTTGCAGAGACCAGAGTTTACTGTGCGAGAACAATGCAGAATTACAGCACCACATATGTTGCCTTGACAATTGCAGTCAGAATTGTGATGTGAAGATTAACATCGGAAAGACAGAACTCGACGAATGCCAGTGCAATGTAAAACTTAGTTGCATATCCTTTACAGGATATATCGCAGTCAACCCCAGCATTCTAGGCTGTTTGTGATCTTTTTGGCAAATTTACGTTCAGTAGTTTGCCATTGCTTGCTAAACGACCGGCACCCCTATCAGTTTATTAAGACATCCAGCACAGGGAGGTCTGCTGCCAAATATCCCACAGCTATGTTCCAAACATGGTATGTGAGATTACGTCTGTAAAACCTTCACCACAGATCAGGCGAAATGTAACGTAAATATCAATGGAAAATCATTAAAACAAGTGATAGACGACGAGTATCTGGGCAGTGTGTTCACAGAGGATGGATTACTAGAGAGAGAAATAAAAATTAGAATACAGAAAGCAAACATTAACAACTATCAGGTAGCATCTCTCCTAAATTATCCAAATATCAACATACATAAACAGAAAGAAGATGCAGTGAAAGAGACACTGAAAAAATCACATATGACTTTAGCACAAGCACCAAGACAGCGAACCACAGACAATGACATCTGCCTCCTCTATGCCACGCTTCACAGCAAAAAATAGTAGGACAAAGGAAGAAGAAGAAGTGGTTAGATTGTTTTCTTTCTTGTTCCATCTCTCCTTCACGCCGGATACTTTCAGTACCCAAGACATATCCCGAGACCTACTTTAAACTGTCCCCTCTCGATGGGAATAATTGCTCTCTTAATGATGTTGATGCTGATGATGATGATGATGATGATGATGATGATGATAATGATGATGATGATAATAATAATAAAACCCTAGTATAACAGTCAGTTTCCTATTTCTAGTATAGTATGTCTCAGTTAGCCAATAACAATTGCCACGTCACTAATTAATATTAGTGAGTTATGTAGTAATGATCTGTTCACATTTCTGACACCTTTATAATGTATGTATTGATGTTGTTGTTGTTGTTGTTGTTGTTGTTGTTGTTGTTGTTGTTGTTGTTGTTGTTGTTGTTGTTGTTGTTGTTGTTGTTGTTGTTGTTGTTGTCCATGATTGTCCTGAAAAGTGATGTGTGGATGGAATAAAGTATGACCGAGAGAGATATGAACGGCAGCATGTCTGACGGGCCTGCGTGCCCAATTCATAACCCTTTGAAAATAACGTTCAGTCCTTCGTTCGCTCACTAACACAGCCACGTGATCACTAGATGAGGGTCGCCTCTTATAATGTCATTCTATGAAACTTTTTTTTCTGCTGTCATTGTTACAATAAAAGCCCGTTTAGGTGACATCTGTACGTGTTGGGCGTGTGTTCAAACATACATGTTTCATTGACAACACGGCACTGGGTGGCCCATGTCGGCTGTGTAAGGCTGGTCATCCTAAGTGGAAATTGTTCTAGTACACCTGTTATGAAACTGTTCTAGTACACCTGTTATGAAACTGGGTGACCCAGCAGTAAAGATGTGAAGATCAAAACTCGCCTTGATGGGATTTGAACCAAGGACTACTGGGTGGGCAGACGAGTGCCCTTACCTCCGTGTAGTGACATATACAGGTAGTTGAGCTGAGTGGACATCCCAGCACTCGGGAAAATCTAATTGGTGCTCCGTCCTCATCTTCAACACAGCCAGCGAAGAGTCCTAATACTCTGACCTATTCTCGGAGCACTGTGTGACAATAAGATCTGTTCGTCACTCCCTGCGACCCCACTCTCTCCCGGCAATGATGTAGTATCACCTTCCGGTCCCCAGTATGGCGGTTAGGCATTGAACCGCTACGGCCTCTGGAGTATTTATCTTTGTGGCTGTGGTTTGCATTTCGCATTTTCCTCATGTTGGACTGGTAGTATATTGTTCCGTCGCCCTGCTCCTGTGTCAGTGCAAGGCGAGACTCTGTGATATTCACGTGGAGTGCTTCTACATGTCCGCTTTGTTTGTACAGTGACCTGCATGTTCGGAACAATGGCTGCCGGCTGTTGCTGAATTGACTGATTTGCCTTTTCGGTTCACGAGTGCATTTTTCAGGAGACTCTTGGGAGTCGGCGCTGGAGCTACGGAGTTCGTGCTTAATGCGACGCTTTCGGCGGGTGGCCCTGCGAATTGAGACAGAGCCATGTGAGAAAACATGGGTCAATGAGGTCTTTCTGGGGACTGCCGATTCCATCGACGATGAACTGTGGTTTTCGTGGAGGACTTTTGTGTTGGCATTCTGGCGGCGGCTTTATGCACAGTGTACCTGTGCGGGCTGTTGGATTGCCGAGACTCCTGTCTGTTCCACTTTTCACATTGGGCAGTGGGAAGCATTTTGTGTGATATTCACTGGCACAGGAATGGAGAATAATGGGGATGACCTGTTACCGTGAAGTTGGAACCTCGACTAATTAACTAACTAACCAACTAACTAATGATGGGGTATCTGTTCTTCCACATATAATCATTATACCGAAGGACTCTGACCACATCAAGCACCAATTCACCACCGAGTGGTGCAGACCCAGCCAATCTGTCCTCCTGCTCGTTTCCCACCACTCCAGCATGGCCTGGGGAACAGATCCACAGATGCTCCCTATTATTGATTGTTTAACTGAAGCCTGCCACTCGTCACGGAGCATATCTGTCTTCACCCTTCTCGCCTTGTTCTGTGAGTCCGTTACAGTCACGACAGGTGTCTACTGTGTACCCTCAACGCAGGGGATCTCGGCTGTGACCCACATCTGCCACATCTTGTATAAAGGTCAAACAGTTGAGGACCCGTGTATACGCCTGAAGGAGTCATGATGCCAGAACCACATGAGTACAGACCCACACGTGTAAGACTAACATGTATACAGACCAACATTTGTACAGACCCGCATGTGTACAAACCCACATGTGTACAGACCCACGTGTGCACAGACCCACGTGTATAGACCCAGATGTGTATAGACCCAGATGAGTACAGACCTACATGTGTACAGATCCACATGTGTACAGACCCACATTTGTACAGACCCGCATGTGTACAGACCCACATGTGTACAGACCCACATTTGTACAGACCCGCTTGTGTACAGACCCACATGTGTACAGACCCACATGTGTACAGACCCACATGTGTACAGACCCGCATGTGTACAGACCCACATGTGTACAAACCCACATGTGTACAGACCCGCATGTGTACAGACCCACATGTGTACAGACCCATGTGTGTACAGACCCACATGTGTACAGACCCACATGTGTACAGGTCGACCCACACTCCAGGCTGGATGTGGACACTGTCACACTGGTCACTTTCACTTCTCCAGACAGATCTCGCCCCCCTCTTTCCTCCATCCATCTTTCCTCCATCCATCTTTCCTCCATCCATCTTTCATCCATCCAAGTTTCCTCCATCCATCTTTCCTCCATCCATCTTTCCTCCATCAAGCTTTCCTCCATCCCGTTTTCAGCCTCCATCCCTTTTTCAATCTCCCTCTTTCCTTCATACATCTTTCCTCATCCCTCTATCCTCCATCCATCTTTCCTCCATCAAGCTTTCCTCCATCCCGTTTTCAGCCTCCATCCCTTTTTGAGTCTCCCTCTTTCCTTCATACATCTTTCCTCATTCCTCTATCCTCCATACATCTTTCATCCTCCCTCTTTCACCCATCCCTGTTTCATCCTCCCTCTGTCTGGCATCCAGCTTTCCTCCTACCTCTTCCCCCAACATTCTTTCCTCCTCCCTCTTTCCACCATCCCGCTTTCCTCCTCCCTATTTGCTCCATAATTTTTTTCCTCCTCCCTCTTTCCTCTATAACTCTTTCCGTCATCCCACTTTCCTCCATTTCTCTTTCCTCCACCCTTCTTTTCTCATCATCATCAGCATGTGCCATGCCGATAAGCGTAGACGTTCATGTTTCGCAATCTAAGTCGATCACCAAAGTCGTGGATCAGCTCAGTGTTATTTTCTACATCCCCCCTTCTCCATGACACTTTCCGTTATCCCTCTTTCCTCTAAACCTGTTTCATCTATCCATATTTCCTCCATCCCTCTTTCCTCCATCCCTCTTTTCTCCATCTATCTTTCCTCCATTCAGCTTTCTTCTCTCTCTCTCTTTTCTCCATTTGTCTCTCCTCCATCTATGTTTCCCCGATTCCCTTTCCTCCATCCCCGTTTCCTCCAGTCCTCTTTCCTCCATCATCTTACCCAACAAGTGCTCTCGCCAACAGGAATTCGCGGCCTTCTGACCACATGTGAAATACTTCGTCAAAACAAAGCACAGCCCCCTCCCCCCCTCACACCTCCCTCAGCCAGCCCCAGTGCTTGCTCCCCCCCCCCACACCTCCCTCAGCCAGCCCCAGTGCTTGCTCCCCCCCACACCTCCCTCAGCCAGCCCTAGTGCTTGCCCCCCCCCACACCTCCCTCAGCCAGCCCCAGTGCTTGCCCCCCCCACACCTCCCTCAGCCAGCCCCAATGCTTGCCCCCCCCCCTCACACCTCCCTCAGCCAGCCCCAGTGCTTGCCCCCCCCCCACACCTCCCTCAGCCAGCCCCAGTGCTTGCCCTCCCCACACCTCCCTCAGCCAGCCCCAATGCTTGCCCTCGCTACATTTACATGTCCGTACATGTCTAGGTGGATCTGGGATTCAGTTCGGCAAGAATCTACCTTCTCTTGTCTATGAACATTAACAGATACCCATTAGATTACCAGCTACCCTGTCTCCATTAGATTCACAGCTGACCTGTCTCCATTAGATTCACAGCTGTCCTGTCTCCATTAGATTCACAGCTGCCCTGTCTCCATTAGATTACCAGCTACCCTGTCTCCATTAGATTCACAGCTGACCTGTCTCCATTAGATTCACAGCTGTCCTGTCTCCATTAAATTCACAGCTGACCTGTCTCCATTAGATTCACAGCTGACCTGTCTCCATTAGATTCACAGCTGACCTGTCTCCATTAGATTCACAGCTGTCCTGTCTCCATTAGATTCACAGCTGCCCTGTCTCCATTAGATTCAGAACTTAGATTCACAACTGTTCTGTCTCCATTAGATTCACAGCTATTATGTCTCCATTAGATTCACAACTATTCTGTATCCATTAGATTCACAGCTATTCTGTATCCATTAGATTCACAGCTGTGTTTGATTGTATGTCCCCATCTGTTTTGCCGTCTAAGCTCACGATGACCTTGAACCGCGCTTCACTGACCCATCTGTATAGATGAAAGATATCTTGTCCAGTCTGGTCACACTAAAGCCCCGGAGCAGAAACCTGGTAATGGTCTTTGATGTGGTAGGCCACCACATTTTAAGATCTAACTCGTGGAGAAATATTTGACCAATCTTTCCACACGATTGCAAGCAGCAAGCCCAAGAACTGAACCCTTGTCTGACCACTATCATACCATAACTAGTTGAACTTCCCAACCGTTACACCAAGGACCCCCGCTGTTTAGTCTCACAGTGTTAGCGTCATTTTTAGGAAACATTTATCCTGAAGCGTACAGTTGTATAACTACATTGAAGGAACAAAAGAAAAAGCAGCGGCTGCAGCAGGAAGTAACAATATGAATTGCAAACAATTAGGTATACTTAGCTCCTGCGTAAAGAAGTGACATACTACACGCAGACACAATGTACATACCTTACAAAGGACTCCATACACGGGTGAAAACAAAGTGAGAGTAATCCCAAATGAGAAACAATCAATAAATGTATAATAATGAAGTAATAAACTTTAAAAAAATAATAATATTGTAGAACGTTTCGATTCTAAGAATCTTGTCAAGGACAGGACAACACAAATAGATAATGGTGGTACCACAATTTATGTTCCCTCTTTAGAACCAAGAAGTTGTGTTTATTTTATTTTATTTTATTTTTTTAAATCTATCTATATCAAACACAGATGACCAGCAATGGCATGATTCTTTTCACGTTATATGATTTTCTCATAGTCCATACCGTGCGGCATTTGTGGTAATATCTGTCCACGGCTTTTTGTTTCCTGTGCCGCCAATCTTCTTATAGTGCATGCCGTGTGGCGTTGGCGATCATATGTCCATGGCCTTCAGTCTCGGGTAGTGGCATTCTGTTTATTGTCCATGCCGTGTGGCGTTGGTGATCATGTCTGTACACAACCTTCCGTCTCATGTACTGCTAATCTTCTTATAGTCAATGATGTCTGGCGTTGGTGATCATGTCTGTACACAACCTTCCGTCTCATGTACTGCTAATCTTCTTATAGTCAATGATGTCTGGCGTTGGTGATCATGTCTGTACACAACCTTCTGTCTCATGTACTGCTAATCTTCTTATAGTCAATGATGTTTGGCGTTGGTGATCATGTCTGTACACAACCTTCTGTCTCATGTACTGCTAATCTTCTTATAGTCAATGATGTCTGGCGTTGGTGATCATGTCTGTACACAACCTTCTGTCTCATGTACTGCTAATCTTCTTATAGTCCATGATGTCTGGCGTTGGTGATCATGTCTGTACACAACGTTCTGTCTCATGTACTGCTAATCTTCTTATAGTCAATGATGTCTGGCGTTGGTGATCATGTCTGTACACAACCTTCTGTCTCATGTACTGCTAATCTTCTTATAGTCAATGATGTCTGGCGTTGGTGATCATGTCTGTACACAACCTTCTGTCTCATGTACTGCTAATCTTCTTATAGTCCATGATGTCTGGCGTTGGTGATCATGTCTGTACACAACGTTCTGTCTCATGTACTGCTAATCTTCTTATAGTCAATGATGTCTGGCGTTGGTTATCATGTCTGTACACAACCTTCTGTCTCATGTACTGCTAATCTTCTTATAGTCCATGATGTCTGGCGTTGGTGATCATGTCTGTGACGACATACCCCAGCCTTCCCTACTCATGACATGCACAAAGAATGTCGACTGGCTGCTTCTGGTGCGAGTAACCAGCTCTCTCTTTCAGATGTCTTTATTCAAGATATATGTATTATTAAGAGGGCTCGTTCTTAAACATCCCGTGTGCTGATGCTGTGGTAACAGATTCAACCCATACACCGGTCAGTTGGACTAAAATGTTCATTTCTCGTCCTTGACTTGGGGACGTAAATAACAAGTAGCTCAAAAGTCGGAGTGGGTCTAACTGATCACGATGGATGCTGGTAATATGGAAAGCTAATCGACATGCAAAAGTAAATCGGCTGCGTTAGAAAAAGCATGTGTATGGACTACGCTGAGTTAACAGCGAGCGAACAAAAACAAAAGATACATTATTCATTACCATATGTATCCGCCCACAGTGATCTCATCACTCTTCTAGTGAAGCACATCGCTGTAGCATCCACAGTGTTCTTATCACTCTTCTAGTGAAGCACATCTCTGTAGTGTCCACAGTGTTCTCATCACTCTTCTAGTGAAGCACATCTCTGTAGCATCCACAGTGTTCTCATCACTCTTCTAGTGAAGCACATCTCTGTAGCATCCACAGTGTTCTCATCACTCTTCTAGTGAAGCACATCTCTGTAGCATCAACAGTGTTCTCATCACTCTTCTAGTGAAGCACATTTCTGTAGCATCCACAGTTACCTCATCACTCTTGTATTGAAGCACATTTCTGTAGCATCCACAGTGTTCTCATCACTCTTCTAGTGAAGCACATCTCCACAGTGTTCACACAATTTTGCGCGTGTCTGTTAAATGTCCAAGCTTCGCTTCCATACTCCTGGCGATGTTTGTATTAAATTAGAACTTGCAAAACAACGACGAATGTGTAAGTAGAACTGAGTGAACTTATGTTATGTCCTTCTCTCATGCTGTAGGAACAGTCGGGTTCGTTATCTGGCAGAGATAAGACACAGCTGCACGTTCAGCAGCACACGGTAAACTCTGTCAGTTGGTGAATTGGAAACGTGTGGACATAATGGCATTGTCAACATTGGAGACGCTAAGGTGCTGTTGAATTACCAAAGTAACATGTAATATTTGGTAATATCTATTTTTATATCATAATTTTCTTATTGCACAGTACTTTCATGCTTATATTTAAATAGAAATCAATTGATTGCCTTCTTCGGATGCGAGAAACAAGTGAAATCAATTTATTACCTTCTTCGGATGCGAGAAACAAGTTCTCTTTGAGGAGTAATGTGTTTTAAGAAATATTAACTACTCTTTCTACCTGTCCACGGGGCTCTCATCATGCTTCTGTAAAACAACATCGCTGTAGCTTCCATATAATCCCTACTTATCTGTTAACTGTCCATTATTCCCTTCATTACATGAGGACTGTCCCTATATAGTTCTTAAGAACACTTTAACACGCCTTGAATGACAAAGATAACTTGTAGAGAGTAGTCGTGATCTTGCGGAATGCTGTCGTTGTGTGGATTGTTCTACAATTAACTTCCTGAATACAGCTTCCATCCTCCGTTGTTAAAGTACCCATATTCTGAAGTACAGTTGTTAAAGTACCCACATTCTGAAGTACAGTTGTTAAAGTACCCACATTCTGAAGTACAGTTGTTAAAGTACCCACATTCTGAAGTACAGTTGTTAAAGTACCCACATTCTGAAGTACAGTTGTTAAAGTACCCACATTCTGAAGTACAGTTGTTAAAGTACCCACATTCTGAAGTACAGTTGTTAAAGTACCCACATTCTGAAGTACAGTTGTTAAAGTACCCACATTCTGAAGTACAGTTGTTAAAGTACCCACATTCTGAAGTACAGTTGTTAAAGTACCCACATTCTGAAGCACTGTTGGTAAAGTACACACATTCTGAAGTACAGTTGTTAAAGTACCCACATTCTGAAGTACTCTTGTTAAAGTACCCACATTCTGAAGTACATTTGTTAAAGTACCCACATTCTGAAGTACTGTTGTTAAAGTGCCCCCATTCTGAAGTACAGTTGTTAAAGTACCCACATTCTGAAGTACAGTGAGTTATTTCAGAATGTTTACATTCACTTCACTGTTGCCCTTGGGTATACAATGATTTCACTGTAATAACAATTCAATAACAATTCAATAACAATTCCCTAAGCCTTGGTTGGCGGCTGGTCTAGGATCGAAGCTCCGACAGGCGGACAGTTAGAGCATTGATTTGCTGATCCGGCAGCTTCTGCAACTTGTCTTGTTCCAGATGTAGAGGTGTTACCTTTCCTCTGGAGTGAACTAGGCAGGCCGAGAAAGGGATCATGCTGTATGGGCAACACATGATCTCTATATTTTAGCCCAGGCTTTGTGCTATGGAGAGGCAATAACTCCATCCCTGGTCTTAACCGGTCTCGACAGCCATGGGTAAAAGGTATTATGCCTTTTTAAAGCACAAACTGTCGTCTGTCAAGGCGGCAAGGGGCCAATGATGAATGATGTAATAACAATTACTACTTTCTGTTATTCGGACTACGTCCTTTGATTTGACGTTATAGCAAACTACTAAAGGTAACAGTGTTAAGAAAATAACCAACAGTTAATTCATATTGGGATTGATTGTAATGTCGTGTAAGTGGTATGTAACTAACATGTAACGGTAGTTGACACCGTGGAGCTGTAAGATAAGCCACCTGAGAGAGCAGCCTGGGCAAGCACGTCACTGTCTCCTCTGAGGTCAAGTGAGGAGGTTAGATATTTAACAGCTCAGTGGATCAGTGAGCAGACATACTTTGGGATAACTTTTTCACTGGAGGGCTGAACACGCGTGACATTACTCAATGTGTACTCACGTCATTCGACATAACATGGTACTGTAATATCGTAACATTATTCTGTGTTGATCCTGCATTAGAAATTAACAGTTTACTTGTCTTCTATTTTCAGTTGTCGGGAAATAATGTCCAAGATATTCCTCACTGTGTGGTTGGGTAGAGGATGTGTGGGTGGGTGATTGTATATGAGTAAGGGTGTGTGGTTAAGGGATGTTTGGTTGGGGGATAGGTGGGTAGAGGATGTGTGGGTGGGTAGAGGATATGTGGGTGGGTGAGTGTGTGCAGGTTAGGAGATGGTGGGGGATGTTTGTAGGTGTGGGCTCGGGATAAGTGAGTGGGCTGGGAGAGATGGGCGATTATGTGGGTGAGTGCGGAATTTGTGTGTGGGTAGGTGCGGAATATGTGAGTTGACGGGGAGATGTGTGTGTGGCTGAGGAATGTGTGTTTGGTTGGGTGGTTGGAGGTGTGTGGGTGGAGGAGGATATTTGGTGGGAAATGGGACGGGTAAAGGATATGTGAGTGGGTGGGGAGATGTGTGTAGGTGGGGGATGTGTGGGTTATTGAATGTATGTGTGCTTGGGGTGTGGGTGGATGGGATGTGTGGTGGATGAGAGGTGTGTGTGGGTGGGGAGATGTATAGGGATGTGGTGGATGGGTGGGGGAATGTATTGTATGTGTGTGTGGTTGGGTGGGGGAGTTGGAGTGAATGGGGGATGTGTGGGTGGGTGGTGGATGTGTCTTATAACATAGTCATATGCATTGTTTATGCTTACAAAATTCATGTGACAATGTTTTTTTTCCTATGCACTGTTCATGAAAGAAAGATGAGTGATTGGAAGGGCCGAATGTAAGACGGGCCTGCGTGCCCAATTTGTTACCCTTTGAAAATAAAGTCTGTTCGTTCGTTCGTTCGTTCGTTCACTGCTGTATTGTTGAGCAGCGCTTTGTGTGTGCTTGAAATTACTGCAAATTGCCCTTATGTGGTAAATATGATTAAACATGTCCTTATTATCATCATCATGTGCCATATCGACAAGTGTGAGCGATTATGGTTGGCCAAATCACATGATCATTAGAGTCGTGGATTAGGTCCGAGTTTGGGACTCGATGATGTCATGTGATCGAACCATTCGGGTGTCTATCTCATAGGATCACTAGAGTCGTGGATTAGGTCGGTGTTTTGGACTCGATGATGTCATGTGGCCGAACCATTCAGGTGTCTATCTCACACGATCACTAGAGTCGTGGATTAGGTCGGTGTTTGGGACTCGATGATTACATGTGGCCGAACCATTCAGGTGTTTATCTCATTGTCTTCCCTCGGTCTTGTCTCATTAAGTTTGCCAGTTGTCACTAAATTCTGAAGTGTATTTCTCCACACAGTGAACCCACAAATCGTGTCTGTCTAAGTGCAACTACTCTAATCAATGACAAGTTTTAGTTGTTTCATGATTAAATTGTTCATTGGATTTCTTGCCAACACATTGCATTTTGATTGTTCATATTCCCCAGAAACCACAATTCCTCTGTCATTAGATGTCACCTAGCTTGTCTGTTTATTGCCCATGTTTCACATTCATATAACAGTATAGGTTTTATATTACACTTCAACACTGATTTATCATTGTATTTGACAGCTTTCTTGCTGTGGACATTGTTTTCCAACTTGACAAAAATACTCTTCCCTGGACGATTCTTGTTCTAGTCTCTACCAGACATCTTCTGTCAGGCGTGTTTACTGCTGGATTATTGTTACACCGCTCCTCCTTGTTACGGGTGAACCCAATTGCTGGGATGTGACATGGTGCTGTTTCTGTCTCCTTAGAGGTGACCTATGTCCGGTGTCCTACAGTGTCATTCTAACTCCAGGTGCTCTCCTCGCCTGCCGGGACGTTGGCATGAATACCACCATCATCGGGGAGACAATGAGCTCTCATGTTGGCCTAGCCTACCATGTGTACCCTAAAACGTATTGGGGAGTGAAGATGGCCGGTGTGATTGTGAACACTTCACCCACCCGGTGGCGATTGGTATATGCAAACATTTTGATGTGAACGATAGGGATACAGAGAAAACAAAAGGAAGATATGGTTAATTACAAATAAGATGGGGAGTTGAAGAGGAAGAAAGATTAACAACAACAACATGTTAATTAATAATGTAAAGGGTTTTTACATGTAAATGAGACATGCGCACCACTCACCTACACATTACACGTAGATGTGTACATGTACACACACGCACAAACATATGTACACACGCACAAACATAATCATAGGCATACGTACATAAGTACAGTTAAGATTTACAGCGGACATTAGCAGGTTGATTTACGGAAACACACACACATATAATATTTCTATGTATATATTGTATTCCAACAGTGTGTCTGTGAGAGGACCTTCAGCATATGCGGAAACCGGCAATCACACACAGGGCCTGTGGTTGGGATATCTCCGCCAACAATTGATGTACGTCTAACATTCTGTCTACCCGATATGTGACGTTTTTCACATTCTAGAAGCATGCAGTAATATTACTAATCAATCAACCAGGTGCAGTCTCCACAATGAAAGTTAACTGCACTAGGTCTCCAACACTGTCTGTCTCTCGCCCTGACGGTACATTCTGTCAGATTGCTGCTCGCCCATCTCTTGAAGTAATCTTCCTACTTGTATCGTTGTCTACCTCTTGCTAGCTTGCCCTCAACCTTGCCCTCCAGTATGTTTTTTAGTAAAGTGTAATGTCTTTTAACGTGGCCGACATATTTCACTTGCCTCTTTTTTTTTTAAATTTCTTTTAACAACTCTCATTTCATTCTCAGTGTTTCTAGAACCTCTGTATTTGACTGGTTTTGTTCCCATGAAATACGACATATTCTGCTGTATATCCACATCTCCAGGTCCTCTATTCGACGTTTTAGTTGCTTGTTTAATGCATATTACTAAATGCGCCCTGTCAAATGACGCAATAGTTCATGTCTCTTCTCTTCACAGATCGATGTCCTTGGTGTTCTGTATCAACTCTGATGATGATATTCCTCCATCTCAGTCCATCGAGCATCTTATCTCTTTGTCTGCATCTGTCTTTTTCCCCACTAATTTTTCCAGTTATCACTATAATCTCCAGTGCTTTTGCCACCACATACCCAAAGAACCTGGTTTATCTCTTATTATAGTTGTATATGTTCTAGTTTTCAAGCGTCTTCAAATCAATAATTATTAATTACTCTGGCTGTCCATGATATTCGCAACATTCGCATGGGAATCCACATCTCCGTTGCTTCCAAGATCTTACTAATTTCTCTAGCATGTTTATAAATGGTTCTGTATAACATACAAGCATTGTGTTTATATCTTCGAAATTCGATGATTTATTGTGTAAACTGTTCTTCGCTGTACTTTCTATTACAATGATGTACTGCATAAATTGTTCTTCATTGCATAAAATGCAGGTTGTGCTTTATCCTATTCTATTCTTTATCTCTGTAACACATGCTGAATCTGATGTTAAACATAGGCCTAGATCTTTGTATTTTACACTTGTCCAAAATAACATCGTTAGATCGTTTACTTTAACAGTACATTTAGGCACTGTCTATTTTTTTATATCAATATTACTTCTGCCTTCTTATTGTTCAAGCTAAAGCCTATTTCTTTACTTTCTACAACGACGACGACTGTATCCACCATCTCCTGAAGTTTCTTCTGGCTTGTTGTAGTCATAACGGTGTCATTAAAATAAGGTTATGGTGTTGATATTATGATAACCAATAGCGACTCCTGGCATGTTTTCTGTAGATCTCATTATATGCTCACAAAACTGTACGTCATGTATTATTCAACACACTGTCAGACGCCTAGACATGGTCAAAGAACAAGCAATTAGAATCTCCATAAGAGACACAAGACATGCAGATACAAAGACTTAATTGTCGCATTTAACGCAAAAAACTCATGCACGTACAATGACGAGAGAAGAATCAAGACTCTCGGACTACACCTTTTCAGATACCACAATGATGGATTTCTCACTCATTTATTGTTTAGATTCAAGTATTACCAACTCTAGCTTAGTATTTCTTGTTTTAGTTCAAGGATTTCCAAACGT
Organism: Cepaea nemoralis; assembly: GCA_014155875.1. NCBI lineage: Eukaryota > Metazoa > Mollusca > Gastropoda > Stylommatophora > Helicidae > Cepaea > Cepaea nemoralis. The sequence continues at coordinate 25,757 of JACEFZ010011731.1, read as the reverse complement.
AGCTTGGTATTTCTTGTTTTGATTCAATTAATTCTAAACCTAGATTTATATTACGTGTTTTGATTCAAGCAGTGCCAAGCCTAGCCAGTTATTTCTTGTTTTGCTTCAAGTATTGCCACGCCTAGATTGATATTGCGTTTCTTGATTCAAGTATTGCCAAGCCTAGATTGATATTGCGTTTCTTGATTCAAGTATTGCCACGCCTAGATTGATATTGCGTTTCTTGATTCAAGTATTGCCAAGCCTAGATTGATATTGCGTTTCTTGATTCAAGTATTGCCTGACCTAGATTTATATTACGTGTTTTGATTCAAGCAGTGCCAAGCCTAGCCAGTTATTTCTTGTTTTGCTTCCAGTATTGCCACGCCTAGATTGATATTGCGTTTCTTGATTCAAGTATTGCCTGACCTAGATTTATATTACGTGTTTTGATTCAAGCAGTGCCAAGCCTAGCCAGTTATTTCTTGTTTTGCTTCCAGTATTGCCACGCCTAGATTGATATTGCGTTTCTTGATTCCAGTAATGCCAAGCCTAGATTGATATTATGTGTTTTGATTCAGGTATTGCCAAGCCTAGATTGATATTGCGTTTCTTGATTCCAGTAATGCCAAGCCTAGATTGATATTATGTATTTTGATTCAGGTAATGCCAAGCCTATATTGATATTACGTGTTTTAATTCAAATATTTCCAATCCCAAATTGATATTGCCGGCTTCGTGGCCTAGAGGTTTGCGACTTTTCTCCGTAATATCGTATACTCTCGTAGGTAACGTGATGACGGTGAGAATCAGCAGTGGTTCGAATCGCATCGGTAACTTACGGGGTATGTGAACCGGCCGCCCAGAAAGCAATGGCAAACTACTGAGCGTAATCTTGCCAAGAAATCAACATACAGCTGAAAGATGCTGGTGTTGACAGCGATGTCCTGTAAAGGATATGCAAAAAAAAAAAAAGATTGATATTATGTGTTTTCATTCAAGTATTGCCAAAACTAAATGATATTAGGTGTTTTCATTCAAGCATAGCCTCCCCCGATGTGTCTCCACCTTGACGTGGTGGCTGAGCTTGCGTGTCCCATCGATCCCATTTGCTTACCGATGGATGAAAAACTACATATCGGACAGCTTATGGGAAAGGGACCAGACTAAGAGAGACACAATCTGCTGCTCTGCAGGTTAGACTGAGGATAGCAGTCAAAAATTTAAATCAGGTGCACGAAGGCAGAAGTTCTTGGTCCGGACAAAACTCTTAAGGCTCCCTGTCGAGGGCTGTGGCTGAACGCCCCTAAGCCACAAACCCTCGGATCTGAGAGCCGGGCCAATTCCCTCCTACCGAAAAATAGAGGCGTGATACTGAGCAAGCTACATGCTCAGGTCTGATACATGTTCGAAGGCTCTCAGCTGGGGGATATGAGAGATTCCCGGATGAGAGGGCCAGGCCGTTTCTCGTTCACTGCTGCACGAAGGTAAGGTGCTGAGCCGGCAGCACATGTAGCCTACCTCGTGAGCGAGTACAAAAGTCAGAAAAGTGCCCCAGTCGAAGGAAATGGTTACGAAAACTGTCTGTATCTAACTCATAGAGAGTGTAGACAAAAGTGGAAGAACGTCTCAATGACGCGAAATGGAACGCACGGCGAGCGAACCTATTGCGTGGTCTGAAGTCAAAAGTAAAAGCTTACCGAGTGGATGTCGCTCGCAGTCTGACCGCTCCTGGTGTGTGCTTGAGCGATCAGTGGCAAGCGAGATTCCCAACACATGGAAGTGAGGAACTAAAGCAGCCATGAGCAGGACGTGGCAACTCCTCGGGTGAGCCCAGTCTCAGAGCAATATGTGCCGGCTCTGCAATTATGGAAGCCTCCTTGGATAGCGAGGGAATGCCCATGGTCTGCCCCTGCCTTCCCTTGAGGGCCGACCGCGATGTCGTTGATCGTTCTATCTTGACCAGCTGAGATGTTGGCGACATCACAACAGTCTAACGTGCCTCGAAACCAGAGGAAGGCTAACCTCATTAAAAAATGCCCGCCGGAAGTCGGAAGTGTCGTCCTACGGGTGGCAAACTAAAAATTGACACTACGCAATTACGTCCGAGTGAAATGTCTCGTCCGAATGTCTCTCGTGCTAGGAACAGCTCTGACTACCTAGTTTCCGAATGCTGCTCTTGTTCAGAACAGCTCTGACTAGGTAGTTTTCCGAATGTCTGTCGTGCCTGGAACAGCTCTGACGGGCGCAACGACAAGCACATGTCCGAAAACTCGCTGAGTGGATACCGTCTGCAACCCTGTCTGGTTTGTGCGGGAATGGCCCGGGGCAAACGAAATGACCAATATATTGAAGTGAGGATTTAAAGCAGCCATGAGCAGGACGTGAGCTCTCGGTGAGCCCAGAACCAGGGCGCTATGTGTCGGCCCTGCAACTATGGAAGCAGCCTTGGATGGAGGAAAATGCTATGGACTGTCCCTGCCTTCCTTTGAGGGATGACCGTTGTCTTCGACCGTTCAACTTTGGCCAGCTGGGTTGTAGATGGCACCACAAAAGTGAGAGTCTCCCAGGAATGCTACTTGGTCGAAAAAGCACGCCATAGTCGGATGTGTTGGCCTACGGGTTTCAGCCCAAGGGCGCATAACAGACACACCGCAATCACATCTGAAAAAACACTCCGGATGAACGAAAAGAAGAAGAAGATTCAAGCATAGCCAGCTGAAAACTTGGTTTTTATTGTTTTCATTCAAGTATTGCATAACCTACCTTGATGTTTATTGTAATCTTTCATTACTTGAATTATAATATTATTGTTCCTATTACTGTTACATTGTCACGATTGCAATCTTCCTGTAGTCTTGGTTTCACTGAATATACTGTTCGCAAATTGATTGCTCAGAAGAATATAATCTATTATTTGTGGACATTGTTTCTCCAACTTGTTCATGCCATAAGATAAAAAGGATGTTGTGATGTGCACGAATATACACAGACCATACCAGATACGAAATATCAAGCAGTCAAAATAATAAACGTGTAGGAGACAGTAAATAAGGAAACAGAGACACAACATCACACTTTACTTGATCACTTTACAACAGTCAGGTTGATGATTTACCGACATGCAAATCCATCACAACTGATCACTTTACATCAGTCAAGTTGATGATTTACCCAAATGCAATTTATCGGAATTGATCACTTTACATCGGTCGATTTGTCATGATTTACCCAAATATAATTTATCGCAATTGATCTCAATACAACAGTCAAAGCTTGTTTATTTACCCAAACGCAAATCCATCACAATTGATCACTGAACAGAAGTCAATGTTTGATGATCTACTCAAGTCCAAATCAAAATCAACTGATCACTTTACAATAGTTACCCAAGTTCGAATCCATGCACATAGTGGTAAATTAACAAACACATTAACCCCTATACAAGCTAATTATTCATCCCCGCTCCCGCGTAGAACATATGCCACCTGATCTGGCGTGCATTGATGACGACACATCATATATTGCACTTGGCTGGAATAAAGTTTTGACTTAAAATTGTATTTTTCGTGGTATCTCAGTTTACATATAGTGATGGTTTCATTAATAATTAACATGTTATAAATTATCACATTATCTAGAATGTCATGATTTCAGAGTCAGTATTGTAGCCATAAACCTTAAAATGTAACATGTATATACATGGTGCAATGTCCTTTGTAGGACCTTACGATCAACCCCAGCTTGGCTTTCCAGGCAATAGTACTTTTCTGTCTGAACAAGTTTAGCTTTGCTATCTGAACGAGAAGTCAACGTTTAAATCATTGACTGGTGTGGGGAGAGATCAGACTAACCAGCCGTCAGCGCACGGGGAGTTTAAGTGCAAGCGTTGTATCCCTCTCGGTCACGCTGGCCTTTATGTTTCAAGTACACACCTTCATGTTGTTACATGTGTGCCGTGACAGATCTGTGCTCTGTATTGACACAACTGTTATCATCCCATCTCATCTTGTTCCTCTTGTACCTTGCGGTGTCGAGGTAAATTATAAACAGTGGGAGAGTGCCCTTTTATGGGCTTCATGTAGCAACATTGCCATGGACTTTGCTATTCCCTGTTTCCATCGTTTACGTGGTCGGCCTCTTCTTCTGCGTCCATTTGGACTGTACATCATTCCTTGTTGTTGTATATTGTTACCAATAATCTAGTTACATGGCCAAACCATTTAACTTGTTGCCTTCTGATAAAATCTAGCGCTGTTATTATCCACTCTTTAGTCCTTTTTTCTCCATTTCTGATTTTCTCTCTTCTTGATACATTGCGTATTCTTCTCAGGAATCTTACTTCTGTTGTTCTGATGTTTCTTTGCTAGTTTTCTGTCGTTGTCCAGGTTTGGTATTGGTAGCATAGAGTTGGTAGGAAGATTGTTGTAGAGTGCTTTCTTAGTAACTATTGATACGTATTTGTTCTTTAGTATTGGTACCATTTGTTCAATGGGATTGTTTGTCTTATTGCACCTATTTTCGATTTCGTCTTCTGATTTGCCATTTGACGATATTATACTTCCTAAGTAATTAAAACTGTTTACATGTTTCAGTGGGTGTTCTTTTAGAAGAATCTTTGTTGATATTTCATCTTTAGTTACATTCAATACCTCTGTTTTACTGGTGCTAATTGTCATGTTATATTCCTTACACACTTTGTTTAGACTGTTAGTGTGGTCCTGTAATTCTGTTTCTGTTATAATCGTCTGCAGCTAAATACGGTTGAAGCTCTACCAGGCGGGGTCCTGCCAGCCAACCTGACCGAATTCAACTTACAGAACAGTCCCATCAAGTCCATAGCCCAAGATGCCTTCGATGATTCAGCAGCTACCCTAACCAGCATGCTCACTAACCGGGTGTAACCTGACCAGGATCCCAGATGCCTTGCTTCACCTACAAGAACTCAACTACTTAAGCATCGCCGACACACACATTCAGGATTGGAACTCTGACGTTATGGCCGGCATTGGCCCGCGAGTGACGTCGTTCTTTCTCTCCGGTGTTGGGCTAAGCATTTGGCCTTCCTGGATGAACTCTTTTACCAATGTAACTCAACTTAGTTTTGGTGGCAGCTTGGCTGTCTTCCATCCCTGATGATGCCTTCGACGGGATGGGGGGATTAACAGGTCTGTCTTTGTACAACAATAAGCTACCGGCGGTGCCCAAGGCTCTATCTCGAGTTACGACTTTGCAATCACTAGACATAAGTGGCAACCTCATATCAGAAATCGCATGGCTTCCGAAGTCAAGTTTGCTGACGTCTATATCACTTAGCTGGGAACAAGCTGTCAAACTCCACACATATAAGTCAAGTATTGCTTCCTTATGCAAATTCAGTTACATCGGTTGACTTGCATGGCAACCTACTGACGTCTATACCAGAACTTGAACTTATTGACTGCACGTTGACATTCTAGATGTTTCTAAGCAACATGTTAAGCGATCAAACACAGGTCACGCTACCTGCAAAACTATCTTACCTAGAGTTTAGATCTAACATGTTTTCATCAGTTCCAAGTTTCATAATGTCTTTACGGTTTATTCATACTTTATCTCTGTCGACAAATCGTGTCACGGGGATCAGGGATACAGATTTGGCTTCTTGCATAAGATACGTACAGCTCGACAAGAACCTCATTACAGAACTGACGGACACGAGCTTCCCGCCAGATTCTGGTATAATGTCCTTGAATCTTGATTCTAATCCTCTCTCGAGAATTTCCCCTTCTGCGTTCAGTAATCTGCTCAACATGACTTACCTGAGCATGCAAAACAGTCTCCTGACCTGTCTACCGCTGGCCTTGGCTGCCCTGACACAACTGGACACGCTTGATGTCTCTGGCAGTCGCTACCTTGTCTGCACGTGCATGGAGAAGGGGCTGGAGCACTGGGTGGCATCAAAGTCTGTTTGGTCCATACCGGGAGATTGTGGGCAGACCAGTATTTATTTCTTCTTCACCACTCTGAGTCCGGGCTGTCCGGTGAACTAAAGAACATCTAAGTGGGGTTATATAGCTTCCCCTACATATTGACCTGCATCACGAGAAACATAATAGAGTGTGACAACAGATCTGCTAAAACAACAATGTATCTCAGTATACAATGAACATGTTCTGCAACATTTAGTAGATACGTTATTGTACACAATGACCAGGTCATCACTTATCCGGAGAAAAAAAATACCACAATGCAATATGTGGGTATATGGTAATATTCTTAAACAAGTGAGTAGGTATGACTATCTTGGAACAGTCATAACATCTGATGGGAGGTGACTTGAAGAATTAGAACAAGAATCGCAATGGCGAAGGTACATTGTTGCAATATGTAGAACATACTGATAAATAAATAGATGTCACTTGCAAGCAGAAACAGAGAGGTGAAGTGCTACCTAGAACCTTTATTTCTCGATGATTGCGAAAAGTAAACAATGTGAGAACACGCTGGGGGAAAATAGTCCTCATCTAATTGCAGGGGAGATGTGGTTTCTGAGAAAGATGCAGATAATATCATGGTTAAATAGAAAAAAAACCATTGAGCAGATGGAAGCGTTAACTTATTAGAACAATTAAACCTGGACAGTCACCATTTTTGGGCACATTATGAGAAGACATAAACATGAGAAATTGTGGGACAATGGCAAATTTAAGGGGGAAAGAACAAAGGGAATGCAGAGAAGTAAATATATGGATGGGTTGGCCAGGTGGCATGGGCGAGACAAGAACAGAGCTGATCCAGTACTCTGGTGATCGTGTAGGTTGGCGAAAGATGATCAGCATAGCACATGATGATGGTGATCTCAACATCACACATTGTGATGGTGAACTAATATCCTATATATTAATGTGTCGTTAATAATTTAATCATTTGGTCTAACTGTTGTACTTTTGCACGAATCGGCACACTCACTATGCCCGAGGCATTCATATGGAAACTACAAATGTGGCACGTATACATTAATCATGTCGTATCTATCTAGCTTAGCTAGAAGTTGCACATTATGTCAAATGAATTGATTTGGAAAATACATGTGTCATTTATATTTATATCACACAAATTATTTGTTGTAATTTTGCTCGAATTGGCACACAATGCCAAATAAATTCTTATCGAAACTACGCTTGTGTCATTTATACTTTAATCAAATCGGATATCTGTTTTAATTTAGCTAGATGTTGCAAATTATGTCAAATACATTAATTTTGGAAATGCATGTACCATTTATAATTTAATTATGTCAACCATCTGTTTGTCGTTTCGTTCCAATGAAACACACGCTGGTATTATTTCACACGCATTCAGGTATAAATATGTGTTTCTTCCTCTTTGTGGTTTGTCCGAAGTTTGCGATTGGGATGTAAATGGGTTATGCCTATTTACACAGAGCTGCGATATGTGTACATTTCTGTGGGTATATCCGACTGTTTCGAGCATTTCTTGAACGGGTTAACCTTTCCGAGTATTTCTTATGACCTTCCACGCCTGTCTGCGTTGGTCCATCTGTATCCGTCCATCTTCAATGAGGTGTACCCGCTGGCCCGTCTAGACCAGCCCAACCCATGCCGGTCGGTCATCAAGGAAAGGCAGGGGCAGACCATGGGCAATCCACACACTGCAAGGGGGATTCTATAATTTCAGATCAACCACTAAGCGTCCTATCCTGGGCTCACCAATTGAATCGCCACGTCCTGCCCATGGCTGCTTAGCCCCACTTCTGTATATTGAGCCTGCCGTTCACCACATGCTTGTCCACCTGTAGATGTATGCCGTTGAAGACATTCACACAATTAACATTTCGAATAAAACTTTCCATTTAATGAATTTCCGAGCATTTGGTAGTTAATGAGACGCTTTTGCCACCTACATTCTTGATGAATGAAGTGAGACAGACCAGAGATATTCGGGCTCTCTCCATCTATATTGAGAACTTTCACAAGAAACATCATTTTCTCACACAGTATCGATACCCCGCGTGGTAGACGACGCGTAGTGGGTTCTTGTACCGGATTGTTATTTAGGAAGGTTTTAATTTGGTGGGTGTTTGAACATGTCACTCAGCACAGTGGTTCTCAATCTTTTTTGGCCCATGCATCCTTTCACTATATGTTCAGAATGTCATTCCCCCTTTCGTATTTCCTCCCTATAATCCCCATCCCCTATACAGCATTCATAAAATGTTGAAGCTAAATGTAATATCACATATTAGAACAAGTGTAGACGTCTATATAAAACGTGATTTTCGGATCTATTTACGTTAGAAAACAAATGTCAGAAGGGCGAGAAGTACAGAACCGTAAAGTATGGAAGGAAAAACGTTATCAAGTTATCAGTTCTTGTATTAACGCTATCTTGAAATAATCTTAAATCCCACCGATTGAGAACCACTGACTTAGCAGGAATCAGTTTTGTCGGATATTAGAACCGTTTTGTCACTGGAGTAGGGCATGTACTCAGTTATCAACATTAACCATGTTGTGGGGGTTGGGGTGCTGATGAGATCCTGAACACCGCATCTCTAGGAGGCCACAACTATAAGATTCTCCTGCCAGTTCGGTGTATGCCTATTGTGGTCATCTATCCGTGACGTACGATGTGGACTTATGGTATGAGTCTTGCATGGGTCTCCTTGAGACCAACACAGAGCTGGCTGGTGCCCGAGGTGTGACACATGGTATCCCTGTTTACCCAACACAAAGGGTTGAACGTTCCCCCTTGCCCGTGACCGACTTCACCAGGCCACAGCGATGCAGTATTCTGTGCGGATAGTTGGTTTGTCGAGACACCTGTCTGTTTCACTTTTCACATGGAGCGGTGAGAAGCATTGTATGTGATAATCACTGGCACAGGAACGGAGTATAATGGGAAAGACCCTTTGCTATGAAGTGGGAACCGTGACTAACTGACTAACAGCGATGTGTTCTTAACCATATCAAACATTACGAGAGAAAATAAAAGCAGCCGGAAAGTTAGTCAACAATTTCAAAGGCCGCTGTATATCTGGTAGCCATGCCTGAAATGCCAGAAACAGAATATTGAACCCGGACTACTGGTATAAGCGCTATCCACTATGCCACTCCTGCTCTATACCTCTTATATATATATGCCATGCCGGAAAGCGTGGGCGGTCACGACTCGCCATTTCACTCGATCACCATCGTCGTGGATCAGCTCAGTGTTCCTGTCTCGTCCATGCCATGTGGCCAAGCCATCCAGGTATTTTCCTCTAAGTCTTCCTCTTGGTCTGTTCCCTATATATATATATATATATATATATATATATATATATATATATATATATATATATATATATATATATATATATATATATATATATATATATATAAGAGGTTTAGAGCCGGGGTGACATAGTGATTAGCGTTTACCCCAGTAGTCGGATTTCAATATCCCATGTTTCTCTCATTGCAGGCATGGCCACTGGATATTTAACATGTCAATATCATTACCACCGGCTCCCTGGCAGAGGAGTTAGCAGCTTTCTCCGTAATCCCGAATACTCTCGTGGTTGATGTGAGTGCACGAAAATTGGAAGCGGTTTGAGTCGCACCAGTGACTTATGAGAGTATGGAGCCGGTCGCTCAGAAAGTCGTGGCGTGCTGATGAGCGTAATCTAGCCTAGGAATCAACATACAGCTGAAAGATGCTTATGTTGACCGCAATATCCTGAAACAGGATGGAAACGAGGAATTAACATGGTGAATTTCACATATTAAGAGCAAGTAAAAGTACATTAAAGGTGTGATGTTCAGTTGTGGATATATGGTGCCATAAACGTGTCCTATATGCTTAGACCAATCAGCATTCGATGGGTGGTTTCCTAAATATCACATCATTCGACTTTACTTCCAAGGTATATTTATGGTATATGATCTAGACTGGCTTGTCACGACACTCCAGGTCAGAGAAGGGGGACAACTGGGTCACTGCCTTTAAGTGGATTAGAACACGTGACGACTTGGCCCACAGACAAGCGTACTGACCACTGACCAGCAGACAAGCGTACTGACCACTGGACCCACAGACAAACGTACTGACCACTGAGCCGCAGACAAAGCGTACTGACCACAGGACCCACAGACAAGCGTGCTGACCACTGGCCCGCAGACAATCGTACTGACCACTTGGCCGCAGACAAGCTTACTGTCCACTGGGCCCACAGAGAAGCGTGCAGACCACTGGGTCCGCAGACAAGCGTATTGGACACAGGATAATGCTGCAACTTACCAACTTGCTAGCAGTACAAGTAATTAACTGTGCCAGTCTTATCTGTTGTGTAGTACAGTGTGAGAAATAGGCACATGGCACTGGCCATTTGGGCGACTAACTACGTGGTTTTACTACTGGTTATGATGCAGAACGTGCTTCAATTAATAAAGGTTAAAGGTTATATACCAACGTCTGACACAGGTGGAATATCGCTATCAATAGTTCCGGTATTTCCTGCCAGTTTGTCTACATAACCACAGGTAGTATGTGTTGTCTTGACCTTGGTGATGCTTCATAATATGGTCTAATGTTGATGATTTACGTACATAGACATGTATTGTCATGAACTCTGTGATTTATATGTAATCAGCTGTAGTCTACTGTTGTCATTGTTGTTGCTGTTATTGACGATTCTCTTGGAAAACACAGAGTACGATTCATTGGTATTCACGTCGAATGTGTGTTAAATTGGACACACCTCTACCGCAGTAATGTGCCATCTACCGGAGCCATTGTGCCAACGGCTTCGGACGGAGGAGCCCATGTGGGAGTTTACAAGCCTTATCCTGGTGCCAGGACATGCAACCTAAAGACTACATGGCTCGGATCTATGTTGAAGGTGCTACGAATGCAATTCGTATTCCCGCAATCCGCTTTGGAAACACAGCTGTGGGCCATATGGAAGAAGACCGCCTCGCTTTGGTTTACGTACAAAGGTATGTGTGCTGGTCGTTCAGAAAGAAATGGAAAACTACTGAATGCAAACTTGCCCAGGAATCACAAATAGCCAAGAAATTATGGAGTTGACTGCTACGTCTTGTAAAGGATATACAACTAACAGTTTGTTGATATTACAGATCCTGACTCTGACTGGCCAAAGACATGCATATCTGGAGCGTTGTATTTGCCTGTTTGGTTTGTGTTAATCTCAGTGAGGCTGTTTGTCCATACAAGGTAACTGTGTGGATGAAGTTGACTTGTATATAATATATGATATGTCCGATTGACTTATATATTGTATTGTTGCATACATTCTGAATGTTGGTTGATTGTATTAAGATGTGTGTTGTCCTGTAATAATTACATATGTAGGTGAGCTGCGTTGTGGTAAACGCTCCCAGGGCGGCCAGAGAAAACTCTTTAAAGACACTCTGAAAATCTCACTGAAAGCTTTTGGAATTCACCTTGACACCTGGGAGATTGCTGCTAAAGGCCGTAATTCGTGGCGTACATCATTACGCAAGGTTGAAGTCACGCGTGAGACCACCAGGACTGCAAGAGCTGTGAAGAAAAGGCTGGCCAGAAAAATCACTGCAGGAGATACTCCTCCTGGAACGTCAAGCATTCCTTGCCCACATTGTCAAAGAACATTTCGAGCCAAAATAGGCCTTATCAGCCATCTTAGAACTCACGGCTCAATACTTTCAACCTCCCACTGGATGAAATGAATGGTCATCATCATTTTTGATGGACAAACAACACATAACGTAACACACACATGTAGACATGTAAAGCGGGCAGTCAGATAAATAACTCCATCATTAGACAGGCAGACAGACCCGCCAACTACATTGTCTTGTGACTGATACACAGAAAACTAGAGACTCACATAGACAGACAGATCAAGTATGTAGACTGTCTTGTTCTAATGCCAGTAACCAATTCTCTTTATGAATTAACTTCTTTCATGCCATTCTCATTACGTCTGTTTGTGACGAAGTCTCCAGCTTCTCCATCATCTTTTGCTTAAATTTGGGAAACCTCTCTTTAAAACCCTTATTTAATTGTATACGAGAGTATCTGCATATTTAACCTAATTATATATGTATAGATAGCCCACGTCTATAGCATAAATCTATTGCTATTTAATGTTATTACTCTAGTGGGAAATAATACTTTACAGAAGTAACCTACAAATTTGGCTACGAATAATTCACAATTTGGTCGGATAAATTAAAGGAAACGAACTCCCTGGCACGACCACTTCCGGTCAGGAGAAAAATAGCTAAACGCGTTCTTTCGCAATACAGACGTCGGGGTAGAAACATGCTAGTAACTAGGCTCTGAAAAAATACTTATACAGTGTTAAGAGTTTTATCTTTGGCGCGTATTACGGCCATAAATATATTCAGATATATTAGAGAGATACCTAGAGCAGTGTTTGTACCTGACAAGTTCGGTCAGTAGATTAGAAGGATTTGACACCTTCAGCGCCAAGCTTTAGATGCGCCAACCTGTGTGACTCTTTTGAGAAGCATCACTTACTACCATCTCACTTATGCCTACTAAATAGAGTTTACACGCACTGTGTAAGCCGGAGAATCAGAAGATAAGTGGCCAAACTTACCGTTGGCCACCACCACCACCACCACCATCTACATGCAAATAATACCAGCTTTGTCAGGCCATGTCAATGATTAAAATGCAACGTTGTTAGTTTCTTAAATTTTACACCCACTAGTTGTTACCTTACTTAGTACCCTTAGTCATAGTAGAGTGAGAAGTTACGAAAGTTTGTCTCTGTTATCTGCCGTGTTCTCATCATTCTTCTATACAACCATTTACGTGCTGTTTTCACATAACCAATCAAATGTCTGCTGAATGTCGATGATTCGCTTCAGTACATTAGAATTTGCTCGATATAGGTCCCAAGACATATTTTCTCACCTCAATTTCCAGAGATATATTACAGAGCATTCTTCATTTTGTGAAATGCCTTCGCTTTGGCTTCTCTGCTTGTCACTTACTTGATACATCTGTCATGTGCTGTTATTACAGTACCAAAATGGTTTGCCTGTCAGGCTAGATATGACAAGTCTGGTATTGGCCCCAGGAGAAGCATCTGTTTGAATGCGTGGTTTACAGTCTCAGTGTGGAAGTATACAGATTCATTGTACAATGTACATCATATTGTCAAGATCTGCTTACGGTAAACTGACATATAGTCAACAGTCAGTAAATGTAAGGAAAAGAGTGGTGAAATGTTCACATATAATCTGTTCTGATGTATGGCAGCGAATCATGGGACGTGAACTAAGAGGATAAGAAGAACTTAGAGGTACCTGAGATGGGTCACTGTGACGAATGTTGTGGATACCTTTGACTGGCAAGGTAATTAACAACGAACAGAGGCACTGGGGTACACCGTGAAAGATCAGTGGGAAAAGAACCAGAGGCTTACTAAGAGAAATGATGCAGGATGGACAGAGACGATGGGGTGGAAGACTATTATCAGCAGAGTTGACACATAACTCCAAGAGCGAGATTTGTGGAGAGACATGACCGCATTTGGCAAAGAAGTTGATGATGATTGTATCAAACAGTGAGAAGCCGTGGGAACAAAGAGCGTGGATTCTTGCTTGCCGTTACGGTGTGCAATGGTTCGATTCACAGTGGGTTGACTTCGAATTGTTAAATCTTTGACCTGGGCTCCTAGATGGACACAGCCTAACATACGTACACGGACATGGACTCCTAGATGGACCCAGCCTAACATAATTACACGACATGGGCTCCTAGATGGACCCAGCCTAACATACATAAGTACACGGACATGGACTCCTAGATGGACCCAGCCTAACATACGTACACGGACATGGGCTCCTAGATGGACACAGCCTAACATACGTACACGGACATGGACTCCTAGATGGACCCAGCCTAACATAATTACACGACATGGGCTCCTAGATGGACACAGCCTAACATACGTACACGGACATGGACTCCTAGATGGACCCAGCCTAACATAATTACACGACATGGACTCCTAGATGGACCCAGCCTAACATAATTACACATACATGGGCTCCTAGATGGACACAGCCTAACATACATAGGTACACGGACATGGGCTCCTAGATGGACACAGCCTAACATACGTACACGGACATGGACTCCTAGATGGACCCAGCCTAACATAATTACACGACATGGACTCCTAGATGGACCCAGCCTAACATAATTACACATACATGGGCTCATAGATGGACACAGCCTAACATACATAAGTACACGGACATGGGCTCCTAGATGGACACAGCCTAACATACGTACACGGACATGGACTCCTAGATGGACCCAGCCTAACATAATTACACGACATGGACTCCTAGATGGACCCAGCCTAACATAATTACACATACATGGACTCCTAGATGGACCCAGCCTAACATAATTACACGGACATGGACACCTAGATGGACCCAGCCTAACATAATTACACGGAAGTTGACTCCTAGATGGACCCAGCCTAACATAATTACACAGACATGGACTCCTAGATGGACCCAGCCTAACATAAGTACACGGACATGGACTCCTAGATGGACCCAGCCTAACATAAGTACACGGACATGGGCTCCTAGATGGACGCAGCCTAACATACATAAGTACACGGACATGGGCTCCTAGATGGACCCAGCCTAACATACATAAGTACACGGACATGGGCTCCTAGATGGACCCAGCCTAACATAAGTACACGGACATGGACTCCTAGATGGACCCAGCCTAACATAAGTACACGGACATGGGCTCCTAGATGGACCCAGCCTAACATAAGTACACGGACATGGGCTCCTAGATGTACCCAGCCTAACATAAGTACACGGACATGGGCTCCTAGGTGGACCCAGCCTAACATAAGTACACGGACATGGGCTCCTAGGTGGACCCAGCCTAACATAAGTACACGGACATGGGCTCCTAGATGGACCCAGCCTAACATAAGTACACGGACATGGGCTCCTAGATGGACCCAGCCTAACATAAGTACACGGACACGGGCTCCTAGATGGACCCAGCCTAACATAAGTACACGGACATGGACTCCTAGATGGACCCAGCCTAACATAAGTACATGGAACTGTTTTGGGAAGTAAAGGCGGATGGCGTGACACTGGCCACATCAGCCACTTGTGGCGTGTGGTCTATATCCAGATGTGCCTGGCAATATTTGTCCAATGTCGTGTGGTCTATATACAGATGTGCCTGGCAATAATTGCCCAATGCCCACATGTTTCTTAAAATGAATCTTCACGTACTTGACCTATATCCAACAGTTAACATGGTATGTTGTTCCTCGTGTTGTGCCAGGAATGTTCGTGTGGAGGCGTCAGGATTGCCTGTCAAAACCGGGCACTGACATCCATGCCAGCCCTGCTTACGGGCACCAACAGTACTGACTACACCGTGCTCAACCTGGACGTAAGTTTGGTGTGTTCAGATATCCACTTGTGCCTGCTCAACCTGGACGTGAGTTTGATGTGTTCTGTTATACCTGTACATGCTCAAACTGGACGTATGTTTGGTGTGCTCTATTATATCCGTACGTGCTCAACCTGGATGTAAGTTTGATGTGTTCTGATATACCTGTACATGATCAACCTGGACTTAGGTGTGATGTGTTCTGGTATGCATGTACGTGCTCAACCTGGACTTAAGTGTCGGTGTGTTCTGTTACATATGTACCTGCTTCAACCTGGACATACGTTTGATGTTTTCTGTTATACCTGTACCTGCTCAACCCGAACGTAAGTTCGATGTTTTCAGATATACCTGCACGTCTTGCCATTGGCTGTTCTACCTGCGTGTGTCAGTCGCAGATGGGAGATTGCTACTTTAATTATACACTGGCACATCTTTAACATTTAACATTTGAGCATACAGTAATATAGTTAACATAAACAGAGCAAAATAAAAATTAACTTTGGACGCAGACATACTTTATTGAGGACAACTGGAAGTAGAGGTATGTCACAGTGATGACTGTACATGTTGTTAATAAGCTTGTAGGCATGTTGTATTATAACGTTTCCGTGAGATATAAACCCATGACAGATACAGGAATCATTTTATGGCAGTTAATCAGTTAAGTATTAAAACATGCTGCCTTTTGTGTAATCATCATTATCATGTTCCTCGCCACATAGGGGTATCATCATGGTCATCATCGTCATGTCCCTTGCCCAATAATGGCACCATCATCTGATGCTTTGACAAATAACATAGGCTTTCATGTATCTTTAGCACATGTCGATCCCAGGTTTCTGGATCAATTTAATTGATAGTTATGTCTGCCTGCCACCGTGTGATGCCATCTAGCATTATTTTCCTCTGTCTAGTTCACATTCTTGACCACTGATCACTCCAGTTGTTACGATATTTTCCACTTCTTCTCTTCTCACCACATGAACAAAGTATGCTGTCTGTCGCTTTCTTATAGCTACATACTCCAGTCAGATGGATTTAAGTATTTAGAATTACGGAAGGTAAAATTACCTGGGAAATGAACCTGCAACGGGCATACACCTGTTTAATCTATAACATATTTATAGTAACCAGATCCCACAGTGTGTATAACAGTTTATTGTTTCCTGCCACAGAACAACAGCATTACATCAATACCAGCCGGAAGCCTTCCCCCCGGACTCAAAGAGATTTCCTTCGTGAAAACTCCGATATCACACATCGACGACTACTGCCCTAGGACGGCTCGTCTTCAACGTTGACAAAGTTATCATTCACTGGAGCAAACTTCACCAAGATCCCGGACGCCTTCCTCCATCTAGACGCGCTCCAACATTTGACCATGTATGATTCCCTGGTACTGGACTGGAACGAGGCCGCCATGACCCACATCAGTAAGAGTATAGTGACCATCTACCTGCAGAACGTTGGCCTCAGAGAATGGCCGTCATGGATGAAGAACTTCACTAACACGGTTGAGCTAAGCGTGCTCTACAGCTCAATCTCTGACCTACCCGATGACGCATTGGACAACTTCAGTGCCTTAAACCTACTGTCTATAATCCACTGTGAGCTGACTGCAATACCCAAAACCATCTCCAACATCAAGTCTCTGCAGTCTGCTTCAGCTGCTACAGAATAATATAACTAACATAACGTGGCTGCCCCAGTCTGTCTATCTGTCGTCTCTCAATCTCAACACGAACAGCATCTCTGACCCAATCCACCTAGGAACTGCACTACGGCCGTTAGCCGACGTTGTACGTTATGTTAATCTCAAACAAAATAAACTCATAGTTATCCCAGACTTGCCGTTTATGACCAACTTAGGTGACCTAGATATATCTTATAATTTAATATCTGACACGGAATCCGGGTCCATGCCGGCGGGGCTGTACAATTTATTTCTGACAGGTAACTCGTTGCCCTCAATACCTCGCATCTTCTTCAACGCTACCTCCTGTGTCATACATGCACCTGGGTTTTAATCAGATCACCGCAGTCCAACATTCAGACTTCCCTCTGTGGATAACAGAAGCTAACCTGGAGAGCAACCGTCTGACAGGACTGACCAGCTCTAGCTTCCCGGAGAATTCCAGCCTGGTGTTTCTGGACCTAACCGGCAACCCAATCACCCGTGTGGAGCCGCTGGCCTTCTTCAACCTGTCCCATCTGATACATCTCAACTTACGCCAGACACAACTGACCCGCCTGCCCCTGGCTCTCTCCCAGCTGACAGGGCTGAAACTGTTGGATGTCAGGGACAGCCCGGTTCTAGTCTGTACTTGCGCCGAAAGAAGTTTGGAGTCCTGGATCAAAGGACTGGTGACCTTGGCAGGTGATTGTGGTATTACAAGTGTTCATGATTTCTATGACACTTTAGGCGATTTATGTCCTGCCTGATGATTACCCTCTCATTAATAAATTAGTGGATTACTTATATTTATATATATAGTCGTATCAGGGCCGGGAAGCTAAGTATGCCGTGACAACTGGAAAGTTACAGGGTACGAGAGGTAAAGGGAGACACAGATAGAATATACTTGACTGTGTGACATTATGACATGGATGAACATCAGTATCAGTATTGATTGGCTGTTGACGAGACAGAAGACCGTGGACAGAACTGATCACCAAGGTCACATGGCACGGGCTATAGAAGAGACAGAAGACAGAACTGATCACCAAGGTCACATGGCACGGGCTATAGAAGAGACAGAAGACAGAACTGATCACCAAGGCCACATGGCACGCGCTATAGAAGAGACAGAAGAGCGTGGACAGAACTGATCACCAAGACCACATGGCAATGGTTATAGAAGAGACAGAAGACAGAACTGATCACCAAGACCACATGGCACGGGCTAAAGAAGAGACAGAAGACAGAACTGATCACCAAGACCAAATGGCACGGGCTATAGAAGAGACAGAAGACAGAACTGATCACCTTGGCCACATGGCACGCGCTATAGAAGAGACAGAACTGATCACCATGGCCACATGGCACAGGCTATAGAAGAGACAGAAGACAGAACTGATCACCATGGCCACATGGCACGCGCTATAGAAGAGACAGAAGACCGTGGACAGAACTGATCACCAAGACCACATGGCACGGGATATAGAAGAGACAGAACTGATCACCAAGGCCACATGGCACGGGCAATAGAAGGGACAGAAGACCGTGGACAGAACTGATCACCAAGGCCACATGGCACGGGCTATAGAAGAGACAGAACTGATCACCAAGGCCACATGGCACGGGCTATAGAAGAGACAGAAATGATCACCAAGGCCACATGGCACGGGCTATAGAAGGGACAGAACTGATCACCAAGGTCACATGGCACAGGTTATAGAAGGGACAGAAGACAGAACTGATCACCAAGGCCACATGGCACGGGCTATAGAAGAGACAGAAGACAGAACTGATCACCAAGGCCACATGGCACGGGCTATAGAAGAGACAGAAGACAGAACTGATCATCAAGGCCACATGGCACGGGCTATAGAAGAGACAGAAGACAGAACTGATCACCAAGGCCACATGGCACGGGCTATAGAAGAGACAGAATACAGAACTGATCACCAAGGCCACATGGCACGGGCTATAGAAGAGACAGAAGACAGAACTGATCACCAAGGCCACATGGCACGGGCTATAGAAGAGACAGAAGACAGAACTGATCATCAAGGCCACATGGCACGGGCTATAGAAGAGACAGAAGACAGAACTGATCACCAAGGCCACATGGCACGGGCTATAGAAGAGACAGAAGACCGTGGACAGAACTGATCACCAAGGCCACATGGCACGGGCTATAGAAGAGACAGAAGACAGAACTGATCACCAAGGCCACATGGCACGGGCTATAGAAGAGACAGAAGACAGAACTGATTACCAAGGCCACATGGCACTGGCTATAGAAGAGACAGAACTGATCACCAAGGCCACATGGCACAGGCTATAGAAGAGACAGAAGACAGAACTGATTACCAAGGCCACATGGCACGGGCTATAGAAGAGACAGAACTGATCACCAAAGCCACATGGCACAGGCTATAGAAGAGACAGAAGACAGAACTGATCACCAAGACCACATGGCACGGGCTATAGAAGAGACAGAAGACCGTGGACAGAACTGATCACCAAGGCCACATGGCACGGGCTATAGAAGAGACATAAGACAGAACTGATCACCAAGGTCACATGGCAAGGGCTATAGAAGAGACAGAAGACAGAACTGATCACCAAGGTCACATGGCACGGGCTATAGAAGAGACAGAAGACAGAACTGATCACCAAGGTCACATGGCACGGGCTATAGAAGAGACTGAAGACAGAACTGATCACCAAGGTCACATGGCACGGGCTATAGAAGAGGCAGAAGACAGAACTGATCACCAAGGTCACATGGCACGGGCTATAGAAGAGACAGAAGACAGAACTGATCACCAAGACCACATGGCACGGGCTATAGAAGAGACAGAAGACAGAAGTGATCACCAAGACCACATGGCACGGGCTATAGAAGAGACAGAAGCCAGAACTGATCACCAAGGCCACATGGCACGGGCTATAGAAGAGACAGAAGACAGAACTGATCACCAAGGTCACGTGACACGGGCTATACGAAGAAACAGATTACTTCAGCGATCTATGACACTTTTGGCTATTCATGTCTTGTTTGGTGATTCCCCTTGTCAGTAATAAAATAGTTGATTTTTTATGATACACCAGTTGTTCATTCTTGCATTTAAATGTCTGTTTCAAATGCAGCTATTCTATTATATTGTCCTTTAAATAACTTAAATTACCTTACTTAGAAGATATGGGTGCAGTATCGGGGGTGGGAAGGGGGGGAGGGGGTCCCGTTGTGTAGTGATAAAGCCTGCTACCTTAGTTCTGAACGTTTCGTGTTCATTGTCGGACTCAATCTGTTCATGAGTGCAATTATGTATTTCCCAAAGAGCTGTGGGTGTCGTCGCTGGAGCTGGTAGTCTGTGCTCCCTGAGAAGTTTTCGGCAGATCGTCCTGCTGCAAGAGAACTAGCCATATGGGATACATCCCGGGGCAATCCAGTCGATTCTTGTACCTTCAAACCTGTAACAGTATCTGAGCTCATTACTAAGTCGCCCTGACAACGGCATCAGCTCGACGGGAACAGGGTTCGATACCTGGGCTCACCGTTCGCTGTGGGAGGGATAGACTAGCCGCCCATGTGTGGGACCACACAGGCCCACAATCAGAGAACCATAGCAGCTGTCTGTCTCCGTTCATTTTTTTTATTATTTTTTTTTATTTTGCTTTGTGGGGAAGAGAGAGAGGGAGGGGGGGGGGGGTACAGGGCTGTTGGTAGTTATTTGCATATCCTTTACATGACGTCACAGTCAACCCCATCATTTTGTGATTTGTTAGCAAGTTTACATTCAGTAGTTTGCCATTGCTTTCTGAGTGGTTGGCACGCAAACCCGTTTATATTAGGATGTCTACTTCCAAATTTCCCGCAGCGGTATGCAGGATTATGAATTTCGTCTGTATACCTTTCGTCACAGAGCCGGTATAGTGACTAGAGGCTGGCCTGGCAGTCTGGAGGCCATGGGTTCTCATCTCACGGTCAGGGATTCCATTGTTGAACCTGGTCACGGGCTCCCTGGTTTCCCCAACCTAAAATAGGCGCCAGGAAATGTCGTGGGAAGTAAAGGTTGTCATGTAATACACAACACATCACCCACCAAGTGAAGGTTGTCGTGTGATACACAACACATCACCCACCAAGTAAAGGTTGTCATGTGATACACAACACATCACCCACCAAGTAAAGGTTGTCATGTGATACACAACACATCACCCACCAAGTAAAGGTTGTCATGTGATACACAACACATCACCCACCAAGGAAAGGTTGTCACGTGATACACAACACGTCACCCACAAAGTGAAGGTTGTCATGTGATACACAACACATCACCCACCAAGTAAAGGTTGTCATGTGATACACATCACCCACCAAGTAAAGGTTGTCATGTGATACACAACACATCACCCACCAAGTAAATGTTGTCATGTGATACACAACACGTCACCCACCAAGTAAAGGTTGTCGTGTGATACACAACACATCACCCACCAAGTAAATGTTGTCATGTGATACACAACACATCACCCACAAAGTGAAGGTTGTCATGTGATACACAACACATCACCCACCAAGTAAAAGTTGTCGTGTGATACACAACACATCACCCACCAAGAAAAGGTTGTCGTGTGATACACAACACATCACCCGCCAAGTAAAGGTTGCGTGTAATACACAACACATCTCCCACCAATTAAAGGTTGTCATGTGATATACAACACATCACCCACCAAGTAAAAGTTGTCATGTGATAAACAACACATCAGCCACCAAGTAAAGTTTGTCATGTGATACACAACATATCACCCACAAAGTGAAGGTTGTCATATGATACACAACACATCACCCATCAAGTAAAGGTTGTCATGTGATACACAAAACACATCACCCGCCACGCGTCGTGTGATACACAACACATCACCCAGCACGCATCCATGGATCATTACACGATTATGTACCACACAAACAGTACGTTTGGACCTAACACAACTAAATGATGGAAAATGGGAAGTAGGGCTGTTTCACAGTTACGACTTAAAAGTTGTTAATATGGGAGCAGACATGTATTATATATCAAATAAAAGGGGTTTTATATTGTGGTCGTCACTAGGAAGAACGAAATACAACAATGTAATATACAAGTAACTGGAAATATGTTTAAACAAGTGAATCGGAGCAAGTACTTCGGAACGGTCATACTATCTTATGGGAGATGCTTTGAAGACATTAGAACAAGAATCACCATGGCGAAGTGTCAACGTGTCATAAATAGGGATAGAGAAACTTGGGTTCAGACAGTTAGAATAGTGCGAGCACAGATAAGACCGAACTCTACGTTCGATTATCGTCGTTATACTTTATTACAATATCTGTCATATGGCGACATAATCTTCTCGCACAATGGTTATCATTAGTTAGTTAGTGAGTTAGTCGCAGTTCCAACTTCACAGCAACGGGTCGTCCCCATTATGCTCCGTTCCTGTGCCATTGAATATCATACAAAACGCTCCCCACTGCCCAATGTGAAAAGTGGAAAAGACAGGAGTCTCGACAAACAACAGCCCGCACAGATGAACTGTGCATAATGCCGCCGCCAGAATGTCAACACAATAGTCCCCCACAAAACACCCAGTTCATTTCTGATGGAATCTGCAGCCATTTTCCCATCTGGATGTTTCCTAGATGTTCACCCACACAGTCCACGAAATACAGTTCATCGTCGATGGCAGAGGCAGTCAACCAGAAACTCAGCAGCCACGCATTTCTGCATAAGGCAAAAACCGGTCAACTCTGGGACATAGCCATCTGCCATCACTCCGAACATGCAGTCACATTACAAAAAACCTCGGGCAGATTCAAAAGCACTTCACACGAAACTCACAGCTCACAGTGTCGCGCCACGCACTCACTCAGTAGCAGGGCGACGGAACCATCAAGTTTATCATCATATGGTTATCATATTACATACAAATTCATTACACAAAGCATTCAAATATTTCTACACAACATCTCGACTACGTCTATCGCTAATATCTTTAGGAGTTAAGTAAAGTCTGTCTTGTGTCTCCCTCTAGAAGCTAAACCCTCTTCCGTCAATGTCCAGTGGCCGTCTGCCCTCTCTACTCTCCTGAGTTGGACACGGTGTTCTTGCCCCTTCGTGCGTCTCGTGGGGTTTCACCCTTCACGCTTCGGCCGGGTTGTGGCTGGGCGTACTGCGTAGTTTGACCTCTGGCTCGTCTGTCTCGAATGTTCGAGTCTCTTCTATTCTCTCCCCTATTCATCCCCAGTTTCTGTGTTCCTTCTCTATCTATATTACGTCCCTTAAGAGAGACCTTGATACGAAAACATACTGACCGACAAACAAGTCAATTGCTACAAGAAACAGAGTGCTTAGGTGCTACATAGAGCATGCACTTTTGTATGGATGTGAAGCGTGGACAATGAGCAGTCATGGTGAAAAACATGGCTGTGGAAATGTTGTTTCTGAGGAGAATGCACAGAATACCAGGGACAGACAGAAAAACCAACGACCAAGTCCTACAAGAGAAAGTAGACGTAGATGGTAAAAATTGTTTGGACATGTTATGAGAAGAAATAAATTCGATATATTGGTGACAACTGGCAAGATCGAGGGGAAGAGAACAAATCGAAGCCGGAGAGTAAATAACTGGATGGCTTGACCACGTGGCATGGTCTAGACGAGAACATTGAGCTGATTCACGACTCTGGTTATTGAGTGAAGTGGCGAATCATGACCACCCACGCATGGCCCACGATGGATGGATGGATAGGGAAAACTACTGTATATAAGGCCATGGTAGATACGGGAAGACGCTTAAGACGATTAATTATCTCATTGCATTTAATCAGTTAGAATTATGGGTCTAGCACATATGCTTTCAGGTGTAAAGGGGTCTTCTACCTTATAACATGACTGGTTACTAGTAGGTAGGGCAGGTGTAAACAGGTCTTTTACTTTACAACGTGACTGGTTGTTTGTAGGTAGGGCAGGTGTAAACAGATCTTTTACTTTACAACGTGACTGGTTGCTTGTAGGTAGGCCAGGTGTAAACAGGTCTTTTACTTTACAACATGAGAGGTTACTTGTAGGTAGGGCAGGTGAATTTGAGCGCAAGACAGGTACAACTGCACCAACAAATCCACAACTCAACGCCGGATCGAACCTGTACATTCTGAGCCTGAAACGGACACCTGCTACTTTCATTCACGGCGTCCCCACATGGCCTTGCTATTGTCCCTGTAGTGACTGTCATCCCCAGTTTAAGAATCGTCTGATGGATACAGCCGCCTGCGTACAATGCTGTGTTTACTGCCCATAACATATCGTGTTTACACTCTGTGAGGTCATTGGGATTATGGTGTAGGAGCATATTTCATAGATGAACCCCACCAGATGCATGATGTCATCGATATCGTCCGGACTGACATTACTGCATATGCAATTTCTTGATACCAGTTTGAGGCTATGTTGCAATAATCGGTTAGCACCCGCCACTGGTTAAATGTCACAGGTTAAATGTCACAAGTTAAATGTCACAGGTTAAATATCACAGGTTAAATGTCACTGGTTAAATGTCACAGGTTAAATGTCACAGGTTAAATGTCACAGGTTATATATCACAGGTTAAATATCACAGTCTTGACGTGGATTTGAGCTCAAGCCTACAGGACCAACAGACTATTAAACTAACCACTGCCATGCAGCGGCTCTCATTCAATGAGAGATAAACACAGTTAAGTGTACGTTGCTCCTGCCAAAACGTCAGGTATACTAAACACACACACAGTGTATATACTTGTTCAACCAACGTATTTCTGGAAATCTCTAACTCTGAACCAATCGTATTTCTGGCGGACTCTCGGCTGTCCAGCCACTTATTACTGGACGTCTCCCCTCTCTGCAACAACATTTAAAGATGGCCATATCTTCAAACACGCTACCTACTTCGTAATTGCCGTTGTCTTTATCACGGATGTACCAACACACAAAAAAGTAAGCTCATACAGATTACATAGCGAGTTAACATATGGCTCCTTGACACACACACAAACACCACACATTTCATATAATTGTGCGCATGCTATTTCTCCAGGATGCGTAGGTGGCCACCACGCTTGCCCATCGGTCCCACACGCATATGATCAAATCCCCATGGAGGTTGTTTTTTATGACTTGAATTCCGGATGGGCCAAGCCTAAAACGTACACCAAGACATGTCTTGGGCAGTCTAGGCGGCGGGAGTGATGTTGACTACACGAAGCCTCCAGCCAGATTTGTGGTTAAATAGTGTGTCTTGTCCTTTACAGGACGGTGCCATCAACGCCAGGTTCATTTTCAAAACAATTTAACGTTCAGAAGTTTGCCATTGCTTTCTGAACAAGAAGTCACCGTTGATGACCAACTGTCTGATGTAAGGGTTAAACTCCCTACTGCGCTGATAGTCCAGCTGTCTGATGTAAGGGTTGAACTCCCTACGCGCTGATAGTCCAGCTGTCTGATGTAAGGGTTGAACTCCCTACTGCGCTGATAGTCCAGCTGTCTGATGTAAGGGTTGAACTCCCTACTGCGCTGATAGTCAAGCTGTCTGATGTAAGGTTGAA
>JACEFZ010011730.1:0-130394 GCA_014155875.1 Cepaea nemoralis | reverse complement strand
GGGGGCATTCGAAAAAAATTGACTTGGGGGTTTTCCTCTATCAAATTTATTTTCTCGGGAAAGCCAGAGGGGAGAAAATATTTAATAATATGTCCGTCACATCCTTAGAGGAGACAGATTTTAATGGAAGCATTTCTGGCCATCTCGTACATACATCAATAAGAGTGAAAATATATCTGTTTCCTTTACTTGAAATGTGATTCAACGGACCTACTAGGTCAACTGCCACGATTTGGAATGGCCTCGAGGCAGTTGTAGTTGATTGGACTTCTGCCGTAGGGTTTTTCCCCTTTTTCACCAGTTTCTGACATATATCACATGATCTACAAAAGGTTTTTATATCTTGGCAAAATTTTGGCCAATAAAACTGGGTCAGGACCCTAGCCCTAGTTTTTTCGTATCCCATATGACCTCCGAAAGGTGAGTCATGGGCTAGCTTTAGTACTTTCTCTCTATGTGCTTGTGGTAACACTACTTGCTGTATCGTGGTCTGATTTGTTGTGTACACTCTAGTTAATACATTGTTCTGTAGCCTAAATGTCCACGATGCGTTCTTGGTTAATTTTGGTTTAAGTCCTACTAACTTAAAATATGGTGAAAGTGTAGGATCTGCTTTCTGTTCATCTCCAAAATTCGTGTTGGTAGTGTTTGGTGATAGAATTTCTAGTGACTCCTGCAGTTGGTCGGTGTTGGTTTTTATGGGTTGTCTGTCGTGTTATTGCATTTGTGTGTTGTGTGTGTTGTTGCACATCTACAGGCTTGGTACTTGGTAGATCGGTAGCATCCTCAATTCGAGGTTTTAATTTGGTCGTATCACTGACAGATTCGACCGCCCCTGCATTGTACACCTCGGTGAATTCTTTCTGAATTACTTCATTGGTTGTCTCCCTTGGTCTTTTGGCAGATCTTTAGAATCGCTGTTTGGGTGATGGATACCGTTTCTATGCTCCCAATCTCTGATTTCCTTTTCAGAGCAAGGTCGTATATTGGGCAGGTTCCCAAGTATAATATCAGCGACAGGATTTTCTAGGACAGCGCACAATACTCGTCCTGATATGAACGGTGTTCGAATTTCGGCAAGAGCAAGGGGGTATTTCTCTATAGTGCCTGAGAATGTGCGACAAGTCACGTGTTTGTCTGTATAGTCTTTCTCGTTTATTAATGTTTTCTTAATCCCACAGAGCGTTGCGCGGAATCCCGAATTAATGTGCACTTTTTGTTATTTACAAACCCTGTTGAGAAAACTAGCTTGCCTGTAGATGACAAGACAGCGTTGGCTGTTTTCATTCGAAATAGGGATAGTGTGGCCACATAGTAATGTTGTGTCAAGTTGGAACTTCGTACAGGTGTTACACTTACTGTCTGTAATGGTGTCAATAATTTGCACAGCATTTCCTAGCTCACTTACATTTTCGTTTTGATTGTCACAATCATTCAGTGATTCAATCTCTTCGTCTGATGACGTTTCCACTAGTGCAGCATTGGCCTGTTTCAATATCTTTCGGCCCTCACAGAGGCGACTATAGTGCCCAAAGCTACTGCAAAAGTAACATTTGACCGCTCTCTGGTAAGCATTGCGCTTATTCTTATGCTTCTCCACGATCATTTTGAGGTGGTGTGCATAGTTTGGCGATTTATCGCACATCGCGTATTGTTCGTGAGTCAAACTACAATATTGGCATTTAACTGGCTTACTGACATTTGAGCGTGGTTTAAACTTACTTTCTGTTGGTTTCGAGTATCTAGTGTTTACTACTGCTGCTGCTGTATCGTTTTTGACTTAAGTTTAAATGAAAATGTCTCTGTTTGCTGTAAAAAAATGCATTCCCCTTGGACTCGATTTCCTGAATACTTTTACAGTCCATTTGTTTCAAAAACTTAGCAAAAGGTGTAGGGATTGTACTCACTATCTTGTCAATAATAATAAGTTCTTTAAGTTTGTCATGGCTGTTGTTAGTTTTAGCCGAGTTAATCCACTTTGTACACACATCTTGTACTGTAGAGACATAATCTATAAAGGTTTGGTTTGGTTGTGGGGATAATTTGGCGAACTGTTGTTGGTATCCTGCAGTATCTAATGAGAAATGTTGGAGAATGCGCTGCTTTAAATAGTCATAATCTTTTCGCATTTCCTGTGGCACTGTCTCTATTACTTTTAAAGGTTCCAGAGCTAAGTTTCTCATTAAAATAAATGCCCAATCTGATTTTATGATCTTATGGTAGGACATTAGACACTCAAAATTTTCCAGATATGCACTGATGGAATCCCCTGAGCAGAATGCCTTCACGAGGCCTTTATACTTGTTATATTTTTGTTCCTCCTCTTTGCTTCTTAGTTTATTCACAGATATTTCTACATTGGACTCAATCTCCATCTGTTTTAGTTTTATTTGTGTATCGGCATTCAATTGGGCTTGTTTGGCAGCCGCTTCAAGCTCCATCTGTTTCTCTTGAGCCTGCAATTGCATTTTTTTCTCTTCAGCTTGTAGTTGCATCTGCATCTTTTTTTCTTCTGCCTCAATCTGCATCTTCTTTTCTTCTGCCTCAATTTGCATCTTCTTTTCTTCTGCCTCAATTTGCATTTTCTTTTCTTCTGCCTGCATTTGCCTTTGTTTTTCTTCTCGTTCTATCGCTCTTTCTTCACGGGCAATGTTTTCTGCGTGCGTCTTCTGTGCCCATTCTGACAGTTTCTCTTCTTTATAACCTAATTTGATACCTTGCTCAATACATTTATCTAAAGTAGACATCTTGTCTTTTAATTGTTGGTACTTTTAATGAAGTTAAATCCCTTAGAAAATTGTTGGGGAGTAGAAAATTTAGTTATCTCCCTTAATTATTACATGTGCAAATCCAAATGCAAGATTATGTTGGTTACAAGGTCATGAATATACACACAAATCAATGCAACGCAAAATGATACATGTATGGATGGTGAGAAGTACCGCTTAGGGTTGCAATGGGCATGATATGAAACTTAGCTTTTAATCCCAGAACTTGCGGATGTTGTCTTGTACTCTCGCCACTGTTGGATAGTTTACCTAGGTTACACACCACACAATTCGCGGAACAATCTGCTCGTAGAATGAGAAAACATTAGTAACAGTCAAAAAATGTCACAGTCATGTCAAAAATAGTTTCTATTATTCACATCAATGAGAGACTCATTGCAGAGGGACTCATATTAATACTATTTTATCGCTAGATAGCTGCAAATAAGTTAAACTTGTACAGTTATCAATTTGTTGTACAGAAATCAATTTGTTATACAGAAATCAATTTGATATAATTAATTTGATGTTTTACTTGGCAATATATAGCCGTGTAAAGTTAAAGCTTATGCCAAAACCGGAGAATAAGCCCCAAAAAGCCTGTCATCGTCTTGCTCATGTCTAGGTATCTGAGCTCGGGTTCACACAGGCAACAATAACTCCGTTAAATATAATATCTAACATTTATTGTAGTTCACTATACAGTGCATTGGCGCTGAGTTACATATCACAGAGATTTAACATCATCACACATAGTTATCACAAACATTCTAAGCAAACTATCTAGCATACGTCTATGAACCCCAAATACACATGGGTTTAATCTATTAATCTATTGAGTCCCTCTAAGGCAGGCCCTGTTGCCTCTCTGATGGTCCGTCTGTCCTCTGACGGTCCACACGTGTCCCATCCGACACGGGTGGTAACTCTGTCCGAGTTCCTCGTGGACCCCGCAATAGGCGGGCCACATCAGTGTCCACGGGACAGTGGACTCACTGACCAGTCCTTCGAGAAGGCTCTAGATTACTCTGGCCTTCGAGTGACTGACTTCTTTCCCTTGGGCGGGAGTTGTAGCCCTTTGACTAATATCTATAAATGTGAGTCTGTGACATGTATAAACTTCTACATAGGTTTGTTAGATGTGTACTCACTCCATATTGTTTAAGGATTTGCCAAAACTTGTTTCTATCTACTCTTTCGAATGCCTTTTCTTGGTCGACAAAGGCTAAGTACAGTGTTTCATTGAATTCGATTGATTTTTCTATAAGTTGTCTAAGAGCAAAAATTGCATCTGTGTATCCTTTGTTTTTCCTAAATCCAAGTTGTGTTTCGCTTAGCTGGGATTCTAAAGTAGTTCGTAATCTTGTCTCAAGAATTTTGCAAAATATTTTCCCAGTATGACTCAACCTGGACAATGACAGAAAAAGAGAAAAGAAAAATCACAACAACAGAAATGAGGTTCCTGGGAATATTACTCAACATATCAAGAAGAGATAAGATCTGAAATGAAGAAATCAGGACTAAAGTGTGGTTTAAAGCAGCACTAGATTTTATTAGAAAGCAACAAGTCAAATGGTTTGGCCATGCAAGTAGGTTACCAGTTAACAGCATACTACATCAAGCAATGATGTACAGACCAGATGGAAACAAAGGAAGAGGCCGACCACGTAAACGTTGGACGGAGGGAATAACAGAGTTCATGGGAATATCGATATATGAAGCCCATAATCGGGCACTCTCACGATGTTTATACTTCACCTCGACACCGCAAAGTACAAGAGTAACATGCTGAGATGAGATGAGATGAAATCTGCTGTACAATCTCCAATTTCTTTTGTTGGGTGGACATAATGATAAGGTTTTATGCTAAATTTCCTAATGTTTCCTCAGTTAATTACTGAGATATGGAATTTTATATTGGGGCAGACAAAAGTAAACAGACTATAGTACCATACACATATTAAGCCTCAAGGCGTGCAAAAGTGCCCTTTCACTCGGTATTGATTGTGGCTGGGAGATCAGTTCTAGTTGTAGTAGCACTCGCCTTTGTTTCTTATCACCGTACTTGTTTGGAAAAAAAAAAGGTTTCCAACAACTTTCACAATGTTCTGTGAAGGAATGGAAGCGAGGGACGGAACAAGTTAACCATATTGCTTTCGGTTTTCATACCCGTGACAGATCACTTTTAATTACCCAGATATATCTCCATGAGTCCTCTAGTATAGTCGCACAGAACATACAAGGATAGCATGAGCACAATGCACCAACTCAGTAACACTGAAGCGACCCCAAATCTGTGTATACCACAGCTGTAGTATTTCTTGGTTTTGTTTATCTAAATGTCACTGGACCTACGTGCAAGTAGGTTATCCAAACATAACCGATCATATTTCCTAAGGGTACCTTTCACTTAAAAGACGGCACATTTGTCAACGCCATATACTCAATTCATAAGAAGAAATTAGAAGCAACAGAGATGTGGTTCCTGAGACGAATGTTGCGAATTCCTTGGACTGCCACAATAACTAACAACGACTGCCTGAGACAGGCTAATGAAACTAGAACACTACATACAACAATAAGAAAGAGACAAACAGCTTTTGTTGGTCATGTAATGAGAAGAGAGGCATCGGAGAACATTGTGACAACTGGAAAGATCGAGGAGAAGAGAGGCAGAGGCAGACCAAGAGAAATTATGCTGGATGGTTTGAGACGGTGGAACGGAGGAATATCAGCAGCTGAGTTGATCCAGAAAACCAAAGACCGAGATCTGTGGAGAGCCATGAACGCCTTCGCCAGCTGGCAGGGCACTTGATGATGATGATAAACTCAATTATTTGCAGGCTGCATGGCATGGGGTATTTTGGATAGACTGAGAGACGCCTGGTGGACCTGTACTTAGAACATCCGAGGGAACACAGACAACAGTCGTACACATTTTTCGAATCATTTAAATACCTTTGATCTAACGGGGGTGAATGTTGTTTGGATCGTTGTCATCAAGCCATGCTAATCGGACAGTTCTCTGAAACAGAGAATAGAGATCAATTTAACTACCCCTATGAGGTACGTCGATCAGACGGGACTAAATGCTGTTGTGAATGCCAATGTTTTACAATGTTTCAATTATTTCTTTTATTTTAAGTTTTGTCACCCTCTCTTCTCTCGTCATGTTATTTCTATAGGAAAGTCAATATTTAGCGATCACTTTCTCAGTCTGACAGAGTCCATGTTTTATCCTTCCTTTGTCAATTTGACATTATTACAACAGAACTAAAGCGCATTATTTTGTTACGTGGACGTCGAACACTCCATCTTCACCATTTGTAACAGTGGTTTTATTAATGTCATACATTCATCATTATGTGTCAGGTCTGTTACATAACGTTGCCGTCATGACGGCACGCAAACACATCTCTTGCCTGTTCTCTGTTCTCGACTTCTTACCTGCACCCTATTCTCTGTTCTCGACTTCTTACCTGCACCCTATTCTCTTTTCTCGACTTCTTACCTGCACCCTATTCTCTTTTCTTGACTTCTTACCTGCACCCTATTCTCTTTTCTCGACTTCTTACCTGCACCCTAGTCTCTGTTCTCGACTTCTTACCTGCACCCTATTCTCTTTTCTCGGCTTCTTACCTGCACCCTATTCTCTTTTCTCGACTTCTTACCTGCACCCTATTCTCTTTTCTCGACTTCTTACCTGCACCCTATTCTCTGTTCTCGACTTCTTACCTGCACCCTATGATGTTCAAAATAATAATGAAGGACCAGCAATTTCGAAGTTGGAGGTTCAGAATGCTCTTAACCATATGAAATCTGGCAAGACCCCCGATTCAGACAGCGTCACAACAGAAATGATTAATGCTTTAGAAGAATATGGAATAGATAAGGTTACCAGTCTGCTTAATACAATATATGATATTGGAAATATACCTTATGAATTATGTAATTCTGTATTTATTCGCAAACCCAAAGAAATCAGGAGCCTTGGAATGTGATCAACATCGAACAATTAGTAAAATGAGTCACATCACGAAGATTTTGCTAAGAATTATCATGCAATGAGATAGGAGGAAAATACAACCTGAAATAGGAGAAGAACAATGTGGGTTTGTATAAGGCAAGGGTACAGTAAATGCTGTGTATATACTGAGAACCGTAATCGAACGTTCTATAGAAGTAAACAAAGATCTACATCTTTGCTTTATTGACTACACAAAGGCTTTCAATAAAGTGAGACATGTCGACATGATAAGGATGCTTGAAGATCTACAAATGATGGAAAAGACCTTAGACTTGTAAGAAACATATATTGGAAACAACAAGCTGCCATAAGAGTTGATAATGAAGTAGGTCAATACCAGCCTATTATGAGAGGTGTGACACAGGGATCTGTAATGTCTCCAGATCTGTTTTCCATGTACAGTGAAAGTATTTTCAGAAATATTGAAGATATGAAAGGAATCAACATTGGGGGACGATGCATCAATAACATTAGATATTCAGATGATGCAGTCTTGATTGCAGACAATGAACATGACCTGCAACATTTATTAGATGCGGTTGTTACACACAGTGAACAACTAGGGTTAGAATTAAATTGTAAAAAGACACAGATTATGGTCGTCACTAGGAACAACGAAATACCACAATGCAATACACAAGTAAATGGGAATATTCTTCAAAAAGTGAATAGGTACAATTATCTCGAAACAGTAATAACATCTGATGGGAGATGCCTTGAAGAGGTTAGATCAAGAATCGCCATGCAAAAAGTAGCCTTTAGCAAGATGAAAAACATACTGACAAATAAAAAGATGTCAATTGAAACGAGAAAAAGAGTGTTGAGGTGCTACATAGAACCTGTACTTTTATATGGATGTGAAGCTTGGACAATGAGCAGTCAAGCTGAAAAACATCTGATGGCTGTAGAAATGTGGTTTCTGAGGAAAATGCAAAGAATACCATGGACAGATAGAAAGACCAATGAACAAGTCCTTCAAGAAACAAATGAAGATCGTAAACTGATGAGAGTCATTAGACGCAGACAGTCACAATTGTTTGGGCATGTTATGAGAAGAAATGAATTGGAGAACTTGGTGACAACTTGTAAGATCAAAGGGAACAGACGAACGGGAAGACATTAGAAGCAAATACCTGGATGGCTTGGCCTCGTGGCATGGTCGAGACAGAAACACGGAGCTGATCCACGACTCTGGTGATCGAGTGAGATGGCAAAACATGACCGCCCACGCTTACCGGCATGGCACATGATGGATGGATGGATTCTATTTTCTCAACTTCGTACCTGCATCCTATTCTCTTTTCTCGACTTCTTACCTGCACCCTATTCTCTGTTCTCGATTTCTTACCTGCACCCTATTCTCTTTTCTCGACTTCTTACCTGCGCCCTAGTCTATGTTCTCGACTTCTTACCTGCACCCTAGTCTCTGTTCTCGACTTCTTACCTGCACCCGCTCTGTTCTCCACATCATACCTGCAAGCTTATGCTCAAGGTGTCTCTTACCTATTCTCTGTTCTCGACTTCTTACCTGCACCCTAGTCTCTGTTCTCGACTTCTTACCTTCAAGCTTACGCTCAGGGTGTCGCTTACCTATTCTCTGTTCTCGACACTTTTTACCTGCACCCTAGTCTCTGTTCTCAACTTCTTACCTGCAAGCTTACGCTCAAGGTGTCGCCTGCCTATTCTCTGTTCTTAACGTCTTACCTGAACCCTAGTCTCTGTTCTCGACTTCTTACCTGCACCCTAGTCTCTGTTCTCGACTTCTTACCTGCATCCTAGTCTCTGTTCTCGACTTCTTACCTGCAAGCTTATGCTCAAGGTGTCGCCTGTCTATTCTCTGTTCTCGACTTCTTACCTGCACCCTAGTCTCTGTTCTCGACTTCTTACGTGCACCCTAGTCTCTGTTCTCGACTTCTTACCTCCACCCTAGTCTCTGTTCTCGACTTCTTACCTGCAAGCTTATGCTCAAGGTGTCTGCAATGTTTTGTGTCCATTTTCACTGAACTTTCTAAGCCACGGTGACGTAATATTTTAGTTTCTGTGACACAATACTGATTATGGTCAGTTTTCGTTAATGTAGAATTTTTGTATTCTTCCACGATATTCTAATGAATGTTTCTGTAACATAAGAGCTTCTAAGCCCCAATTTTTTTTTAGTGATTGTTAAATTGTCCATGATTCAAATTCTTATGTTGCAACGGAAAGATGCATGTTTTCAAAAATTGTTATTTACCTTATTTGCTAGTGTTGTGTAATGGATTTTAATCATCATCGTCATGTGCCATGCAGATAAGCGTGAGAGGTCATTTTTCGCCAACTCACATGATCACCAGAGACGTGGATCAGCTCTGTGTTTTTGTCTCGACCTTGCCATGTTTCCAAGCCACCCTGATATTTATTTCTCTGCCCTCCCCGTGCCCCCCATATTGACATTTGTCACTGAATTCGCTAGTTTATTTCTTCTCATAACGTTCCCATACAATCTTGACTGTCTACGACTAATTTCTCTAATCAGTTTACGGTGTTCATTTGTTTCTTGTAGGACTTGTTCATTGGGGTTTTTGTCTGTCCATGGTATTCTTTGCATTTTCCTCAGAAACCACATTTCTACTGCCATGTGATGCTTTTCAGTTTGTCTGTTCATTGTTCACGTTTCACGTTCATGACAAAAGTGCAGGTCCTATGCAGCACATCAAAATTTTCGTTTATCTTGTCAGATTACATCATTTATTGACCGGTATGCTTTCCATCTTGCAAATGCAACCTTTGCCATAGCGATTGTTGTTCTAATCTCTTCAAGACATCAGATATTATGACTGTTCGGAGATAGCTGTGCCGATCCACTTGTTTAAAAATATTCCCATTTACCCTATTTTACATTGTAATATTTCTTTTTTTTAGAAACAATCATTTCTGTCATCTTACAGTTTAATTCTAACCCTAGTTGTTCACTGTGTACAATAACCGCATCCACTAAATATATACTAAATGCTGTTTATTACATGCATTGCTACCACGAGCCGCGTCTGACTTCTGTTGTGCCTGTTGACAGACAGTATTAATTCATCTAATAATTCCAAAGGTGTCATATAAGAGGAGGCTTCATATCAAAACTTTAAAAGTGTGATAGAAATTACATTAACCATGCCGTTGTCGATTGTACCTGATTTCCGCCAGTCTTGGATCTTTCGACGGAATATGAACAAATCAAGAACAGGCAATTTGACGCCTGTATAATAGTGTTATGTATATATTTCTTGTTAAATTGAATTGTATTTACATATATATACATACTATTTAATTGGGAAAATTTCAGACACTTTGTTATCAGAAGTGGACTATAAATTGTATGACAGTAGTAGTAGAAGTACGAGAAGAACTGAATACAGGTTGACGGAACACCATATTCAGAAGTACGTGAGGTCAACCATAAACAAGTCATCAGTAAAGAACAAGATAAAGTCAAGTTTCCATTATCATCAATAAAGAAACTTCATAATGAAAGTACTTCGATTATTCTTCAGCTTATTATTCAGCGTCACCAAGTCTTTACAAACATGTGGGTGAACGAGACATGCCACAAGATGTCAAGGACGCGTCAATAGTCCACCTTTACTAACGTAAATGAAACCGCCAATCCTGTGACAACCACCGAGGCATCTCTTTGCTTTCAATTGCAGGGAAGATACTCGCCAGAATTCTTCTCTATCGCCTCATAGCCCATCTTGATCAAGGTCTTCTTCCTGAGAGTCAATGTGGCTTCAGAAAAGAACGTGGAACTGTTGACATGATTTTCGCTGCAAGGCAGCTGCAAGAGAAATGTCAGGAACAGAACTGCGAAATGTTCTCCACTTTCATTGACCTTACCAAGGCTTTTGATACAGTCAGCAGAGAAGGACTGGAAGATTATGGCAAAAATATGGCTGTCCACGAAAGTTTGTCCAAATAGTGCGGCTATTTCATGATGGCATGCAGGCAAGAGTACAGGAAAATGATGAACTGTCTGAACCCTTTCCTGTCACCAATGGAGTGAAGCAAGGGTGTGTCCTGGCACCAACACTGTTCAGCCTCATGTTTTCAGCTATGCTGATGAATGCCTTCGAGAACGACGACATTGGAATAGACATCAACTACCGTATGGATGGAAAGTTATTCAATCTCAGAAGGCTGAAAGCTAAAACCAACATTAACAGCGACACCGTCAGAGAGCTCCTGTTTGCTGATGATTGCGCTCTATACGCCAACTCAGAGACGGACATGCAACATAATGTTTCAGCTTTCTCACATGCCTGTGCCAACTTTGAGCTCAATATCAACTTGGAGAAGACTGTAGTTATGTACGAGCCAGCTCCAGGGAATAATCACACTGTGCCGAATATCAAAGTGAATGATCATAGACTAAGTGTTGTGGACAAATTCACCTATCTTGGCAGCACTGTGTCACAAGCTGCCACAATTGATGACGAGGTGAATGCAAGAATCTCCAAGGCCAGTGCGGTCTTTGGCAGACTGTACAAGAATGTATGGGACAGAACTGGAATAAGCCGGCAAGCAAAGCTAAAAGTCTACAAAGCAGTTGTATTATCCACACTGCTATATGCTTGTGAAACCTGGACTGTTTATCAGCGACACGCTAGGAAATTAAACCACTTCCACACAGTCTGCCTAAGGAAGCTACTGAAGATTAAATGGCAAGACAAGATTCCAGACACTTAAGTCATAGAAAGAGCGTCCATGCCCAGTATAAACACTCTACTGATGAAGAATCAAATTCGCTGGGCTGGTCACTTGACTCGCATGCCAGATCACATGCTCCCTAAACGAATTCTTTACAGCGAACTGCGTTGTGGTAAACGCTCCCAAGGTGGCGAGAGGAAACGCTTTAACGACACTCTGAAAATCTCACTGAATGCTTTTGGAATTCATCATGACACCTGGGAGGCTGCAGCCAGAGACCGAAATTCGTGGCGTGCATCATTACGCAAGGGTGCAGTCATATGTGAGGCAACCAGGACTGCAAGAGCTGTGAAGAAAAAGGCAGGACAGAAAAACCACTGCAGGAAATCCTCCTCCAGAAACGTCAAGCATTCTTTGCCCACATTGTCAAAGAATATTTCGACCCAAAATAGGCCTTATCAGCCATCTTAGAACCCACGGCTCCATACCTTCAACCCCACTGGATGAAATGAATGGTCATCATCATTCTTGATGGACAAACAACACAACACTTCGATTATTCATACGTGATAATTTATTAATATTGATCATATTTTAAAACATGTCAAATTGAAATGGTATTGCATTTATCTTTTAATATTTCAGGTTTAGATAATACATCATTTATTGTGCATTGAATGTGTGAACATCATGATGTACACACCATTAAACAAAAGTCCATCACTATTCATTCATGACCATGAATCACCAATGGACATTGTGAAAGAGAATGATATTTGTATTTTCTTTGTCGTGTATACAATAATTATATTCACATAATAACAGCATTGGCAAATTGCTGTCAAAACTGCCAATAAATTCTCACATTTTAAAATGTAAATATTAAGTAATTGAAAAAACTGTAATTAATTTTTCTTTGATAAACTAAAATAGGGGAAATAAAATAACAAGCTAAGATAAACAACAGATATACTACGAATAATATATTCCAGGGAAAAAAGGAGAAATAACTCTTGGACAAAAGTAAACATACAGCCACGAATTGAACTATTACAAAAATAAAGAAACACTTACGACAGTATTAAGATGATGATATTACATTAGAAGACGTAAACTAATAATATTTAAACAATAGAGAAACCTTACAGAAATTTCACATAACCTAATATTACAATTCAAGGTAAGTTACCAATTATATCAAAGAACATAAACGGAACTTTGAAATTTATACACAAACAACTCTACTTGATGGTAAGATGTTGTTTTTCCTTGTGTTCATATGCTTGTAAACCATCCAAATTTATTTTATTTTTCATGTGCTTGTAAACCATCCAAATTCATCTTTTGCGAACCACTTAAATATCAAGTATAATCGAATAACAAGATACGTAAACTATTTTCAACTTTAATAACCCAAAAGAGACAACAAGTTGATAAACAATTAATAAAGAACATAAAATTAATAACAAGTTGTACTATTGTATGTATACTACTACCATATAATAATAATAATAATAATAATAATAATAATAATAATAATAATAACAATAACAATAATAATAATATAATTATAAGAACCCAACTTACCAAGAAGAGATAAGCTTAGAAATGAAGAAATCAGGACTAAAGTGGGGGTTAAAACACCACTAGATTTTATTAGAAAGCAGCAAGTCAAATGGTTTGGCCATGCAAGCAGGTTACCAAGCAAAAGCATACCACAACAAGCAATGATGTACAGACCAGATGGAAACAGAGGAAGAGGCCAACCGCGTAAACGTTGGACGGAGGGAACAGCAGAGTCCATGGGAATATCGATATATGAAGCCCATAATCGGGCACTCTCACGATGTTTATACTTCACCTCGACACCGCAAGGTACAAGAGGAACATGATGAGATGAGATGAGATAATTAGGAGAAGAAGAAGAAGAAGAAGAAGAAGAAGAAGAAGAAGAAGAAGAAGAAGAAGAAGAAGAAGAAGAAGAAGAAGAAGAAGAAGAAGAAGAAGAAGAAGAAGAAGAAGAAGAAGAAGAAGAAGAAGAAGAAGAAGAAGAAGAAGAAACTCACTAAGAAATTAAAATAATTAAATACAATATAGCTAATAGACATAGTACTAATAAAATAAACTAT
Source organism: Cepaea nemoralis (assembly GCA_014155875.1). Classification (NCBI taxonomy): domain Eukaryota; kingdom Metazoa; phylum Mollusca; class Gastropoda; order Stylommatophora; family Helicidae; genus Cepaea; species Cepaea nemoralis. Next base: position 116,793 of record JACEFZ010011730.1, on the reverse strand, counting down.
CAAACGGATAAAACAAAACGAAGTGGACATACTTGGACACAGATGGACATAAAGAAGAAGCTTTCAATGATACATCAGAAAATTGTATAGTAAATGATAAATGGAGTAAACTTAAGAAAACTATTTATAAAACAGTGGTAGGGGTTTACGGCACTGTGGATCATAAGAGGCAGGACTGGTTTGCGGCAATCAGCCAGATACTACAGCCCTTGATTGATAAAAAGAAGATAGCTCTCTTAAGAAACAAGGAAAGACCAACGCGTAACACTCTGAGTGAGCTGAAGCAAGCGAGGAAGGATGGACAAAAGGCTGCCAGGCAGTGTGCGAATGACTATTGGATCAAGTTATGTGAGTCCATTCAAATCGCAAGTGATAAGGGAAACATCAGAAGCATAGTATGAAGGGATAAAGAAAGCCTGTGGTCCAATGATCAAAAGAAGTGCACCGCTGAAAACCTTGACTGGAGAAATCATCACTGATAAGAAACAGCAGATTGATAGATGTGTCGAGCACTATTTAGAGCTTTACTCAAGTGAGACCAAGCTAGCGGATGATGCCCTCAACGCCGTAGAGGCCCTGCTTAGATATATTATATGTGTGATGTGCATAATAGAATTCTGACGAACGATCATAACGCCATTTGATAGTCTAGATTCAGCACACCCATGTCAGACGGCCCGTAGTTTGACGTCTGAGAGTGCAGTGTAATTAAGCAAGGCATAACTCATTCATCTCGGGAGCTGTACATTTGAGGTGTGTAAAAACAGTTTGGACTATGTGAAACGCTGTCGATTTGGTCAGCTTGTCATTCCGTGCGTTCAATATATAGAATTACCTTACTTTGAATATCTGACGAACGAGCTGGAGAATTAACCCACACATATGACATTTTATATACATCAATGTATGGCATAGACCAATAGGCTCTCACTGGACGATATGGGCATTATCACGACTGTCGTCTCTACGTCCCAGGATCAAGTTTTGTGAGTACATTCAACATACAATTGAAAAGAGAAATGTCAGAAGCATGTATGCAGAGATAAAGACGGCATGTGGTCCAATGATCAAAAGAAGTGCACCACTTAAAACCTTGACTGGAGAAATCAGCACTGATACGAAACAGGATATGGATAGATGGACAGCGCACTATTTGGAGCTTTACTCAAGTGAGACCAAACTAGCGGACGATGCCGTCAACGCCATATAGGCCCTGCCAATTCATGACCACCTGGACACACTTCCAACCATAACAGAAGTTAAGTGATCTCACTTATGTGTATTGTTGGGAAAGTATTTGCCAGAATTGTTCTGCGCAGACTTCAAGTCCTGGAATACCAAGTCTACCCTGAATCACAGTGTGGCTTTCGACGGAACCTGTCTACCATAGATATGATATTCTCATTGCGACAAATGCAAGAAAAATGCCCTGAACAGAATCAACCACTGTTTATTGCCTTCATCGACCTCACAAAGGTATTTGATTTGGTCAGTCGTGAAGGTCTGTTCAAGGCACTAAAGAAGATTGGCTACCAACCAGCTCTTTTTTCCATTGTGGAATCGTTCCACACAAGCATGAAGGGTATAATTATAATCACGCTTGAAGGTGCAACTTCAGAAGAGTTTGAGATCAAGAGTGGAGTTAAGCAAGGTTGTGTACTAGCTCCCACCCTCTTTGGAATATACTTTTCACTTCTACTGAAATATGCCTTTCGTGATCAGGTTGATGGTACGTACATTCAGCCACGCTCAGATGCGGCCTCTACAATGTTTTGAGATTGAAGGCCAAGACAAAAATTAGGAGGGTACTGATCAGAGAGTTGCTTTTTGCAGATGATGCTGCAATTACGGCCCATTATGAGGAAGAATTACAACATATACTATCTACATTATCCAATGTTTGTTCTGAATTTGGTTTAACAATTAGCAAAACGAAGACACAGATGCACACGGGGTTTCATCAATATTTATTGACTACGCCGAACTGGAGATAGTAGACCATTTTGCATAAATATGATCAGGTGTAAATAGAAAATTATCCATATATCAGGAAATAAACACTAGGATTGATAAGGCAGCAACAACAATGAACAGATTAACAAAACGAATCTGGGAGAACAGGATGCTTACTGCCAAAATAAAAATCCTTATCTTTCTACCCCATTTCCTTAGTACTCTTCTTTATGATTTGTTGCTATTGATCTGGTGCTGGTGTCTCCTTCACTTACTACAGTGTGTAGATGGAGTGTCCTAGGCAGCGACCACCACCCTTGCAGCATATTGGTGGAGAAAGGCAGAACCAGGCAGCACAAGTTAACGGTCAAGACTTTCCAGTATGACAGTACAGGACAAGATTTGATGAGTAAAATAATATGTGACAAGCGCAGAAAGCTTCGGGGCAGGAAAAAAAAGCTGGAAGCCACCTTGGTGGAATTTCGAGGTGAAGAAGGCTTGGGTGGATACGCGTAGTGCTGTAAGGAGATGGCAAAATGCCAAGAAGAACAGAGCTGGCCATCCTAGTCCCTGCTTGCACTTAGAAAGAGAGATTCACACAAAAGTAAGCTATTTCAAAAAGCTGGTCAAGGTGGTTAAAAGTGAAAAATGCGCAGATGTGTGTCAAAGAGTAAGCACAGACAAGTCACTGAAATTGTTCTGGCGACTACATAAAAGCATGAGTGCGGTAGTCAAGAATTTCTGACTTCCAAGGTGCTGACCTCATCTGGCAGAGGACTGACGAGGACAAGGGCAAAGCTCTCTTTGAACGCTATCTAGAGCAGAGCAACCAGACAGACATGGGAGGCTGAAATCTTCCCAAGGAGGTCACCTCAGACAGGTGCAAGGCCCAGAACACTTCGGATGAAGACACAGTGACAGTGAAATAAATCAAGGCTGTGCTTCGACGATAAAAAAACAGCGCTCCAGGGCCTGATGGCATAAGATACGACGACATCAATAGGTGTACCGACAACGAGCTAGAGAAACTAGCAAACGTGTACAACAACAGTATAGGAAGTGCTAGCATCAAGGAGGAGTGGGTACACAGCTATCTGATTCCCTTGCCGAAGCCTGGCAAAGACCACAAAAAATTCAGTTATATCGAGTTATAACCATGCAGAATACAATAGGTAAGCTGCTGGAGAAGTTAATTGCCAGGAAAATATCAAGCCAGCTAGAGAGGAAAGGTGTTTTCCCACCTACCCTGGGTGGGTACCCTAAAAGAGAAACCTGGACGAATGCAGCAGTTTTTTGTCCATGATGTCTATGAAGGTTTCCACTCATGCATTGAAACCTTTGTTGCAGCGATGGATTTTGAAGACGCGTACAACAGAGTACCATTGGATTTTTTAATGCTTCAGCTTCTTCACCTCAAAATAAATCCATTCCTCCTTAATTGGATCGCCGCAGCCTTCTTCCAACGGAAAGTAGTTTTTAGATGTGGCAGTTGGACTTCGGAACCAACAACAATATATCCTGGCCTACCACAGAGATCACCATTATCTCCGATACTGTTCAACGCTTACACAGTGAGATTCACCAGTGAGCAGAACACTGGACCAGGTAGGACATTGTCATATGCCGATGATGTTTTAATGTATCGTCAGGGTAAGGATAGAGGATCAGGTTGCTGTGGAACTACAAACCGAACTCAATCGCATAAGTACTTGGTGTGATGAAGCTGGGGCAATGGTCAACCCATCAAAGGCAACAGTGACTTGGTTCTCGTTGAATAATCATATTGTCAACACTCCATTACCAACGGTAAAGCTGTGTTCAGAGACGGTGGAAAGAACGCAGGCAATGAATTACCTTGGGATACGGTTTGGTCGAAGCCTTGCTTATAGTGAGCACATAGACCAGGTGATAACAAAGGCCAAGCGGGGTTTGGCAGCGATGCGGGTGATGGCGGAAGCAAACTGTGAGCAGCGCCATCTATGTCTTTTGTACGAGGGGCTGGTCATGTCTGTTTTTGAGTACGCGATGGCAATCCTGACTCTCAGCCGTAAGCTGATAGAAAGGATCGAAAGGATACAGAATGAAGCTATGCGCATTATTCTTGGATGTACAAGAGATACATCATTTAGGGCAATGCGCTACCTTCTTGACTTTCCAACCATTGAAGACAGAATACAAGTTTGCAGAGCACGCGCCTACCTCAGAGTTAACGCAAACACACAACATCCACTGCATAGTGAAATTATGAAGGCGAAGGGCAGCAGGTTAAAAAGAGGACGGTCGTGGATGGGTCAAGCCGAAGACATTCTTCAACAGGTGTGTTCACCTGAGGACTTAGAACCTGGCGAGGAGTGGATACAAGTGCCAACAGATTTCTGCACATCCTTTTCAGTTTGCATCCAACTAGATAGAAAATGCAGACAAGAAAATCCGGCTGCTGTGGAGGCTGAAGTACAAGCGTTGATTTCGAGAAGTCGGTAGACGGTGATGCTGTCATCTATACAGATGGGTCGGTCGTCCGACATGTGAGAAGCTCATGGGCCTTCACGGCACGGGCCGGAGGGAGAATTGTGAAGGAGGACTCAGGTGCTTTCACTGAGACCACAAGTAGCCTGACTATGGAAATCATGGCAGTAAGTAAAGCAATAACATGGCTCGAGACACAGACATTCACTAGGGAATGTTTCCTTAGCGACTTAATGAGTATGATCAAGAGGATAGAGGTAGGGTGGATCCGAAGAGAATGGTTGCTGTCTCTGGAGCGGTCTCGGCTGGCAAAGTTTAGTTTCATCTTCGTGCCAGGGCATGCGGGAGTACAAGGAAATGAGCGGGCTGACAAGCTCGCAGGTGAGGCTACGGTGGAGGGCGGACGCGCCATGGACCAGGCTGACATTCTGAATGCTCTACGAGAAGTAAGATTATTGCGTGAACCAAGTGATGACTGTGAATCTACAACCATGGCCAGACTGCGAGAACAACAAATTAAAAGGGGGGTGGCCAAACAAGAACACTACGCAGGAAGCCAAAGAAGATTGATGAACCAACACAGAACTGGTGTCGTTAGCCGGGATGTGCTGAGGTGGGGATCCGAGCACTTATGCACTGAATGGTTCGATGTGCATGCAATCAGGATGATCTGTCTACTAACTAACTAACTTTTTATGTCAGTGAAGCCTGGTCAGTTTATTCACACCAAGAGAAACGTTTAAGCAGCTTCCATATGCGGTGTCTGCGAAGAATACTCGGTATTAAGAGGCAAGACAAAATCACCACTACTGAAGTATTGGAAAGATCAAATTGTGTGACTGTTTTTTCCATGCTCAGTCTTCGTAGACGTAGATACCTACTAAGCCGAAGGAAGCACAACTATGTGTCGGACAGGACTTGGGTTAGGGGCCAGACTAAGAGAGACAAACCTGCTGCTCTGCAGGTAGACTGAGGATAGCGGTCAAAAGCTCAAATCGGGCGTACAAAGGCAGAAATTCTTGGTCCGGGCACATACACTAAGGCTCTCAGCTGAGGGATATGGCTGAACGCCTCTAAGCTATAAGCCCTCGGATGTGAGAGCCGGGCCGATACTTACGTACTGAAAAATGGAGGTGAGATGCTGAGCACTCTACATGCTTAGTTTAGATACCTGTTCGAAGGCTCTCAGCTGGGGGGGGGGGGGTATGGAGGATCCCCGGATGAGAGGGTCTGGCCGTTACTCCCTCACTGATGCATAGAGGTAAGATGCTGAGCCGGCAGCACGTGTAGCCTACCTCGTGAGTGGTTACTAATGGTGGGAAACGCGCCTCAGTCGCACGCAGTGGTTAAGATGAAAGTCTATATCTATACTCATAGAGTGAGCGTAGACAAAGGTGGAAGATGTCTCGTTTACACGAAATGGAACGCTTGGCTAGCTAATCCATTGCGTGGAAGCCCGAAGTGAAAGCTTTCTGAGTTGATGTCGCCCGCAGTCTGTCCGTCCCTGGATTGTGCTTGAGCGATCTGTTGCAAAAGAAATGCCAAATACATGGTAGTGAGGAATTAAAGCAGACATGAGCAGGAAGTGGCAATTCCTCGGGTGAGCCCAGTCTCAGAGCAATATGCGCCGGCTCTGCAAATATGGAAGCCTCCTTGGATAGCGGGAAATGCTCATGGTCTGCCCCTGCCTTCCCTTGAGGGTTGACCATGATGTCTCTGACAGATTCTACCTTGACCAGCTGAGATGTGGGCGACACCACAACAGTAAGAGTCTAACATCTCCCGAAACCCGAGAAAGGCTAACCTCAGTACAAATACTCGCCGAAGTCGGATGTGCCGGCCTAAGGGTGGCAAATAAAAACTGGCACTACGCAATTGAATTACGTCCGAGTGAAATGTCGATCGTGCCCGGAACAGCTCTGACTAACTAGCCTTCCGAAATTAACGGAACAGCTATGGCTAGCTGGTTTTCCGAATATCCGTCGTGCCCGGAACAGCTCTAACTGTGTTGTTTTCCGAGCATAGCGACTAGCACATGTCCGAAACGAAAGCTCGCTGAGTGGATACCTTCTGCAAACCGACCGTACCTGGTTCGTGCGGGGAGCGGCACGTAGCAAACGAAAGGCCCAACATATTAAAAGGTGGAATTAAAGCAGCCATGAGCAGGAAGTGACTATTCCCTCGGTGAGCCCAGTACCAGAGCGCTATGTGTCGGCTCTGCAACTATGGAAGCCGCCCTGGATGGTGGAAAATGCTATGGACTGTCCCTGCCTTTCCTTGAGGGCTGATCGTGAAGACTTCGATCGTTCTAACTTGACCAGCTGGGATGTGGACGTCACCACAAAAGTTAGAGTCCCCCAGGAATGCTAACCTGTCAAAAATGCACGCTAAAGTCGGATGTGTTGGCCTAAGGGTTTCGGGCCAAGAGTGCCTAACAGACACACCGCAATCGCATCTGGAAAGAAAAAAATCACTCGGAATGAACGCAGAAGAAGAAGATACCAAAAGAAGTTTTTTTTCTTCTTTTTTTGATGAATTACAGATGGGTAAGAGATCTCGTCGTCGGCCTCTACTACGATTCAAAGATGTGTGTAAGCGGGACATGAATGATACTGGCATTGATAATGCACATTGGGAGCAAGTCGCCGCCGATCGTGTTGCACGGAGGGCAGATATCAGAAAAGGAATAAAGACAAAGGAGAAAATGATTGCAGATAGGTCACACACTGAGCGCGTGATACGTAGGATGGTGTGTGATGGTGAAAATTACCATGTGCTCACATGTATCCACTGTGGACAAACATTTACAGCTCGAATTGGTTTGATCAGTCACATTCGCAGTCGCCATGGGTTGTAGTTATTATGCCTTTTTTATAGCACAGTGTAAAAAACTATCGTCTGTCAAGATGGAAAGGTGTCAATGTATTCGGTGGAAATATCAGCAAGCAAATAGTTAATTCCATGTTTTCTACAGGACGTGACAATGAAAGCGTGTTTGTGATTTAACAGGCAATTTTAACGATCAGTAGTTTTCCACTCCTTTCCTAACGACCGACACTCATACTATCGAAATAACGCAACGCGACTTGCTTAGAAATCATTTGCGTTGATATCGAGCCCTCGACTCGACATGTCATGGAAATATGCAACTATTTACTGCCCATAAGTCACAGCACCGGTAGAAACCAAATAGCAGTATAACAACACATAACCGGTAGAAACTAAATAAACAATATAATAACACAGCACAGGTATAAACCAAATAGACAATATAATAACGAAATAAGAGTACACACGACAATATATGGGGGCGGGGGAGGGGGGGGGGAGAGAAAGAAAGAAAGAGAAAAAAAAGGGCCTGGGGGGGGGGGGGGGGGAAGAAAGAGAAAAAAGGGCGGAGTAAGTTATAAATGTGTACAGTGAAGATTTATGCTCTCGTTCTATAAATTACACAAAGACATTGTGTTAACATAAAAGGTTATGGAACAGAATTAAAGAAATGGGCTTCAAATTACACTTACTATAACTTTAAAAACAAATAAACACTCTAGCGCGAACAAAAGGCAGCCGTGAGAATATGTGATGACATAGATGTCATAGAAGATTCGTTTGAAACTGAATAACGGTTCAGGAAGGCTATATTTCCCGTCTCATTTGTTAAACATCAATACTGACAACATCATGAAGAAAATTAGGTAAAGTAAGGACAGAGAGCACTATGATACCTTTGTGATAAGAGAATTAGAAATGAATAGACTTCGAAACGCTGATGATACATCAACATCACAATTGGGAACTGATTATCTAAAACTGTCAGTGTAAGAACAATGCGAATGATACCCTAACATTTCAGTGCAACAAAAAGCTTAATAAACGGCAACCAACAAAACAAATATGTCAATAGATATATTTATGAAATGGAGAGAAATGATATAAAGTGAGCGGTTTTGAATATTTAGGTTCACTGCTCACGGGCGTTGGAAATGTGAGGACATCAATTATTATAACAAACAATTATATACAATATGCATTGCGATTTTTTTTTTAAAAACAGCACTTATAACCTGCATGGATAGGAACAGATATGCTACGTTCTGTTGCATATTCACGCTGACGTCTGAAGATGTACAATGCAAAACAAGAATAACAACTTACGTCAGATTAATAAGAACATGGATATTTCATATAGCAAGATAAGTGTGTGAAACTTACATTTAACAAATCCGTTAAAAAGCATAATTCCTCATCTGAATAGTAGTGTTACAGAAGAGTACTAGCATCATTGAAATGAAAAGAGATCAAAGATTACTTCCGGTCCATTATGGCGAACGGATGAGCGTTCTTCTAAGGCCTTGAAATATGTTTGCTTCTGGCTACGGTCTGCATACCCATTTTTCTCATTTTAGACGTGTAGTATATGGTTCTGCCTCCCAACTACTGAGCTGAATCTCTGGTGTAACACTGACCTGTGGATTTCATGTGGAATGCTTTTCTTAGCTGTCCGCTGTGGTTTGTTTTGTGAACTGCATGTTCAGAAAAATGGCAGGTTGTCAGTTGCTGAACTAGTTGGTTTGCTGTATGCTGTGATGCGTGCGGAACTGCTGGTAATTTTCATTTACTGCAGCTTCCATCAACGATGTACTGTAATTCTAGTGGGGGACTTATGTTTGCATTCTGGTAGCGGCTTTATGCATGCATGCGTGTGCGTGCTGTTGGTTTTATCGGGACTGCCACCTGTTTCTCTTTTTATATGGTACAGTGGGGGTAAATTTTGATTGTAGAGGGTGAACCATGACTAACGTGAGAACAAAAAGATCTATCAAACAAGAACTCAACACTGAAGAAGATTGTTATTAAGATAAATAACACAGAGGAAAATTTAATATTTTGGCCAAGACGCAAACTTTTGGAAAGGATAGTTTTATATAGAAGTAAAAGATGGGAAAGTGAAGACGAGGATACCACACCACAGAAGGATTCATTTACATATGGAAGCAACATTGACAGGTCACTTGGCTTATGACAGAGAGGAATTCGAAATACTGTTACGTGGAAATGTTCTGCACACGAGAAACTATTGGATGATGATGATGATGATGATGATGATGATGGTGATGATGATGATGATGATGATGATGATGATGATGATGATGATGATGATGATGATGATGATGATTGTGGTGTTGAAAACTGGAACAGAATATGTGACTATTGCAAGATACATTCCGGCAAACCTACACAACATCACAACATCTAGCAAATTCAAAAGAAAAAATTATTTCAGCAACAAGAAACAAACTGGTACAATGTATTTGCGCATCCTAAATAAGAACATAAACATGTTTATCTTCTTCTTATCCTTATAGCACATGCTGCTGGCGTTGGTGATCATGTGTCTCCACATCCTCCTGTCTCGTGCACTGCCAATCATTTCTGATGCTCATGTTCCTACGTGCGACGATGGCAAACTGTCTTGCATCTTCCTCTCCAGGTCTCCGCATCTTTCTTTGCCTTTTCTTTTCCACTATAGAAATTAAAATAAAATATACTCAATATCATGACAAGAAGACATTTAATTCCCCCAGTACAATTATTAGAACTGACAATTTTATACTCGCAGAACTATAATTACAGGTTACGTTATTTAGTTTTTAACTAGAATCTTATGAGAGAAGGAGCGGGAATTGATTTTAGTTCACAACTCCGGATCACATGACTTGCTGGCAGCATTTGGCCATCGTGGGAATGCAAGCTACACAAATTCCCACAGTTATACAAATGACCACCGTGCTTGAAGGCAATCAAGTTTCATCACTGGGCTCAATAATTCAGGAAGGTCACAGTTTGGTCATTAATGCCAGATGCAGTACAATCATTAGCTAGGCTGCAGTCACATTCATTATCACAGACAGGAAATAGTTCCACAGAGGAGAAACATCATCTGTAGAATGTTTGAACGACGTTTTCTGACATCTGATAATGTTGCATGTACTTTGCAGGAAGGTGCCATCAAACCCACTGCGCAAATTTGTGTTCAGTAGTTTGCCATTAATTCCTGAACGGAATGTCACAATTGAAATTCACCTGACCAGTGTAAAGAATGAACGCCGTATCAATCGTCAGGGCACCGGAAGTTAAGTGTAACCGCATTAAGAATATCTATCTATCTATCTATCTATCTATCTATCTATCTATCTATCTATCTATCTATCTATCTATCTATCTATCGATCGATCTATCGATTTACCTACCTACTTACTTACCAACCAACCACCAACTAACCTACCTACCTACCTAACCTACCTATCTGTCTGTCTGTCTGTCTGTCTGTCTGTCTGTCTGTCTGTCTGTCTGTCTGTCTGTCTGTCTGTCTGTCTGTACGTCTGTCTGTCCTTCTGTCTGTCTCTCTGTCTGTCTCTTTCCATCTCTCTGTCTATTCATCCATCCAACCGCCCATCTGTCTGACTGCCTGTCTGTCCGTCCGTCTATATAGCTATCTATCTATACGTGCGCGAGCGAGTGTGTGTGTATGTGTGTGTGTGTGTGTGTGTGTGTGTGTGTGTGTTCTCTTTACTGTTAACAGATAGATGTTGTTTGTGTCAAAAGTAATTATTTTTCAGTTCAGAATACATTTAATTCTCTCAAGATCACGTTATGCTTTTGACGGACTTAGCTAAGTTTATGCTGTTACTGCATGACATGTATTGTTATATTGCCTTCTGTTCCTGTACTAGATGTGTATTGTTATATTGCCTTCTGTTCCAGTACTAGATGTGTATTGTTATATTGTTGTCTCTTCCTGTAATAGATGTGTATGTTATATTACTCTCTGTTCCTGTACTAAATGTGTATTGTTATATTGTTGTCTGTTCCTGTACTAGATGTGTATTGTTATATTACCTTCTGTTCCTGTACTAGATGTGTATTGTTATATTGTTGTCTGTTCATGTACTAGATGTGTATTGTTATATTGTTGTCTGTTCCTGTACTAGATGTGTATTGTTATATTACCTTCTGTTCCTGTACTAGATGTGTATTGTTATATTGTTGTCTGTTCCTGTACTAGATGTGTATTGTTATATTGTTGTCTGTTCCTGTACTAGATGTGTATTGTTATATTGTTGTCTGTTCCTGTACTAGATGTGTATTGTTATATTGTTGTCTGTTCCTGTACTAGATGTGTATTGTTATATTTCTCTCTGTTCCTGTACTAGATGTGTATTGTTATATTGTTGTCTGTTCCTGTACTAGATGTGTATTGTTATATTACTCTCTGTTACTTTACTAGATGTGTAATGTTATATTGTTGTCTGTTCCTGTACTAGATGTGTATTGTTATAGTGTTGTCTGTTCCTGTACTAGATGTGTATTGTTATATTACTATATGTTCCTGTACTAGATGTGTATTGTTATATTGTTGTCTGTTCCTCTACTAGATGTGTATTGTTATATTGCCTTCTGTTCCTGTACTAGATGTGTATTTGTTATATTGTTGTCTGTTCCTGTACTAGATGTGTATTGTTATATTGTTGTCTGTTCCTGTACTAGATGTGTATTGTTATATTGTTGTCTGTTCTTGTACTAGATGTGTATTGTTATATTACTCTCTGTTCCTGTACTAGATGTTTATTGTTATATTGTTGTCTGTTCCTGTACTAGATGTGTATTGTTATATTACTATATGTTCCTGTATTAGATGTGTATTGTTATATTGTTGTCTGTTCTTGTACTAGATGTGTATTGTTATATTACTCTCTGTTCCTGTACTAGATGTTTATTGTTATATTACTATATGTTCCTGTGCTAGATGTGTATTGTTATATTGTTCTCTGTTCTTGTACTAGATGTGTATTGTTATATTACTCTCTGTTCCTGTACTGGGTGGGTGGAGGAGTGTGGTTGCGTGAGTGTCTGTAGGATAGGGGATGTTCCTGTACTCGGTGTGTAATGTTATATTACTATATGTTCCTGTACTAGATGTGTATTGTTATATTACTATATGATCCTGTACTAGATGTTTATTGTTATATTACTATATGTTCCTGTGCCAGATGTGTATTGTTATATTGTTGTCTTTTCCTGTACTAGATGTGTATTGTTATATTGCTCTCTGTTCCTATACTGGGTGGGTGGAGGAGTGTGGTTGGGTGAGTGTCTGTAGGCTGGGGGATGTCTAGGTTTGGGCTTTGTGTGTGGGTGGAGGGTGTTTGGGTGGGTCGGGGGATGTGTGTGTGGGTGGTGAGGTGTACTTGCGTGGGAGATGTGTGTGGTTGGATGGGGGAATGTGTGGGTGAGGGATGTGCGTATGGCTAGGGAGATGTGTGTGGGTGGGTATGTGGGTGTATGAATGGACGATGTGTGTGTGTGGGTGGGGGGATGTGTGGCTAAGTTATCTGTGGTTGGGGGATGGGTGATTGGGAGGTGTGTACGTGAGTGGGTATAGGATGTGTGTGTGGGTGAGTTTGTGTAGGGTGGGGGATGGGTGGGGTGTGTGGGTGGATGCAGAATGTGTGGGTGGATAAGGAGAGATTGTGTGGGTTGGGGATGTGTGTAAACTGGGGATATGTGAGTGTGTGCGGGATGTGTGTGGATAGGTGGCGGATGATTGTATAGGCGGGGGGGGGGTGTGCGTGGGTTGGGGGATGTATGTTTGAGTGACGTGTGTTTGGCTGGGTGGTTGGGGGTGTTTGGGTTGTGAGGATATGTGGGTGAGCGAGTGTGTGTGGGTTATGGGATTGGTGGGGGAATGTGTGTGTGGGTGGGGATGTGTGTGGGTTGGGAATGTGTGTGTTTAGGGGATGTATGGGTGGGGGATGGGTGGGAGGGAGGGGCATATGCGTATTTCTGAGTGTGTGTGTGTGTGTGTGTGTGTGTGTGGGTAGGTGAGGGATGTGTCTCATAACATGGTAATATGCATTGTTTATGTTTACAACATTCACAATGTTGTTTTCCTATGTGAATGTATCATGCACTATTGATGAATGAAAGACGAGTGATTGAAAAAGCCGAATGTAACACGGGCCTGCGTGACCAATTTGCTACCCTTTGAAAGTAAAGTTTGTTTGTTTGTTTGTATTTTTGTTTATTCTAGATTTGTATTAGTATATTACATGGGTGTCAAACTCAATCGCTCAGCGGGCCAAAACTTAAATCACACGTAAGGTTGCGGGCCGGACAGGCTAAACATTGAATAAGCAGAAAATTAAACCTTTTTTAAACATTAATATAAAAGGGGCGTTCATTTGAAATCCGTTCGTGTCGCAAAGCGCGTAATTGCGTACGTTGCACATGATCATGTCATAGTCATGTGATAAGTACTGACCAATGAATAAAAGAGCAAGTGCTTATCGTCCCATGATGCATAGGTTCTGTTTCTGACCGTTGAGAAAATCGCCGGGTTGATCCAAAATCCGTCCAAAGAAGCTCAAAGAGCGGTGATACAGCTTCTTTCATTTTAAGGATGTCGACCAGTGGACATTCATCGAAGAATGCAGGCAGCGTACGGTAACAAATATGTGTCGAAGACAACAGTGACAGACTGGACACGAATGTTTCGGAAAGGACGTCAGTTCACGACAGATCTTCGACGACCGGATCAAGCGCATATTGTTGCAACAGGAAAAAAAAACGTCGCCAAAATTGATGCAGCAGTTCAGATGAACCGTTGTCGAAGCATACGTTCGCTAGCGAAAGAATTTGATATGTCAATTGGGACAATTCAAACGGTCATTCGTAAGAAACTGCAATATCGGAAGGTGTGTTCACAGTGGGTACCACGGATATTGACCTGACCACCAAAAAGAGGAATGCATGGGATGGTGTTTTGAACCACTTGCGTTACAGAGTGGAGGGTGATGCATTTCTCTTCCACATAGCGACAGGCGATGAATCATGGTGTCTCCACTTTGAGCCGAGCAGCAAAAGAGAGAGCATGCAATGGAAGCATGCTGGATCACCAAAAGTCAAAATATTAAAGTTACAGGTGTCCGCTGGTAAGGTTATGCTGAGCGCATTTTTTTTTTAACCATGAAGGGCTATTGTTGGCCGACTTTAAAGAACCTGGTGTCAACATTAACTCTACCCACTACATGCAAACACTAGACAAGCTGCAAAAAGCCATCAAGAATAAACGACCCGGCATGCTTTCTCGCGGTGTGATTTTATTTCACGATAATTCTCGTCCGCATGTCGCAAAGATTGTGCAGGAAGCATTAGCAAGGAAGGAGTGGGAAGTTCAGCAACTTCCAGCCTATAGTCCTGATTTGTCACCATGTGATTTTCATTTGTTCGGACCTCTAAAAAAACTGTCAAGGGGCAACGATATCCACACAGATGCAGACGTAATGAAAGTGGTAACACTTGGTTCAGTGAGCAACCACAATCCTTTTTGCGGACGGCATTCGCCGCCTACCTAAGCAATGTGACGCTTGCCTGAATGCCTACGGTGACTTCTTCTGACCAACCCATGGTGCATAATTCATTCAAAATGAATGCCTTGTTTAATTCTATCACACCTGTTAATGTTTCTTTCATGCTTTTGTAATAAAGTCATTTGAACGGGTTTCAAATGAACGCCCCTAATAAATTAAAACAGAAAAAAAAACGTTTTAATAATAAAACATCATTGGTATACACATTTTCACTCTTATGTTAATTTGTCAGAGCACGATGTTTGGCATCTTTTCTTGGCTACAAGTTCGTTTATGTTGGGAGTAATGTTTTGTGTCATTGAGATTCTCATGATGGACTGCAAGTGTTCATCAGTGAGATGACCCCTGTGTGATGTTTTGTTAATCTTCATCACAAAAAACAGCTGCTCACACAGATATGTGCTACCAAACATGCTCAAGGTTTGAGCCGCATGTAGACGAAGCCGGGGCATCTCTTCAGGAATGAAACGAGTGAACTGTGCAGGCCTCAAGTGCCGTACTTTGCCTTTAGTGTCCCATTACACCTCAGCTCTATTAACTCCATCTGCAAATGTACAGGTGCAGTTTCCACATCTATGGCAAATGGATTACGAAACAGCTCGAAATTACTTTTCTGTGCTTCAAAGTCACTAAAGCGCCGTGCGAACTCGGCGCGAAGTAAGCTAAGTTTTTCAGCAAAGTGTGCATTGGGAAACACCATAGCGTTGACTTGGTTTAACATTGCCTGGCAACAAGAAAAGTGAGACAGGTTGCATTGGTGCATTTGTGTCTCCCATAAGCGCAGCTTCACTTGAAATGCCTTCACTGCATCATGCATATCAGTGATAATGTGATCCCGTCCCTGGAGCTGCAGGTTCAAGTCGTTGAGATGAGTGGTTATATCAGACAGAAACGCCAACTCACATTTCCACTTTTTATCCCGAAAAACTGTGGAATCTTTTCCTTTACTGTCCATGAATTGACAGATTTCCTCGATCAGCTGGAAAAATCTACTGAGAACTTTTCCCCGACTTAGCCACCGCACCTCTGTATGATAAGGCATGTCACTGAACGCCGACTCTATTTCCTGCACACAAAAAAAGACTGAAATTGGCGGAGATTTAAACCTTTGGCTCTGATAAAGTTGACGGTTTGTGTTACAATGCTCATCACATCTTCCATGTTGAGGACTTTACCACACAGCGATCCTTGGTGTATGATGCAGTGATATGCTATCAATTCACCAGTACAGTTCCCCTGCATCTTTAACCGAATCCTTTTAATTAGTCAACTTTTTTCGCCACACATCGACCTTGCTCCATCTGTTGTTAGTCCAAAGAGTTTGTCCCAAAGCAGGTTCATGCTGGTTAAACTTTTACATACGTTGTCAAAAATGTCTTTTCCTGTCGTTGTCCCGTGCATGGATTTCATATCCAATATTTATTCTGTAACATTCAAACTGGAGTCCACTCCACGGATGAAGATGGCGAGCAGTGCAGTGTCAGTCGTGTCATTACTTTCATCGACAGCAAGGGAGGATGCAATACAATCTTTGCCTTTTTCGATCATCTGTGTTTTCATATCAGTGGCCATCTCACATACCCGATCAACAACCGTATTTCTGCTAAAGCTTACTTTTGCAAATATCTGCTTTTTGTCTGAGCACAAGACGTCACACATTTTCATCATGCAGCGCTTCATAAACTCTCCTTCTGTAAATGGTCGGCCTGATTTTGCGATCTCCTCTGACACAATAAAACTTACTTTGACTGCAGCAACAGTTAGTGATTTTGCTTTGGTGAAAAATATCTGCTGTGATGTTAGAAGCCTCTTCAATTTTTCTACATTATGTAGCTTCTGCTCTGCATTCAGGCTGTTTAACTTGTCTTGATGTTTAGTCTCGTAGTGTCGTCTCAGATTATATTCTTTGATCACAACCACATTATCTCCACAAATTAAACACACAGGTTTACCGCCAATATCAGTAAACATATATTCAGCCTCCCAGCGGCGTTGAGAGTCTCTGTTTTCAGAATCAACTTTTCTCTTGGCCATTTTATACCATTTTAAAGACTAGCTTTGATATTAAACGATTATGCGTCTACCAACAGACGCTTGATTGATATCAGGTTAGCCGTAGTTGGAAAAGGTGATGTAGCATCTGAACGTTGCTAAGTAACTATAACGACGAACACTAACTCACTACACAACTTTTATTTTCGCTTATTCTGATCGAAGCGAGAACGCTCTCAGGTAGCCTATAATTCGGAAGGCTGCTAATTAGGGAATTTGATTTGCACTTTATATCCTGACCATAAAAAAATATTTTTGCTTAAAATTCTCTCTTGGGCCGAATATATTTGTACGTCGGTTGAGACCTCTCGGGCCTGCTTTGATTGTACGGCGGGCCGAATGTGGCCCGGGAGCTTTGAGTTTGACACATGTGTTATATTACCTTCTGTTCCTGTACTGATGTGTATTGTTATATTACCTTCTGTTCCTGTACTAGGTGTGTATTGTTATATTACCTTCTGTTCCTGTACTGATGTGTATTGTTATATTACCTTCTGTTCCTGTACTGATGTGTATTGTTATATTACCTTCTGTTCCTGTACTGATGTGTATTGTTATATTACCTTCTGTTCCTGTACTGATGTGTATTGTTATATTACCTTCTGTTCCTGTACTGATGTGTATTGTTATATTACCTTCTGTTCCTGTACTAGGTGTGTATTGTCATATTGCCTTCTGTTCCTGTACTGATGTGTATTGTTATATTACCTTCTGTTCCTGTACTAGGTGTGTATTGTTATATTACCTTCTGTTCCTGTACTGATGTGTATTGTTATATTACCTTCTGTTCCTGTACTGATGTGTATTGTTATATTACCTTCTGTTCCTGTACTGATGTGTATTGTTATATTACCTTCTGTTCCTTTACTAGATGTGTATTGTTATATTACCTTCTGTTACTGTACTAGGTGTGTATTGTTATATTACCTTCTCTTCCTGTACTACGTGTGTATTGTTATATTACCTTCTGTTCCTGTACTAGATGTGTATTGTTATATTACCTTCTGTTCCTGTATTAGATGTGTATTGTTATATTACCTTCTGTTCCTGTACTAGGTGTGTATTGTCATATTACCTTCTGTTCCTGTACTAGATGTGTATTGTTATATTACCTTCTGTTCCTGTATTAGATGTGTATTGTTATATTACCTTCTGTTCCTGTACTAGATGTGTATTGTTATACTACATTCTGTTCCTGTACTAGATGTGTATTGTTATATTACCTTCTGTTCCTGTATTAGATGTGTATTGTTATATTACCTTCTGTTCCTGTACTAGGTGTGTATTGTTATATTACCTTCTCTTCCTGTACTAGATGTGTATTGTTATATTACCTTCTGTTCCTGTATTAGATGTGTATTGTTATATTACCTTCTGTTCCTGTACTGATGTGTATTGTTATATTATTATTACCTTCTGTTCCTGTACTAGATGTGTAGTGTTATATTGTTGTCAGTTCCTGTACTAGATGTGTATTGTTATATTACTTTCTGTTCCTGTACTAGATGTGTATTGTTATATTACCTTCTGTTCCTGTACTAGATGTGTATTGTTATATTGTTGTCTGTTCCTGTACTAGATGTGTATTGTTATATTGCTCTATGTTCCTGTACTAGATGTGTATTGTTATATTACGTTCTGTTCCTGTACTAGATGTGTATTGTTATATTACCTTCTGTTCCTGTAGTAGATGTGTATTGTTATATTACCTTCTGTTCCTGTACAAGATGTGTATTGTTATATTACCTTCTGTTCCTGTATTAGATGTGTATTGTTATATTACATTCTGTTCCTGTACAAGATGTGTATTGTTATATTACCTTCTGTTCCTGTACAAGATGTGTATTGTTATATTACCTTCTGTTCCTGTATTAGATGTGTATTGTTATATTACCTTCTGTTCCTGTACAAGATGTGTATTGTTATATTACCTTCTGTCCCTGTATTAGATGTGTATTGTTTATATTACCTTCTGTTCCTGTACAAGATGTGTATTGTTATATTACCTTCTGTTCCTGTCTAGATGTGTATTGTTATATTACCTTCTGTTCCTGTACAAGATGTGTATTGTTATATTACCTTCTGTTCCTGTATTAGATGTGTATTGTTATATTACCTTCTGTTCCTGTACAAGATGTGTATTGTTATATTACCTTCTGTTTCTGTACAAGATGTGTATTGTTATATTACCTTCTGTTCCTGTATTAGATGTGTATTGTTATATTACCTTCTGTTCCTGTACAAGATGTGTATTGTTATATTACCTTCTGTTCCTGTACTAGATGTGTATTGTTATATTACCTTCTGTTCCTGTACAAGATGTGTATTGTTATATTACCTTCTGTTCCTGTCTAGATGTGTATTGTTATATTACCTTCTGTTCCTGTACAAGATGTGTATTGTTATATTACCTTCTGTTCCTGTATAAGATATGTATTGTTATATTACCTTCTGTTCCTGTACTAGGTGTGTATAAAATGTAAGTAGCACTGTTGACACGCACTGTTCACTAGTTAGGATATTGTGATCCTCGTTTTGATCTAGTGATGATATTACAGTGCTCCTATAAGAGCATATTTCAGTGCTCTGTTTTCATCTCTGGTTGAGAGTTGGTCTGGTCCGTGACACGTGCTCCGTTTTCCTCATGCCGCCGCCGGCTCACATTTGACTAATGAAATAGCAACAGTACCGAACAGGCCTGCCAATGAGGACGCGGCGTTAGCGTGAGCAGATCAGGGGAATTAATCAGGGAGGAACTTAATTAGTCCAATATCGGACACCGTGTGAAAATTCCAGCAGTCGGTAGAAGATGATCATTCGGGGCATTGTAAACGACTCTGTCAATAGATTGCTGTGTGTACATTTATCTCTCCTTTAATGTTGTGTTTAATTGGCGATTTCAGACTCTTCCCTTCGGAGAGAATTAAAAGACCACTGCTGATTAAGCCGTGGGAGAATGTTGAACTCATCAGGTTCTCCTGGGCTGTGTAGGTTTGATCAAACAGGACGCTTCACTGGCCGCACGTGTGGCTGACACAACGTTAATTTAACAATCTGTTAATCACGTGTAGATTTGTTATGTTTGTGTTTTATTGCTGAAAGCCTGAGATGACGCCGCCATCAGCACGGACATTCAATGCTACAAGCTGAATCTGAAGCTGTTTCTTCGTTAGAGCGTTAAGTCAAGAATCGTTATTAAGTCGTGACTAAGTTCCACAGATGTATTAAGAAACTTAACTGTATAATAAACCCAGGAAAGGAAGAATTTCACAGGATGAAGAATATTCTCTGAAATATTGTTTTGTCAATAAAGATGTTAAAAAGAGTTCTTATGAGCTGTATTTAACCAATCCTGATCTGTAGAAGCGAATATTGGACAATTAACAGACAAATGCGGAATTATGCGGATTCTGTGAATATGTGGTTTTACAGAAACATTATCAGAACACCGTGGACGGATAGAAAATGCAATATAAATATCTAGAAAGAAGTTATCTTACAACAAGAACTGGTTAGTGGCACTAGAAGAAGACATCGACATTCTGTGGGCATGTCATGCCACGGGAACAGCTGGAGTATTTCCTCAGAATGGGAAAGTTTAAGGAAAAGGAAGGCAGGGAAAGACAGACCAAGAGAGAAGATGCAGTCGATAGCCAACATCCTTCGTCGTCGCCTTCCTTCCCAGAGAATTCCTAGAACATCCTGGAAGGTGTGTATAAAACTAGGTCGACCCCAGAGCGCACTGGTAGGGACAAAATAATCCTGCCCCTGCTGTACCTGGATCCCCGTTTGGACAAACACGTGCTCTAACCACTATACCATGGTGACGGATACGTTTCATAACTGTCTTTGAAGAATGTTGAGATTGAGCTGAGCTAAGAACCCACATCACTGCACTCGTGCCATTCTCACACGTGCCCCATCACCTGGTTCAACAGCCAGTGAAGAGTCATACTGCTAATCGCCCCAACTGCCATCTCATTGAAAGTGCTTCTGGACTTCTCTCTCAGTTTTGAGACTCGTCCAGAACCCCTGCCAATCCCCCGCCATATCGTTCTCTCCACATGCGGGTTCCCTGTGTTCCCCCGCTGTCTCCATCTGGTCCCACGGGTGAAGAGAAAATCCTTCATCCTCAATAGAGCAAATGTGAAGGCCCAACACTTAATAATCAAACTGCAGTATCTCCTTTGTGCTACCTTTACATTTGAGTTTGCGAGATTAGTTAGTTAGATAGTTACTTATTTAGTTGGGAGTACAAGGAAATTAAGCGGGCTGACAAGATCGCAGGTTAGGTTACTATGGAGGGCATACGCGCCATGGACCAGGCTGACATTCTGAATGCTCTACGAGAAGTACGACTTTTTGCGAGAACCAAATGTGACTGTAAATCTACAACCATGGTCAGACTGCGAGAACAGTAAATTAAAAGAGGTGTGGCCAAACAAGAACACTACGCAGGAAGCCAAAGAAGATTGATAAACCAATATATAGGTGGTGTCGTTAGCCGCTATACGGTGCGAGATTGGCTGAGGAGAGGATCCGAGCACTTATGGACTGAATGGTTCGATGTGCAATGAGAATGATTTGTCGACTAACTAACTAACTCATTCATTCATTCAGTAGCATGTCCTTTGCAGAACCTCACTCCCATAACAACCTTCCGGAAAACCTCTCGATCATAAGCAAGATGTCCCGCGTCCGATACACCCATCTGGAGATCATCCGCCACATCCTGCACCCATCTTCTCTTTGGCCTTCCTCTTCCTCTCTTCCCAGGCATATACACCTCCATTATTGTTCTCTAAAAAACTTTCGTGACGTTTCAAGTGACCAAAATATTTCAATTTTCTTTGTTTTATCGTTTTTAATAGCCAACCTTCTTCAGTATTCAGCTCTTGAAGTGTTGATGCATTTGTTCTTTACTTTACCCAAGATATTCTTAGAACTCGTCTAAAACATTTATATTCAAAGGCATTTATGCGCTGCTCAGCTTGTTTAGTAAGTGTCTAGGATTCACAGGTGTATGTTGCAATGGGAAAGATGCACGCTCTTAAAAATCTAATTTTTGAAGTTCTGTCTGTCCAATTCCATAATTTATTCAATTGTTTTAGTTTTATTTAATTAATTGTTTAGTAAGTTAATTAGATAGTTAGTTAGTTAGTTAGTTAGTTAGTTCTAGCTAGCTAGCTAGTTAGTTAGTTAGCTAGCTAGTTAGTTAGCTAGTTAGTTAGCTATCTAGCTAGCAAGTTAGTTAGTTAATTAGTTAGTTAGCTAGCTGGCTAGTTAGTTAGTTAGTTAGTTAGTTAGTTAGTTAGTTAGTTAGTTAGGTAGTTAGTTAGTTAGTTAGTTAGTTAGTTAGTTAGTTAGTTAGTTAGTTAGTTCACGGCAAAGGGTTAACCTCCCATAATGCTCCGCTCCCTTGCCAGTAAATATCACACAAAATGTTCCTCACTATCCTAATGGTAAAAGTGGAATAGACAGCAATACCGACAAACCAACAGCACGCACTAGACAAGCATATGCATAAGGCCTGATACCAGAATGCCAACACAACATCCGTCACGAAAATTACAGTGCATCGTCGATGGAAGCTGCAGTCACTACGAAAGCAGCAGTTTAAAACATATTACTGCATAATGCAAAACTAGCTAGTTCAGCAACCGGCCAACACCCATTTTCTGAACATGCAATTCACAATACAAACAACCGCAGACAAATGTAAAAGCACTCTGCACAAAATCCACAGCTCACAGTGTCGCCATATCTGTGGTCTTGGGTTCGATCCTTATTGGATTGGCTTCGAAATTTTTATTTTTATTTTAATTGACCTGGGCTTCTATGTCGACCCAGCCTAAAATGGGTACTATAAATGTACTAGCGGTCGGTGCTAATGATTGGAAGGTGAGAATCTAAGCCTCGTTTCTGATCCAGATGGATTATGAAGCAGTCTAGCTAATGATCATGAATGTCCATGGTAGAGTGAAAAGGTAGAGTGCGAACCATTCTGTCCAAACTATTCTTTCTGGGAAACTATTTCTGAAGAACTAGAATTCCTTAATTGATACTTAACACAGACAGACAAAGGAGGTGGAAAAGCCTTACAAGCATGTAAGGAATTATATCAATGATGTGATTATATGCGAAAATAAGCGGAACTTAAGTTACAGAATAATGTTATGGGTGTGTTAAATAAAAAGTATGAGCACTACCCTAGGCCTTCCTGTAGTGGAATATCATCACATGAAATTACTGGATGACAAGTTGATTCCAAACGGAGATCAGAGAGTTAACATCAGTGAACAGAAGTGTGGAGTTGGAGAACACTGGCCAACCTGCTACGTACAACCTCTTCCTACAACCCAGGATATACTTCGCGCACCAAAGCTGTTACGAAATAGTACTCTAGAAAACTTCTAAAGCAAACTACGGGAAAATATTGCAGAAAGATTGACATTCATAACCATCACCGTGTGCTATGCCGACAAGCGTGGGCTGTCATGGTTCATCATGTCATACGATTCATAATCTTGGATCATATTTGTGAACGTGTCCCCATTATAATATGTGGCCAACCATCCGGGTATTTATATCTTTGACTTCACATTGATTATTATTAGAGTTATTATCTCTGACTCTTATTTCACACTTCGGAAGGTTATAGAGTCAGCAGATGCCACTTACGGAGTGCTAAAACCTTCTTTTAAAACACAAAGATAACCAAACACCTCTCCACACACTGAAAAAACGTCTACAAACACAAAACAACCATATCTCCACATGCAATACAACCACTTCCCACACAACATACAACAATCTATCCAAACTCAACATTACACAACCAACTCTCCATATTAAGCAATGGATAATGATCTCTCGAAACATAGTATTAGACGACGGTCTTTCTATACACAATACTGTACAATGAACTCCCCACATACAATACTAGACACGCAATGTCTACTCACACTCAGCACTAGACAATCGTCTCTCCACACACTCAGCACTAGACAATCATCTCTCCACACATTCAGCACTAGACAATCAATTTCTCTGCATATTGAACACTAGACAATAATTTCCCATCATACAACAATATACTATCATCTCTCCACACACAGTACTAGACAATCATCTCTGTAGATACAACAATATACTACCATCTCTCCAGGCGCACAGTACTAGACAATCATCTCCCATCATACAACAATGTACTATCATCTCTCCACACACAATACTAGACAATCATCTCTGTAGATACAACAATATACTACCATCTCTCCAGGCACACAGTACTAGACAATCATCTCCCATCATACAACAATATACTATCATCTCTTCACACACAGTATTAGACAATCATCTCTGTAGATACAACAATATACTACCATCTCTCCACACACAGTACTAGACAATCATCTCTATACATACAACAATATACTATCATCTCTCCACACACGGTACTAGACAATCATCTCTATACATACAACAGTATACTATCATCTCTCCACACACGGTACTAGATAATCATCTCCCATCATACAACAATATACTACCATCTCTCCACACACGGTACTAGACAATCATCTCTATACATACAACAATATACTATCATATCTCCACACACGGTACTAGACAATCATCTCTATACATACAACAATATACTATCATCTCTCCACACACAGTACTAGATAATCATCTCTATACATACAACAGTATACTATCATCTCTCCACACACGGTACTAAGCAATCAATATGTTACCATTACTCCACACACAGTACTAGACAATCATCTGCCATTATGCAACAATATACTACCATCTCTCCATGCACACTACTAGAACACTATCTCCTATTAAACACCAATAGACTACCACTTCTCCACACACACACACACACACACACACACACACACACACACACACACATACACACACACACATATATATATATACTCGCACGCACACACACACACACACACACACACACACAATACACTACTATATCTCCACACAGAGAACAACAGTACAATGATCCCTCCGGACGCTAGACATGTACAGCCATCTCTCTACGTGTAGCACATTTCGTTATCACCATCCCCCAGCCCAAGTGTTTGCTGTCAGCAAGTACTGATGGAGTTCAAGGGTTGAAACTAGGAGGGCAACAGCTGGTGTCGCTCCAGTCGGGCCCAACTTGACCGAGCTATTATCATTTGTTCAATCACAGCTTGCCATTCGGCGGCCCCCTGACGCTACAGCCGACCATCAAGTCAAATCCCGCACGCTCCACAGAGCAATTAAGTGTTTATCACGTAGTTGCAAATGGATGGAACATGAAAATAATGTTGTCATCTCTAGGCTGTACCGTATCTCGTAATACTGGAATGCAATAATCATAACAATAGTACAAAGTGTCCGAAAATCATGTTTAAATTATGTATGTCATATAAAAAGTTAGTTGCATATCCTTTACAGGACGTAGCATTCAACCCCAGTATTTTGTGGCTGTTTGTGATCTCTTGGCAAGTTTACGTTCAGTAGTTTGCCCTTGCTTTCTGAACGACCGACACTCAAACCATTTTCATTAAAAAAAAACGCAAGGCGGTCTGCTGCCAAATCGCTCACAGATGTGTTTTGAACGCAGTATGTGGGATTTTGATCTGCGTACGTAACCTCTTCGCCACGGAGCAGGAATGTAATATAAACTAAGTTAAATTGACAGGGTTGAACTATTTGAGCGAGAAATGCAGCAATTCTGATCTGAAATCATCATCTGGTAATAGGTCATTAGCAGAACGTCGCTCTCATCATGCGGCGACGAAAATGTTCTCGATCGCTGGCCAGTTGTCCTACACCCCCATGTATCAGATTTCTGCAGTATCACGTGTCCATCCTTGTGCCAGTTGTCCTACACCCCCATGTACCAGATTTCTGCAGTATCACGTGTCCATCCTTGAGCCAGTTCTCCTGTACCCCCATGTACAAGATGCCTACAGTATCACGTGTCCATCCTTGTGATATTTGGCTTCTCATTCCTCTTTCTGAAAATATAACATCTGCTACTGTTCTGTCCAATTCATTGTGAATTTTAATAAGCCAAAGTATTCCGGTCTCCATTAAATAATATTCAAAATATTCAAGCGTCATTTTTGCTCGATGTTCAAATCCTGTAGAATGTCAGAAATGTTCTTGTGTTGGTTCTTATTTAGGGCTTGCCAAATGGCACATGACAGACAGAACAGACACCATTTTCTCCAACATTTTACGTTACATTGTTTGCTTGTGTTGTCCTATATGTTCTGTTAAAAATGAACATATCTGTTGTGAATACTTCAGTAGAAAACGCGTGTATTTTCTGCATATGAACTGATGTATGATCATAAATACTTCATCTATTTCCACATTTGTAAAGACTTTGTTCAGACACCCGACATTTGAGCTTAGCATAATTATAGACGCGGTGCTGCTCCAGGGCGGCCCCAGTGCGGCCCCATGTCGGTACTCGTCGGAACACTAATCCTGTGGGCTGAAACCGGACCCCTTTCTGGAGGCACGCTCGTGTATCAACCAATGGTTATCAGACAGTTTTCCCCGGGAAGGTTAACCCGGTCAACAAATGCCCGCAGAAGTCGGATGTGTCGGCCTAACGGCGCAAGAACGCAGCTCTGCTGTAAACAGGCACAACGCAATCACATCCGAAAAAAAACTCCGGATGAACGAAGAAGAAGAAGAAGACAGTTTTCGGAATTTTCTGGAAATTTTCTGGGAATTAAATTCAACGAGTAACGGAACTGGAAATCCCACCTCTTAGGTCTGACCAAGAATATGTGATGGCCTATCATTGCACACCGCAATATCTGTGTCTGCTATTTAGCCTGTTATGTGCGCAGTTTACAAACACTTCTGGCCAGCGTCTGTTAGAACGCCACGTGCATAATGAAGCCTACCGATCATGTGTGATAATGTCACACATAATGCGTGAAATTGCTGTAAATACTATCATCAATGCACATTAAGGGAGCATGGTGTTTGATTGAGGACACACACATGTTGGCGCTGCAGATCACAGATAGACGTATCCCTCCGGTGGTGGTCTAGATAGCAGACTGCTCATCTCCCTCTGCTGTGGAATTTTCGGGTTGGAAATTCCGTGAAATCTTTCAGCTAGTGCTTGTGTTTATGCCTGCCCCGCCTGCTTGTTTGCCTGGACGCACTCATGGGCGCAACGCACGAATGCAGGCGTGCACCAGGCAGGCAGGCAGGCAGGCAAGTCTGTCTGTTTGCCTGCTTGCCTGCCTACCTGCGTGCGTGTGTGTGTGTGTGTGTGTGGGGGGGCAGGCAGGTCGCCGGTCTGCCGGTCTGTCGGTCGATCGGTCGGTCAGTCGCTCGGTCGGTAGGTAGGTAGGTAGGTATGTGTGTGTGTGTGTGTGTGTATGTGTGTGTGTGTGTGTGTGTGTGTGTGTGTATGTGTGTGTGTTACTCAAGGCTGTCAAGAATTTTCTCTGTCTTTCTCCCTCTGTCTTTCCACACATCTTTCCGGTTGTCTTCAATGTATACTAGATTATCGTTTCTTTACTTATTCAGTACCACTACTTTTATCGTTTCTTTACTTATTCAGTCTCTCGGTAGAGATTTGTTCGCAGCAGACGAGCATAATCTCCGGCGGGCCTATTCTCGCCGGTCGCGAGATCCGCACAATGGAAGGATAGGGGGATTTGCTTGCAATAGACAGGCAATATCTCCTGCGGCAGCTTTGGCGGGCCTATTCCCGCTGGTCGCGGGGTCCGCTTAAAGTCAGGTGGAGAGTCTGACGATAGTGCACGCTTTACACAGGTCCGGACACTTGTGATCGACAGATGTGCGCGCCCTTATCGTCCGGGCTCGTACGAGGCCCTCACCTGTGGGACTTGGCTGAACGTCTCTAAGCCGGGTCCCTTGGGTGTCAGGGTTTGGCCATAACTCGCCATCTGCTCGTGGTGGCGAGGTCGCGGTGGATTGACGCTGCGCGGCCAACGTCTGCAGCCTACCTTGTGCCAGACGTATTGGTTACCCATTCCTCTGGGCAACACAAGGTTAGGCCGAGAGAGAGGTCATGTCGTTTGGGCGCCACATGTTCCTCTGAAGCTCTGCCCAGACATTGTGATGGAATATTGGCCACATTCCAACTCACATACTTTGGTCTGTCAAGACTGCAAGGTGTCAACGACTATGAGGCCAAATATGATTTGAAAGATGAAATTTATGAGAAGTTGTCTTTATGTATTAACCTCTTTCAGAACGTTCAGAGTACTCATTCTAGATGACTAAGGGATCGGATCTTCAGCTTTCTTGTGTAAGACAATATGTACTGTTGATTTTTATTTTATTTTTCACAATTGCAAAGAGAGAAAAAAAAACAGCAGTTGAAGTGCTACATAGAACTTGTACTTTTCTATGGATGTGACACGTGGACAATAGGCAGAGAAGCTGAAAAACGGTATTGTAAATTTGGTTTTTGAGGAAAATGCAAAGAATACCATGGCCCGACAGAAAAACTAATGACCAAGTCTTAAAAAAAAAAAAAAAAGCAAGAGAGTCTCTGTGGCGAAGTGGTCAAGCCGTTTGACTCGTGTTCTGAAGGTTGTTGGTTCGATTCCGGGCCGCGCCCTTCGGTTTACGAGTTACTTATTTCGGAGACTCCTGTGGGTCGTCGCTAAAAGCTACGGAGTTCGTGCTTTGTGCGACGCTTTCCGTGCTACGGAAAGAGACCGAGCCATATGGGATAAAACCCGGTGCAATGAAGACCAAGTCTTACAATAAACAAATGAACACATTAAATTGATTAGACAAATTAGACCTAGATAGTCACCATTTTTGGACAAATTATTAGAAGAAATAAATTGGTGAACTTGGTGACCATGGCAAGATTGAGAGGAAAAGAACAAGAGGAAGGCAGATAAGTACATTCCTTGAGGGCTTGGCCACGTAATATGGCCGAGACACGAACACAGAGCTGATTTACGACTCCGATGAATTTAATTTTCCTGCACTGCTCGTTTATCCAACGTTGTTGTTTTTGTCTGTTTTTAATTTTTTTTTTTTTTTTTTTTTTTTTTTTGCTTTCACACATTTATATCTTATTTCTTTATTTATCTTATCATCCTCTTGTTTGTCATTTTTACTATGTTTTCTGTTGTCAATATACATTTTCACAAGAGTAACATGCACTAAAATAATTCCAGGCAATAAAAATAGTTCGACACCGCTCATTCCCAGCAGCGATAATCCGATTTTTTCATCGACCCATTGTGACGTCACCACCGGAACAACGAAATCTAAATATAAGCCAATGCGGGAAGAAAATCTGTCTGTTTTGTGAACTAACCCACACACACACACACGACGCAGGAGAGATAGGATGCGGAAGGGAGTGATAGTCTCTTCAAAATCAACTTAGCAAAGATAATTTAGTATAAGTTAGATAGGAAGAAAAACATCAGCCCTCGACATCGCACTGAGAAAAATCTGAATCCTGGCGCCGAAGTGTGGAAGAAATTCATTTGAAATGAAGGTAAACAATATAATTTAGTTTAAATCTTAGTTAGTTGTGAGCCTATTTTCCCAGAAGAGAGTTGGTAAGTAGACTCGGTGAACACGTGTGGTGAACTAAGAAGTTAATTTAATTGTTATAGTTTATAGATAAACTATTAATTAAGAATACCCATATTGAATGTTATTTTCTCCCAAAAGTAAACACCTGAATTAATGTATAAGCATTAATCCAAGTGGTACATTAATTCTTAAGCAACTCAATCTACAATGATTGGAATGGATGAGTTCTTAAGGAATTTAATTTAGTACAAACTGAATAATATTATACTCAGTTATCATAGTCATAAAATAACTGTACATTAGGAGAAAAACTGCAGTGTTTATTTTCTCCCAGCTAAGCAACTTAGTTAATGTATAAAGCATTAGACACATGTTGTATACATTTTATTTCTTAAGCATGAAACTGAATCTACAATGAATTAGAGTGACTTAAGGAACTTCAAATTCTTAGTACAGTGGTAAGGACATAATGTATATGGCCCACTGGTAAGATTAAAAACTAGTTTACATGTGCCAGCACTAATAGAGAATTTAGTGGAATGTGTATAGTCAAGTAGATTGAGCACATTAGTCAGTAAATTATTTTTTTTACATGAGCACATGGACAACCAAATAGTTTTCTTATAATTCATGAATCCATGAGAACCAGATACTATAGGTATCATAATTTTGTGTGTTGAGTTAGGCGCCCATGCAGTGAGTCAAATGTATTTTCAATGTTGTAAACATATGGAATTAATGTTTGTGCCACATCATAATAGTTCGTAACCAACCGCCATGCAAGAAGTATGTTAATTCATAATGCCTGAATATGAATTGGATATATCACCTAAATTGTATGTATTTTATGAGAACATGTGATGAACTCCTGGATTCCATGTTGCTAAATCCTGGATGAATTGCCTAAGTGTGTCTAATGAGCACAATGAGCACTATGACATTGTTGATAACATGTCTGTGAGGATTCATGTGTGATTTCATCATTGTTAAACAGATGTGAATGTATAATTTCATAAAACCCACCAGCATGCATGACTACAAGTTAGGTTGAAGGATGAGATTCCCTTGTAATGTCATTCTTGGTGAATCTGTGAATGTATTCTGTGTAAAGCACCTACATATGCATGATTGTCATCCATACAGATATGATTGTGTCTGATGAATGGGTGAGACCTCATTGTGATGCCATATGGTGTAAACATGTTATGTTGTCATTTGGAAATCACATAAGTACCCACTTTACATGACAGTATGAAGTATGTGTGATGAATGATTCCTATATGATCACCCATACCCATATGAATGTGTCTGTGCACTGAGTGAAATTATCATCCATACATATGAATGATGTCAGAGGTGAGTGAGTGAAGTTACATGCTGAGTGAGAGAGAGGAAGTATAAGCCAACAGTCAATCTCATGATAGCCAGCAACTTTGATGTGGAATGCCATGCCTATCACTAGAGAAATGCTTCGGTGTACCCCATAAACTAAAAAATAATTTAGTACACTGCAGGCGCATAACACCACTTTGTATAAAGTATTCATTCATATCCCTTATCATCTAGTCTTGTGCTGCTAAGCACTGACACAAACCATATCATACATTACGCATAGCCCCAGCATCTGTGTTTGTAATTTAAGCAAATTCCCACTTTGTAGTTCATGTTAACACATATGGTCTATTGTAATGATAATAATGAATTTCAAAGATGATGAGGGTGACTGTATTTTAATGAAAATGATATAGCCATGATTATGATGATAATGTTAGAATAATGTAATGATGTCTAATGTCATAAACATGATAATAATGATGATGATTGTAATACCATGTAATAATTATGAAAATAATGATAAGGATTTTAATTACAATCATTATAAAAACCATGATGATGTTGATGATAATAATCAAAGTTACATCCATGAGAATGGAAGAAATCTTCTCACTTGAAGCATTTAATGAAGAAGAATACACCTGAAGGCTATACAAGAATAATACCAGAATGTACTTATCTTGTTTATAAGCAAATACTCATGGAAATGGGACCTTGACTTTTTAAAATCTCTTAATGTATAAGACCCTTTTTCTTGAATAGGAAAAAGATGAAGTAGAGAACAAAACTAGATACAGAAGAGAATGGTCAACATAATTGTTAAATTCCCAATCACTCAAGGTATTACTTCTATAAACCTGAGGACAGGACATAGGTGATGATGAAACTGCACATCTGCTAGTTAAACCTTGAACACTTGATAGTGGAAGATTGGATTGAGAGCAAACAACTGTGTTGGTGATAACCAATTGGAAACACCAAGACTATCTTTATTCTCCTGTTTATTGTCTCTAAGAACAGGATTCATTTTATTGTTTTCACTGTTTATGTTCTTAGACTTTTACCTGTAAATGCTAATGTCATATTTATGATATTATTCGAATTATGTGATTGATGGAATTTCAGGTAGTGGTCTTATTCATGTCAATCCAGACCTGACTTGGTGAAGTTTGAAGGCAGCACCTGTTGAGTGAGCACATGGTTGAGTGATGCCCTTGATAGAGTAGCGTCGAACCTTATCTACCTGCAACCATTCCATTTGTCTCATAGGAGAGGTAATCTTTATTTAAATAAGTACCGACCAAGACAAAGGAAAATAAGAGCCAACTTATGTTCTACTACGCCCAGGAACAATAATACTACAATTGATTATAGCCAGAGTGATTCCCAAAGCTGGAAGTGGAGAATCCTGATTGGAGACAGTTCTTTTTTTCAGATCATCCAGACCAGTAAAGGATTAGCTTTACAGGCCACTGCGAAAAAATCTAAAATGTTAATATCTACCTTATCATGGGCACATCAAGTCTGTAATAATTAATGTATATGTATATGTCCTTATTTCTATGACAGGAAATTGTGATTTTGAATGCAATTTACAAAATCCATATTTATGTTTATTAAATCATAAAAACTAAGGTCATGTCATGTATTGATTGTATTTTACTTGTCATAGTCAAATTGTTTTAAATTACCCTAGATAGAATTAATTAGTTGGTAGAGGAGAGGCAAGGAACCACTTAGGGAATAAATTGGGTATAAAAGGGAGTACAACTTTTTCAGTATTTCCTAAACATATTCCTTGGTTCTCCAAAACTCTATTTCTGGTCTCAACAATTGAGTCAGTACAACTAAATTAATTAAACGGGCAGGATCACATTGGGAAAAATGATTTTCATCATTTATCTCTGTGGGGTTGAGCCATCAATCAAACCCATATCCGACAAGTTGGGGGGTAAGTCCGGGTATTTCTTTAATTAGAAAGTAGAATATAGCAGGTTAGGATAGTAACATTCACCTAGTCAGAGTTATCATATCATTAGATATTGATAAAGTAGGTAGATAACTCTAATCAGACATACGTGCTTTGCTTAAAGTCTATTCTCCAGGTATACAGGCGTATTCACCTGCAGAGAAGACAAGAAAAAGGTAAGAACGGCAGACACCGCCAGACTGAGAAATCTTTTCATGGAGACGGGTAAGCAGTGCGACCTAACAGGTAAGGAGTTAGCTCAGTATGTTAGCGAAGAGTTCGAGAAACATGAAAGGCTACAAGCTGAGAAGGAAAAGGAGGAAAGACGGCTACAAGCGGAGAAGGAAAAGGAGGAAAGACGGCTGCAAGTCGAATTGGAAAATAAGGAGAAGGATAGAGAAGCAGAAAGAGAAAGGCGACAACATGAACTGGAAATGAGGAAGTTGGACAATGAAACCGAGTTACGACGACTGGAAATCAAGAACCAACACAATCTCTCAGCAGATCAAAGTAGATCTTCAGCTGAACCACCAGGGGAAGCAGCTTCAGTTCAAGTGAACGCCATGTCTTTTCCATTGGAACCTTTCAACGAACAAACAGACGTCATCGAAAATTATTTATCAAGATTCGAGAGGATGTGTGTGATGTGCGGATTGGAGGAGACCAAATGGGCAGTTAAATTGTCACAGGGACTTCGCGGAATTTCTTACGAAGTATTTTCTAGGATACGACCGGAGGAGTTGGGCAATTATAATATCCTAAAACAAGCCTTATTAGCCAGATTCGAGATAGATGGGGAGAACTACAAGAGACAGTTCAGGACTGCTGGGAAGGAAGTTGGAGAGAACTTCTCTCAATACGTAGAAAGACTAAAATCCTACCTAAACAAATGGCGTACCATGTCTAGATTTGAGGAAACCTACCAAGATCTACGAAGAAATGTTACTGATAGATCAACTCAAACAGAAAATGTCTCAGGACATGAGAGCATTTTTAACACAGAATGGAGCTGAGAGATTGGAGTCGATCATTACTTTGGCAGAGAGATATGAAAAGTCGCAGAAATAGGCAGGAGGTAATCAACGAAATACCAATAATCTTCCTCGTGAATTCCCTCAGAAGACCAAACATAAAGGAGAACCGAAATCCAGCAAACCAAATGGATCGAATGGATCAAATAAGACCACTACAAATCAGAACCAGCAGGTCATGTGGGAGAAGCCTTACTGCAGCCATTGTAAAAATCATACTCATAACACAAGGGATTGCAAAAAGAAGCCTCAACCTCTTACCACAGCCTGTGCAGTAAAACCTAAAGCAGCGAGAAGGAACCGTAATGCTCATTCCAATATGGACACGCAACGGAACACCAACTCCAAACTGCCAGTCATAGAATCTGTCAACCTGAATGGATGGACAGTGGAATGTCTCTATGATACAGGTTTATTTTTCGACGCAATTGTACAAGCCTCATTGGTAAACCCAGAGCAAGTTACAGATGAAACCGTCGAAATACAGGGATTTCTGAAAAGTTCCGTACCTATGACACTTCCTGTTGCCAAGGTCAGCATAACTTCACGCTATGTTACGGGAGAAATCAGAGAAGCGGTCATGGAAGAACCAGTCCACCCGGTCATGCTCGGATGTCGCTATGTCCTTTTAGGAGAACCAGTACAGCCAATGATAGCATCAGCGGTGACTACGCGCCAACAGGCCAAGGAAACTCCAACGACTACGACACCAGCAAATCTTCAGCCCGAAGATTTATAAACAAGCCCAAGCAACAGATAGTTCACTTGGGACGTGCTTCCGTAAGTTGCCAAAATCACATACACCTCCTGGGAAGGGTGATTTCTACATGAAGAATGGAATTCTTCACAGAAAGGCAGGAAAGTTAGGACAAGAGTATTCTCAACTGGTTGTTCCAACTACTTACAGAACACAAATACTTGAGATGGGACATAGTATGCCGTTTAGCGGACATATGGGAATCAACGCAACCATGCAACTGAATCTCAACTTACTACTACTTGGCCTGGAATTAACATGGACATTCAACGATATGTCAAATCATGCCCAGAATGTCAGAAAGTAGCCCCAAAGAACTGGACACCACCAGCGACATTAGGGGAAAGGCCTATCACGAGAGATTTCAACAAGAAATCAAACAACATAGAGTTAGAGGTGGGAGAAAAAGTGCAAGTACTTCTTCCCACAAGTCAAAATCAGTTGCAGATCGGTTGAAGAGGACCTTATGTAGTGAAGGAGAGAATTTCCAGAACAAACTACAAGATCTCTATAAAGGGGAAAGACAAAATCTTTCATCTCAACCTGTTACAAAAGTACCACGAGAGACACGCCACCGAGACAGCACATTTGATAGCGATGGCAGTAGCAACAGAAGTTGAACATGGAAACTCAAAGAGAGTCGAGTATCCTCTGCAGTTCAAAAAGACTTATCGAGATGTGGACATTAGTTCAACATTAACGACGGATCAGCAGCAGCAGGTTCGAGAGTGCTTAGAGAATTATGCAGCGATACTAACAGACAAGCTAGGACTAACAGATCTAAGTAGAATTCAACATGAAGTTGAAGGATCCAGCACCTGGGCATGTCAAAGACTTACCCTGTTCCAAACGCCAAAGCCAAAACTCTAACAGATTAAATCCAACAACTGCTGTGAGGAAGGATGAATGTAGGAGCAGACTTTCTCAGCAGACATCCTATTGAAGATTCTGTACAAGAATCAGAGGAGAAAAGAAATAATGGGAGAAGAAAGGATTAGAGGAATTATAAGCTTGTTACGCTTGCTCAAAGCTACTGTTCTTCAGGCGAACAACAGTCTGAGAGGGGAGCCATATGATATACATTTTTACAAGACTAACATGCACTAAAATAATTCCAGGCAATAAAAATAGTTCGACACCGCTCATTCCCAGCAGCGATAATCCGACTTTTTCATGGACCCATTGTGACGTCACCTCCGGAACAATGAAATCTAAATAAAAGCCCATGCGGGAAAAGAAACTGCCTGTTTTTGTGAACCAACCCACACACACACAAGACGCAGGAGAGATTCGATGAGGAAGGGAGTGATAGTCTCTTCAAAATCAACTTAGTATAATGTAGTATAAGTTAGATAGATAAGACAAACATCAGCCCACGACATCGCATTGGAAAAATCTGAATCCTGGCGCCGAAGTGTGGAAGAAATTCATTTTAAATGAAGGTAAACAATATAATTTAGTTTAAATCTTAGTTAGTTGTGAGCCTATTTTCCCAGAAGAGAGTTGGTAAGTAGTGTGGTGAACTAAGAAGTTAATTTAATTGTTATAGTTTATAGATAAACTATTAATTAAGAATACCCATATTGAATGTTATTTTCTCCCAAAAGTAAACACCTGAATTAATGTATAAGCAGGAATCCAAGTGGTACATTTAATTCTTAAGCAACTCAATCTACAATGATTTGGAATGGTGAGTTCTTAAGGAATTTAATTTAGTACAAACTGAATAATATTATACTCAGTTATCATAGTCATAAACTACTGTACATTAGGAGAAAAACTGCAGTGTTTATTTACTCCCAGCTAAGCAACTTAGTTAATGTATAAAGCATTAGACACATGTTGTAAATTTTATTTCTTAAGCATGAAACTGAATCTACAATGAATTAGAGTGACTTAAGGAACTTCAGAATTCTTAGTACAGTGGTAAGGACATAATGTATATGGCCCACTGGTAAGATTAAAAACTAGTTTACATGTGCCAGCACTAATAGAGAATTTAGTGGAATGTGTATAGTCAAGTAGATTGAGCACATTAGTCAGTAAATTAATTTTTTTACATGAGCACATGGACAACCAAATAGTTTTCTTATAATTCATGAATCCATGAGAACCAGATTCTACAGGTATCATAATTTTGTGTGTTGAGTTAAGGCGCCCATGCAGTGAGTCAAATGTATTTTCAATGTTGTAAACATATGGAATTAATGTTTGTGCCACATCATAATAGTTCGTAACCAACCGCCATGCAAGAAGTATGTTAATTCATAATGCCTGAATATGAATTGGATATATCACCTAAATTGTATGTATTTTATGAGAACATGTGATAACTCCTGGATTCCATGTTGCTAAATCCTGGATGAATTGCCTAAGTGTGTCTAATGAGCACAATGAGCACTATGACATTGTTGATAACATGTCTGTGAGGATTCATGTGTGATTTCATCATTGTTAAACAGATGTGAATGTATAATTTCATAAAACCCACCAGCATGCATGGACTACAAGTTAGGTTGAAGGATGAGATTCCCTTGTAATGTCATTCTTGGTGAATCTGTGAATGTATTCTAGTGTAAAGCACCTACATATGCATGATTGTCATCCATACAGATATGATTGTGTCTGATGAATGGGTGAGACCTCATTGTGATGCCATATGGTGTAAACATGTTATGTTGTCATTTGGAAATCACATAAGTACCCACTTTACATGACAGTATGAAGGATGTGTGATGAATGATTCCTATATGATCACCCATACCCATATGAATGTGTCTGTGGACTGAGTGAAATTATCATCCATACATATGAATGATGTCAGAGGTGAGTGAGTGAAGTTACATGCTGAGTGAGAGAGAGGAAGTATAAGCCAACAGTCAATCTCATGATAGCCAGCAACTTTGATGTGGAATGCCATGCCTATCACTAGAGAAATGCTTCGGTGTACCCCATAAACTAAAAAATAATTTAGTACACTCCGGCGCATAACACCACTTTGTATAAAGTATCATTCATATCCCTATCATCTAGTCTTGTGTGCTAAGCCTGACACAAACCATATCATACATTACGCATAGCCCCAGCATCTGTGTTTGTAATTTAAGCAAAATCCCACTTTGTAGTTCATGTTAACACATATGGTCTATTGTAATGATAATAATGAATGTCAAAGATAATGAGGATGACTGTAATTTAATGAAAATGATATAACCATGATAATGTTAGAATACTGTAATGATTTCTAATGTCATAAACATGATAATAATGATGATGATTGTAATAATGTAATAATTATGAAAATAATGATAAGGATTTTAATTACAATTATTATAAAAACCATGATGATGTTGATGATAATAATCAATATTACATCCATGAGAATGGAAGAAATCTTCTCACTTGAAGCATTTAATGAAGAAGAATACACCTGAAGGCTATACAAGAATAATACCAGAATGTACTTATCTTGTTTATAAGCAAATACTCATGGAAATGGGAATTGGTTTTTAAAAGCCCTAAATGTATAAGACCCTTTTTCTTGAATAGGAAAAGATGAAGTAGAGAACAAAACTAGATACAGAAGAGAATGGTCAACATAATTGTTAAATTCCCAATCACTCAAGGTATTACTTCTATAAACCTGAGGACAGGCATAGGTGATGATGAAACTGCACATCTGCTAGTTAAACCTTGAACACTTGATAGTGGAAGATTAGATTGAGAGCAAACAACTAGTGTTGGTGATAACTACATTGGAAACACCATGGACTATCTTTCTTCTATGTTTATTTTCTCTAAGAACAGGATTCATTTTATTGTTTTCACTGGTTATGTTCTTAGGCTTTTACATGTAAATTCTAATGTCATATTTCTGATATTATTAGAATTATGTGATTGATGGAATTTCAGGTAGTGGTCTTATTCATGTC
The DNA here is from genome assembly GCA_014155875.1 of Cepaea nemoralis. Lineage (NCBI taxonomy): Eukaryota > Metazoa > Mollusca > Gastropoda > Stylommatophora > Helicidae > Cepaea > Cepaea nemoralis. Next base: position 78,280 of record JACEFZ010011730.1, on the reverse strand, counting down.
AATCCAGACCTGACTTGGTGAAGTTTGAATGCAGCACCTGTTGAGTGAGCACATGGTTGAGTGATGCCCTTGATAGAGTAGCGTCGAACCTTATCTACCTGCAACCATTCCATTTGTCTCATAGGAGAGGTAATCTTTATTTAAATAAGTACCGGCCTAGACAAAGGAAAACAAGAGCCAACTTATGTTCTACTACGCCCAGGAACAATAATACTACAATTGATGATAGCCAGAGTGATTCCCAAAGCTGGAAGTGGAGAATCCTGATTGGAGACAGTTCTTTTTTTTCAGATCATCCAGACCAGTAAAAGGATTAGCTTTACAGGCCATCTGCGAAAAAATCTAAAATGTTAATATCTACCTTATCATGGGCACATCAAGTCTGTAATATTTAATGTATATGTATATGTCCTTATTTCTATGACAGGAAATTGTAATTTTGAATGCAATTTACAAAATCCATATTTATGTTTATTAAATCATAAAAACTAAGGTCATGTCATGTATTGATTGTATTTTACTTGTCATAGTCAAATTGTTTTAAATTACCCTAGATAGAATTAATTAGTTGGTAGAGGAGAGGCAAGGAACCACTTAGGGAATAAATTGGGTATAAAAGGGAGTACAACTTTTTCAGTATTTCCTAAACATATTCCTTGGTTCTCTTAAACTCTATTTCTGGTCTCAACAATTGAGTCAGTACAACTAAATTAATTAAACGGGCAGGATCACATTGGGAAAAATGATTTTCATAATTTATCTCTGTGGGGTTGAGCCATCAATCAAACCCATATCCGACAATCTTATCATCCTCTTGTTTGTCATTTTTACTATGTTTTCTGTTGTCAATCAACTTGAAGGTGAATTCAGTTATCCATGTTTTTGTTTTCGTTTTTTTATGCTTTAATGTTTTCTCTCCAGTAATATCAGTAATATTGTTTTACTTGTCTGATGAATACATTTCCCACACGCTCTTATATTCTTAATCACGTGTTTCTCTCTCTTCAGTCTTACTTTAATTTGCCGACATAATGGTCTGTGATCACTATTACAGTCAGCACTAGGCATTGCCTTAATATTTAATAACGCATTTCTAAATCATTTACTAATAAGCATGTAGTCAATTTGATTGAGTAATTTTCTTATCAGGGCTTTTCCGTGTGTACAGTTTTCAGTTATAATGTTTACATCAGATGGTTTAAATTATCATATCATTTACATTTAAACATTCTATTAGTTTCTCTCCTCTTTCATTTGTTGTACCTAAACCATAATTCCACACTAAATTTTTCGCTTTCCTACTTTTTCATTAAAATCTCTGAGTATTAATTGTATATCTTGTGATCTAATTTGTTGTAATTGTGTTGTATTTCTTTATTCCTACTGCTCGTTGATGGTACATATACTTGTATAATATATATGATATATCTATTGGTTTTCATTTTTGACTGGGATTTGCATTTTCATATACTGCATTTCTTTTATGAGTAGAAAGACATTTAAATAATTAGATACAACTGGCAAGTTTTTTTAAATAGGGTAAATAGATAAATATGGTCAAATGTCAAAATTGGGACAAGAACTGGCCTCTCATGAGACCCTATTGATCGTCGCAAATTTAAAACATGATCGCAGACGCCTATCGAAATGACACATTATGATGGTGATAATGACGACGATTGACGAGTATACTTATCTGTGTGCGCTTGTATTATTTTTTAGATCCTGTTTTATGTCTTTTTTCCGTCATTGATGTCGTTTTATTTTATTTATTTTTTTTTTTTTTGCATATCCTTTACAGGACATCGCTGTCAACATCAGCATCTTTCAGCTGATTGTTGATTTCTTGACAAGATTACGCTCAGTAATTTGCCATTGCTTTCTGAGCTATCAGCTCACATACCCCGCAAGTTACCGACGCGGAGAGAACCGCTACCGATTTTCGCGCACGTCACGTTATTCACGAGAGTATACGGCTTTACGGAGAAAGTCGTGTAACACCTAGACCAGGGAGGCCGGCGTTATTGATATGCAACGCTTGAAATATTTTGTCGTAATACCAGCTAACCATCCATGCTCGTACTTTGCGTATATGTATAGTTTGCCCAGTGCCATAATTGTGTCTCTCTCTCTCTCTCTCTCTCTCTCTCTCTCTCTCTCTCTCTCTCTCTCTCTCTCTCTCTCTCTCTCTCTCTCTCTCGGTCTGTGTGTGTGTGTGTGTGTGTGAGAGAGAGATTGTGTGGGCATGCGTGCACGTGTCCTGTGTATACAATGGGTCTTGCATGTTACCTAAAATGGAGCAATAGGAGTATTCTTATTTTCCCCAGCAATTACTCCAGATGTTATAAAAGCTCAGACAGTACTCACGACCAAAACACATTCTGAGACAAAACTTCCACGACATGATCCTCCGGCATGGCAGGGAAACATCTTCGGCAGCATCACTCCAGCATGCCAGATTGACTCTGAAAGTGCAAATTAGGATCCGGGCTAAGTAGTGACTCAGTCCTTTCAACTGCCAAGAAAGAGAAGATACCAACAGATTAAAGCTCCAAGAATGCTTCAGCCCTGGGGGTAACGTGAAGACGCTGGCTCCCTTTACAGTGTCAAGGGTGTAATGAGCACAAGTAGTCATGGAAGATTGTGAGAAGAGCGCTTCTAGAGAATGTTATCACTGGCTTCGTGGCAAGTGTCCACGATGATGTCACTGAATGGCGCAATTCGTTGTAATTATTTTTGCAACGGCTGTAGAAAAATATGTTAATTATTTTACATTAATTATTCTCATCATATGTGCTGCACAATAGAACGTGCTTGTTAACATGTATGTTGCATTTTATTTCTATATGGTGTAACTTCGTATGGAGCAGCACATTTGCGATCAGGTATAATTTTACGATAATTAATTACAGTGCTGACTTATTTTCATGAGAATATTCAGTATATTTCCTTATATAAATAATGAACGGAGTGGTTTTAAAAGAGGAAGTAAAGGACCTTTCTGGGTATCTGAAGGCACATTTAGCGCATGGTGCTCAATCAATCAAACAATCAATCATGTGCCATGCCGGAAAGCATGGGCGGTCATGACTCGCCATTTCACACGATCACCAGAGTCGTAGATCAGCTACGTGTTCCTGTCTCGACCATGCCATGTGGCCAAGCCATCCAGGTATTTACTTCTCGGTCTTCCCCTTGGTCTGTTCCCTTCAATCTTGCCAGTTGTCACTAAGTTCTCCAATCCATTTCTTCTCATAACATGCCCAAAAAATTGTGAATGTCTACGTCTAATTTCTCTAATCAATTTACGATTTTCATTTGTCTCCTGTAGTACTTGGTCATTGGTTATTCTGTCTGCCCATGGTACTCTTTTCCTTTTCCTCAGAAACCACATTTCTGCAACCATCAGATGTTTTTCAGCTTGACTGCTCATTGTCCAAGCTTCACATCCATGCAAAAGAACAAGCTCTATGTAGCACCTCAACACTCTTTTTCTCGTTTCAATTGACATCTTTTTATTGGTCAGTATGTTTTTCATCTTGCTAAAGGCTACTTTCGCCATGGCGATTCTTGTTCTTTCTAATCTCTACAAGGCATCTCCCATCAGATGTTATGACTATTCCGAGATAATTGTACCTATTCACTTGTTGAAGAATATTCCCATTTACTTGTATATTACATTACATTGTGGTATTTCGTTCTTCCTAGTGACGACCATGATCTGTGTACAAACCATAGGGCACTCGGTGGCTGGTGTGGTACATGGCGCTAGATGTGTATAATCCAATGGGCACTCGGTGGGAGAAGTGGCACATGGCGCCAGATGTGTATAAACCAATGGGCACTCGATGGGAGAAGTGGCATATGGCGCCAGATGTGTATAAACAAATGGGCACTCGGTGGGAGAAGTGGCATATTGCGCCAGATGTGTATAAACCAATGGGTACTCGGTGAGAGATGTGGTATATGGCGCTAGATGTGTATAAACAAATGGACACTCGGTGAGTGATGTGGTATATGGCGCTAGATGTGTATAAACCAATGGGTACTCGGTGAGTGATGTGGTATATGGCGCTAGATGTGTACAAACCAATGGGTACTCGGTGGCTGATGTGGTATATGGCGCTAGATGTGTACAAACCAATGGGTACTCGGTGGCTAATGTGGTATATGGCGTTAGATGTGTATAAACCAATGGGTACTCGGTGGCTGATGTGGTATATGGCGCTAGATGTGTACAAACCAATGGACACTCGGTGAGTGATGTGGTATATGGCGCTAGATGTGTATAAACCAATGGACACTCGGTGAGTGATGTGGTATATGGCGCTAGATGTGTATAAACCAATGGTACTCGGTGAGTGATGTGGTATATGGTGCTAGATGTGTATAAACCAATGGACACTCGGTGGGTGGGGTGGTATATGGTGCTAGATGTGTATAACCAATGGTACTCGTGGGTGATGTAGTATATGGTGCTAGATGTGTATAAACCAATGGGTACTCGGTGAGTGATGTGGTATATGGCGCTAGATGTGTATAAACCAATGGGTACTCGGTGGGTGACGTGGTATATGGCGCTAGATGTGTATAAAAAAATGGGTACTCGGTAGATGGGGTGGTATATGGCGCTAGATGTGTATAAACCAATGGGTACTCGGTGGGTGGGGTGGTATATGGCGCTAGATGTGTATAAACCAATGGACACTCGGTGGGTGACGTAGTATATGGCGCTAGATGTGTATAAACCAATGGGTACTCGGTGGGTGGGGTGGTATATGGCGCTAGATGTGTATAAACCAATGGGTACTCGGTGGGTGTGGTGGTATATGGCGCTAGATGTGTATAAACTAATGGACACTCGGTGGGTGATGTGGTATATGGCGCTAGATGTGTATAAACCAATGGACACTCGGTGGGTGATGTGGTATATGGTGCTAGATGTGTATAAATCAATGGGTACTCGGTGAGTGATGTGGTATATGGTGCTAGATGTGTATAAACCAATTGGTACTCGGTGAGTGATGTGGTATATGGTGCTAGATGTGTATAAACCAATTGGTACTCGGTGTTTGATGTGGTATATGGCGCTAGATGTGTACAAACCAATGGGTACTCGGTGGGTGACGTAGTATATGGCGCTAGATGTGTACAAACCAATGGGTACTGGTGGGTGGGGTGGTTTATGGTGCTAGATGTGTATAAACCAATGGGTACTCGGTGGGTGACGTAGTATATGGCGTTAGATGTGTACAAACCAATGGGTACTCGGTGGGTGACGTAGTATATGGCGTTAGATGTGTACAAACCAATGGACACTCGGTGGGTGGGGTGGTATATGGCGCTAGATGTGTATAAACCAATGGACACTCGGTGGGTGACATAGTATATGGCGCTAGATGTGTATAAACCAATGGGTACTCGGTGGGTGGGGTGGTATATGGCGCTAGATGTGTATAAACCAATGGGTACTCGGTGGGTGGGGTGGTATATGGCGCTAGATGTGTATAAACCAATGGGTACTCGGTGGGTGATGTGGTATATGCCGCTAGATGTGTATAAACCAATGGGTACTCGGTGGGTGATGTGGTATATGCCGCTAGATGTCTATAAACCAATGGGTACTCGGTGGGTGACGTAGTATATGGCGCTAGATGTGTATAAACCAATGGACACTCGGTGGGTGACGTAGTATATGGCGCTAGATGTGTATAAACCAATGGACACTCGGTGGGTGGAGTGGTATATGGCGCTAGATGTGTATAAACCAATGGACACTCGGTGGGTGGGGTGGTATATGGCGCTAGATGTGTATAAACCAATGGACACTCGGTGGGTGGGGTGGTATATGGCGCTAGATGTGTATAAACCAATGGACACTCGTAGGTGGGGTGGTATATGGCGCTAGATGTGTATAAACCAATGGGTACATCGGTGAGTGACGTAGTATATGGCGCTAGATGTGTATAAACCAATGGACACTCGGTGGGTGACGTGGTATATGGCGCTAGATGTGTATAAACCAATGGGTACTCGGTGGGTGACGTATTATATGGCGCTAGATGTGTATAAACCAATGGGCACTCGGTGGGTGACGTAGTATATGGCGCTAGATGTGTATAAACCAATGGACACTCGGTGGGTGGGGTGGTATATGGCGCTAGATGTGTATAAACCAATGGACACTCTGTGGGTGGGGTGGTATATGGCGCTAGATGTGTATAAACCAATGGGTACTCGGTGGGGGACGTAGTATATGGCGCTAGATGTGTATAAACCAATGGACACTCGTTGGGTGGGGTGGTATATGGTGCTAGATGTGTATAAACCAATGGGTACTCGGTGGGTTATGTGGTATATGGTGCTAGATGTGTATAAACCAATGGGTACTCGCTGAGTGATGTGGTATATGGCGCTAGATGTTTATAAACCAATGGGTACTCGGTGGGTGATGTGGTATATGGCGCTAGATGTGTACAAACCAATGGGTACTCGGTGGGTGGGGTGGTATATGGCGCTAGATGTGTATAAACCAATGGACACTCGGTTGGTGGGGTGGTATATGGCGCTAGATGTGTATAAACCAATGGACACTCGGTGGGTGGGGTGGTATATGGCGCTAGATGTGTATAAACCAATGAACACTCGGTGGCTGGGGTGGTATATGGCGCTAGATGTGTATAAACCAATGGATACTCGGTGGGTGGGGTGGTATATGCGCTAGATGTGTATAAACCAATGGGTACTCGGTGGGTGGGGTGGTATATGGCGCTAGATGTGTATACACCAATTGGGTACTCGGTGGGTGGGTGGTATATGGCGCTAGATGTGTATAAACCAATGGGTACTCGGTGGGTGATGTGGTATATGCCGCTAGATGTCTATAAACCAATGGGTACTCGGTGGGTGACGTAGTATATGGCGCTAGATGGTATAAACCAATTGGACACTCGGTGGGGTGACGTAGTATATGGCGCTAGATGTGTATAAAGCAATGGACACTCGGTGGGTGGGGTGGTATATGGCGCTAGATGTGTATAAACCAATGGGTACTCGGTGGGTGGGGTGGTATATGGCGCTAGATGTGTATAAACCAATGGGTACTCGGTGGGTTTGGTGGTATATGGCGCTAGATGTGTATAAACCAATGGGTACTCGGTGGGTCGGGTGGTATATGGCGCTAGATGTGTATAAACCAATGGGTACTCGGTGGGTGGGGTGGTATATGGCGCTAGATGTGTATAAACCAATGGACACTCGGTGGGTGGGGTGGCATATGGCGCTAGATGTGTATAAACCAATGACACTCGGTGCGTGACGTAGTATATAGCGCTAGATGTGTACAGACCAATGGGTACTCGGTGGGTGGGGTGGTATATGGCGCTAGATGTGTATAAACCAATGGACACTCGGTGGGTGGGGTGGTATATGGCGCTAGATGTGTATAAACCAATGGACACTCGGTGGGTGGGGTGGTATATGGCGCTAGATGTGTATAAACCAATGGACACTCGGTGGGTGGGGTGGTATATGGTGCTAGATGTGTATAAACCAATGGGTACTCGGTGGGTGATGTAGTATATGGTGCTAGATGTGTATAAACCAATGGGTACTCGGTGAGTGATGTGGTATATGGCGCTAGATGTGTATAAACCAATGGGTACTCGGTGGGTGACGTGGTATATGGCGCTAGATGTGTATAAAAAAATGGGTACTCGGTAGATGGGGTGGTATATGGCGCTAGATGTGTATAAACCAATGGGTACTCGGTGGGTGGGGTGGTATATGGCGCTAGATGTGTATAAACCAATGGACACTCGGTGGGTGACGTAGTATATGGCGTTAGATGTGTACAAACCAATGGGTACTCGGTGGGTGACGTAGTATATGGCGTTAGATGTGTACAAACCAATGGACACTCGGTGGGTGGGGTGGTATATGGCGCTAGATGTGTATAAACCAATGGACACTCGGTGGGTGACGTGGTATATGGCGCTAGATGTGTATAAACCAATGGACACTCGGTGGGTGGGGTGGTATATGGCGCTAGATGTGTATAAACCAATGGACACTCGGTAGGTGGGGTGGTATATGGCGCTAGATGTGTATAAACCAATGGGTACTCGGTGAGTGACGTAGTATATGGCGCTAGATGTGTATAAACCAATGGACACTCGGTGGGTGACGTGGTATATGGCGCTAGATGTGTATAAACCAATGGGTACTCGGTGGGTGACGTATTATATGGCGCTAGATGTGTATAAACCAATGGGCACTCGGTGGGTGACGTAGTATATGGCGCTAGATGTGTATAAACCAATGGACACTCGGTGGGTGGGGTGGTATATGGCGCTAGATGTGTATAAACCAATGGACACTCTGTGGGTGGGGTGGTATATGGCGCTAGATGTGTATAAACCAATGGGTACTCGGTGGGGGACGTAGTATATGGCGCTAGATGTGTATAAACCAATGGACACTCGTTGGGTGGGGTGGTATATGGTGCTAGATGTGTATAAACCAATGTGGTACTCGGTGGGTTTGTGGTATATGGTGCTAGATGTGTATAAACCAATGGGTACTCGCTGAGTGATGTGGTATATGGCGCTAGATGTTTATAAACCAATGGGTACTCGGTGGGTGATGTTGGTATATGGCGCTAGATGTGTACAAACCAATGGGTACTCGGTGGGTGGGGTGGTATATGGCGCTAGATGTGTATAAACCAATGGACACTCGGTTGGTGGGGTGGTATATGGCGCTAGATGTGTATAAACCAATGGACACTCGGTGGGTGGGGTGGTATATGGCGCTAGATGTGTATAAACCAATGAACACTCGGTGGCTGGGGTGGTATATGGCGCTAGATGTGTATAAACCAATGGATACTCGGTGGGTGGGGTGGTATATGGCGCTAGATGTGTATAAACCAATGGGTACTCGGTGGGTGGGGTGGTATATGGCGCTAGATGTGTATACACCAATGGGTACTCGGTGGGTGGGGTGGTATATGGCGCTAGATGTGTATAAACCAATGGGTACTCGGTGGGTGATGTGGTATATGCCGCTAGATGTCTATAAACCAATGGGTACTCGGTGGGTGACGTAGTATATGGCGCTAGATGTGTATAAACCAATGGACACTCGGTGGGTGACGTAGTATATGGCGCTAGATGTGTATAAAGCAATGGACACTCGGTGGGTGGGGTGGTATATGGCGCTAGATGTGTATAAACCAATGGGTACTCGGTGGGTGGGGTGGTATATGGCGCTAGATGTGTATAAACCAATGGGTACTCGGTGGGTTTGGTGGTATATGGCGCTAGATGTGTATAAACCAATGGGTACTCGGTGGGTCGGGTGGTATATGGCGCTAGATGTGTATAAACCAATGGGTACTCGGTGGGTGGGGTGGTATATGGCGCTAGATGTGTATAAACCAATGGGTACTCGGTGGGTGGGGTGGTATATGGCGCTAGATGTGTATAAACCAATGGGTACTCGGTGGGTGATGTGGTATATGCCCCTAGATGTCTATAAACCAATGGGTACTCGGTGGGTGACGTAGTATATGGCGCTAGATGTGTATAAACGAATGGACACTCGGTGGGTGGGGTGGTATATGGCGCTAGATGTGTATAAACCAATGGGTACTCGGTGGGTGACGTAGTATATGGCGCTAGATGTGTACAAACCAATGGGTACTCGGTGGGTGGTTTTGTATATTGCGCTAGATGTGTATAAAACCAAGTGCACTCTGTGGGTGACGTAGTATATGGCGCTAGATGTGTATAAAACAATGGACACTCGGTGGGTGGGGTGGTATATGGTGCTAGATGTGTATAAACCAATGGGTACTCGGTGGGTGACGTATTATATGGCGCTAGATGTGTATAAACAAATGGGTACTCGGTCGGGTGGGGTGGTATATCGGGCTAGATGCATGTATACAATCCTAATGGGTACTCGGTGATTGACGTAGTATATGGCGCTAGATGTGCATAACAAACCAATGGGTACTCGGGGGCTGGGGTGGCATATGTGGCGCTAGATGTGTATAAACCAAGGGCACTCGGGGGTGGGGTGGTATATGGCGCTAGATGTGTATAAAACCACTGGGCACTCGGTGGGGTGGGGGGTGGTATATGGCGCTCGATGTGTATAAAACCAATGGACACTCGGTGGGTGGTGTGGTATATGGCGCTAGATGTGTATAAACCCATGGACACTCGGTGGGTGGGGTGGTCATTATGGCGGCTAGATGTGTATAAACCAATGGGTATCCGGTGGGGGACGTAGTATATGGCGCTAGATGTGTATAACCAATAGAGGGTACTCGGTGGGTGATGTGGTATATGGTGCTAGATGTGTATAAACCAATGGGTAGCTCCGGTGAGTGATGTGGTATATGGCGCTAGATGTGTATAAACAATGGGTACTCGGTGGGTGACGCTAGTATATGGCGCTAGATGTGTACAAACCAATGGTATCCGGTGGGTGGGGTGGTATATGGCGCTAGATGTGTACAAACAATGGGTACTCGGTGGGTGGGGTGGTATATGGCGCTAGATGTGTATACACCAATGGACACTCGGTGTGGTGGGGTGGTATATGGCGCTAGATGTGTATAACCAATGGACACTCGGTGGGTGGGGTGGTATATGGCGCTAGATGTGTATAAACCAATGGACACTCGGTGGGTGGGGTGGTATATGGCGCTAGATGTGTATAAACCAATGGATACTCGGTGGGTGGGGTGGTATATGGCGCTAGATGTGTATAAACCAATGGGTACTCGGTGGGTGATGTGGTATATGGCGCTAGATGTGTATAAACCAATGGGTACTCGGTGGGTGATGTGGTATATGGCGCTAGATTTGTATAAACCAATGGGTACTCGGTGAGTTATGTGGTATATGGCGCTAGATGTGTATAAACCAATGGATACTCGGTGAGTGATGTGGTATATGGCGCTAGATGTGTATAAACCAATGGGTACTCGATGAGGGATGTGGTATATGGCGCTAGATGTGTATAAACCAATGGGTACTCGTTGAGTGATGTGGTATATGGCGCTAGATGTGTATAAACCAATGGGTACTCGGTGGGTGATGTGGTATATGGCGCTAGATGTCTATAAACCAATGGGTACTCGGTGCTTGGTGTTGTATATGGCGCTAGATGTGTATAAACCAATGGGTACTCGGTGGATGACGTGGTATATGGCGCTATATGTGCATAAACCAATGGGTACTCGGTGAGAGATGTGGTATATGGCGCTAGATGTGTATAAACCATTGGGTACTCGGTGAGTGATGTGGTATATGGCGCTAGATGTGTATAAACCAATGGGTACTCGGTGAGTGATGTGGTATATGGCGTTAGATGTGCATAAACCAATGGGTACTCGGTGGGTGATGTGGTATATGGCGCTAGATGTGTACAAACCAATGGGTACTCGGTGAGTGATGTGGTATATGGCGCTAGATGTGTACATACCAATGGGTACTCGGTGGGTGATGTGGTATATGGCGCTAGATGTGTATAAACCAATGGGTACTCGGTGGGTGATGTGGTATATGGCGCTAGATGTGTATAAACCAATGGGTACTCGGTGGGTGATGTGGTATATGGCGCTAGATGTGTATAAACCAATGGACACTCGGTGAGAGATGTGGTATATGGCGCTAGATGTGTATAAACCAATGGGTACTCGGTGGGTGATGTGGTATATGGCGCTAGATGTGTATAAACCAATGGGTGCTCGGTGGGTGATGTGGTATATGGCGCTAGATGTGTATAAACCAATGGGTACTCGGTGGGTGATGTGGTATATGGCGCTAGATGTGTATAAACCAATGGACACTCGGTGGGTGACGTAGTATATGGCGCTAGATGTGTATAAACCAATGGGTACTCGGTGGATGGGGTGGTATATGGCGCTAGATGTGTATAAACCAATGGACACTCGGTGGGTGGGGTGGTATATGGCGCTAGATGTGTATAAACCAATGGACACTCGGTGGGTGGGGTGGTATATGGCGCTAGATGTGTATAAACCAATGGGTACTCGCTGAGTGATGTGGTATATGGCGCTAGATGTGTACAAACCAATGGGTACTCGGTGGGTGATGTGGTATATGGCGTTAGATGTGCATAAACCAATGGGTACTCGGTGGGTGATGTGGTATATGGCGCTAGATGTGTACAAACCAATGGGTACTCGGTGGGTTATGTGGTATATGGCGCTAGATGTGTATAAACCAATGGGTACTCGGTGGGTGATGTGGTATATGGCGCTAGATGTGTACAAACCAATGGGTACTCGTTGTGTGATGTGGTATATGGCGCTAGATGTGTACAAACCAATGGGTACTCGGTGAGTGATGTGGTATATGGCGCTAGATGTGTACAAACCAATGGGTACTCGGTGGGTGATGTGGTATATGGCGCTAGATGTGTATAAACCAATGGTACTCGGTGGGTGATGTGGTATATGGCGCTAGATGTGTATAAACCAATGGGCACTCGGTGGGTGATGTGGTATATGGCGCTAGATGTGTATAAACCAATGGACACTCGGTGAGTGATGTGGTATATGGCGCTAGATGTGTATAAACCAATGGGTACTCGGTGGGTGATGTGGTATATGGCGCTAGATGTGTATAAACCAATGGGTACTCGGTGGGTGATGTGGTATATGGCGCTAGATGTGTATAAACCAATGGACACTCGGTGAGAGATGTGGTATATGGCGCTAGATGTGTATAAACCAATGGGTACTCGGTGGGTGATGTGGTATATGGCGCTAGATGTGTATAAACCAATGGGTACTCGGTGGGTGATGTGGTATATGGCGCTAGATGTCTGTAAACCAATTGGTACTCGGTGAATGATGTTGTATATGGTGCTATATGTGTATAAACCAATGGGTACTCGGTGGGTGACGTGGTCAGCAAGCAGGACTCTACTTCCCTGGACATTTCTATGTACCAAGCCGTAGGACTGGCTCCTCCTGGAAGTCCTGTCAATGTTATAAACATTTGCGCCTCGATGCGAATATGACTCCCATGACCACCCGAGAGGCAGGTAAGCGTCTATTCATTACATTTGCTCGACTCCCATTGAATGAGTTAATGTAAAAGGCTGCGGATGGGTTAATGTAAATATTGGCAATCAAAGGAGAAGCCAAAATAAAAGTGTTGACATTCAGTTTCAAACTTCAACTGGCCTCCAATAGTTTATTCAGTCTCAGAGGTCGCATGTAACGTCAGTGATAACAATTATTACAATTAAATACACACAACCTTCTGTGAAATGTGTTCATAGACGAAGTTCTGACCTGCTCATTTATAAGGAAGTATGTCACGTCAGTGTTGGTAATATATTACAACTAAATACACACAGCATGATTTCTCTTGGTCTGTCTTTGCCTCTCTCCCCCTCAATCTTTCCAGTTGTCATGATGTTCTCCATTGCCTCTCTTCTCATCACATAACCAGAGAAAGTTGTTTGCCTTTTCTTATTGTTGAATATAATGTTCTGGTTTCAATAGCCTTTTTCAGGCAATCATCGTTTGTTACTCTGGCAGTCCAAAGAATTCGCGACATTCGTCTCAGAAACCACATTTCTGATATATGATTATTCACGAAATCTTGGGAAGATAATGTGGTGGTTTCTCCTTACCTTCCACGTGCAAATGAGAGTCTTTACCTGTGCCTTTGACAGCCATTTCCGACTGTCAGGGCAAGTGAATGCCCTGCTCTGTTCAGCTGCATAGTTGTCCACTTATCACACTCGGTCCCCAGGGCTGTGTTTGCCTCACCGTGGTGTTTCCCATCCTCTATCACTGGGAGGTGTAGTTAAGATTTTCCCTACCTAAAGTTATGGTCTATGATGAATATATGTCATAATTTGACTGTGGCAGGTCTAATGAAGAGGGCACGAACAGGATCGGAACTGGCTAGGGTTTAGTTTACTTCATTGTAGCGGGAAATGCCACACGTTCTTACATTTATATTTACCTACACACGCGCAAAGTTGCGAGGATATTCGTATCCTCTTTGTACAATCCACACCAAAGTAGAATGTGCAACATTTTTGCAGTAAATCCCTGTCAAGGATTCTTGCTTGTTTGATACAACATACCGCTATAAATCCAGAACAATTAGCAAACAAGCTAAAACAACTGGCGGTCTCAAAGCTGTGGTTTTACAGACAAATCCTGAAAATATCTTGACCAGTTATGCAGAACAATGTAAATGTTTTGTAATAGACTAAGATACAATGATACATTTCAGAAACAAAAGAAAAAGGCAGTCGTGATTGTTCCCTTTAGCATGATCAGGGAAAAATGCAAAATGTGGTGACAACTGAAAAGATTTATGTAAAGAATCAATAATAAAGACATTCAGAGAACCATCCTTGAGAGCTTTCTGTCATTTCACAGAATGTTGTTAACTACATGAACTGATACATGCTGGTGGCGATGGCAAGAACGTTGAGAAGCTTGATGTGATAAGCCATTTGGACACTCCGGCTGAGAAGATACCGGAATCGAACCCTGCATATTGCTTCGAAAGTTTTCAAGAATATTAGGTACATAATGATGTCATGCCGTCTCCCTGGTCTAGGGGTTAAATGACTTTCTCCGTAGTCCCGTATAGTCTCGTGAGTAATGTGACGTGCGTGAGGATCAGTAGCGGTTCTCTCCGCGTCGGTAACTTAAGGGGTATGTGAGCGGGTCGCTCAGAAAGCAATGGCAAACTATTGAGCCAAAAAATCAACAATCAGCTGAACGATGCTGATGTTGACAGCGATGCCCTGTAAAGGATATGCGAACACACACACACAAGTTATGTCATTCGTCTCCCTGATCTCTTGGGTAGTGATCCTTCTCGGTTAAGGGCGAAAATCAGGAGGTCCCACGTGAAGGTTGTGAGCTTTCATTACCTCACGGCAGTTGGAAACGTCTGAAGTGCATAACCTGGTATGACTTACTTCATTCTAAAAGGAACGACGACGACGACGACGACGACGACGACGACGACGACGACGAAGAAGAAGAAGAAGAAGAAGAAGAAGAAGAAGAAGAAGAAGAAGAAGAAGAAGAAGAAGAAGAAGAAGAAGAAGAAGAAGAGAAGAAGAAGAAGAAGAAGAAGAAGAAGAAGAAGAAGAAGAAGAAGGAAGAAAGAAAGAAAGAAAGAAAGAAAGAAAGAAAGAAAGAAAGAAGAAAGAAAGAAAGAAAGAAAGAAGAAAGAAAGAAAGAAAGAAAGAAAGAAAGAAAGAAAGAAAGAAAGAAAGAAAAGAAATTGACAACAGTGGTATTAAATGTGAGAAGCCTATGTTTGTACGAAACCTTATGTTTGTGTAGTTGTGGCCACATATGTCAAAGCAAACATTGTATCCTTCGAATGTCAGCCACCTTGTCATCGAACGTCGGAAGAGTCTTTGTTTTTATATTGAAGCACAAGAGGAAAACAAATCTCACTTTGTCTAAACTACAGGAATGCGAAATCCCGGAGTTCCCAGCAATGTCCAGACCGCGGGATTTTCCTATGCTTCTCTGGGCTTCACTGACAATACTTCAGCAACAGAAATGTGGCAGTCTTCTAGAATGGCTTCTTTTCAGCACACTTTTACGAAGTTGTATGTTGACATAAGCGTTGTTTGGTTGAACAGTGCCAGATCACACCAACCAAGACATAACATCTTCAGTTGGAAATTGTCAAATATGTAATAAAAATAGACTGTATGTTATATGTTATCTCGATAATCAGCTAAAGCTCATATAATATCAAAAACAAGAGAAAAGTGTTAGAGTGTGTGTGTGTGTGGTGTGTGTGTGTGTGTGTGTGTGTTTACTTACCCACATGTTTTTAAGTGATGTTTCATTGTGCGTGCGTGCGCGCGCGCGCTGTGTGTGTGTGTGTGTGTGTGTGTGTGTGTGTGTGTGTGAAAGAGAGAGAGAGAGAGAGAGAGAGAGAGAGAGAGAGAGAGAGAGAGAGAGAGAGAGAGATACAATGTAATATACAAGTAAATGGGAATATTCTCCAACAAGTGAATCGGTACAATTATCTCGGAACAGTTATAACATCTGATGGGAGATAGCGTGAAGAGATTAGAACAAGAATCGCCATGGTAGCCCTTAGCAAGATGGAAAACATACTGACCAATAAAAAGATGTCAATTGAAACGAGAATTAGAGTGTTGAGGTGCTACATAGAGTCTGTTCTTTTGTGTGGATGTGAAACTTGGACAATGAGAAGTCAAGCTGAAAAACATCTAATGGCTGTAGAAATGTGGTTTCTGAGGAGAATGCAAAGAATACCATGGACAGACAGAAAAACCAATGACCAAGTACTACAGGAGACAAATGAAAATCGTAAATTGATTTGAGAAATTAGACGTAGACAGTCAAAGTTTTTTGGAGATGTTATGAGAAGAAATAAATTGGAGAACTTAGTGACAACTGGCATGATCGAAGGGAACAGACCAAGGGGAAGACCGAAAAGTAAATACCTGGATGGCTTGGCCACATGGCGTGGTCGAGACAGGAACATTGAGCTGATCCACGACTTTGATGCTCGAGTGAAATGGCGAGTCATGATGTGTCAAAGACTCAGTTATATAGGAGTGAAGACCACCCTGAATGAGTGGTCTACCTCAAGTAGATTAGAGGTAACTCAGTGCCCCTACATGAGGGCAGGGTAGGTGATAGGAAGGGGAACTATTAAATAGTTCTCTCATGAGACACGGAGGTGTCAACCAGAGAGTAAGCACTCTGGTCACGGCATGATCACGCCTACGTGATAGACACGGAGAAGTGGAATGCCACTCAAGAGTAGACGGCTACTCTAAGCGTGCTGAATGATGCAGCACGCAAAAAGCCGAAGGGCGCACAAGGTCCTTCCGCGTGCTGTGTAGTCACGCGAGGAAAATAGTCAGACAGGGGACAGACTTCATAGTGAGCGCATCGCTTAGCGTCGATGCGTGTTTCTTTAGCCGAGTAGATAGAGTTAGCAGTAGGGTTAGGAAACGACTAGTGATAGGCAAATCTGTGTATTCGTGTGTGATTTAATAGCGACCGTTTTGTGCATTGATGTAATGTAAAGAGCCAGTGGCAATAAAATGTGTAATCAATTCCTCTCGTACGACTTACAATCTTTTTGTGTGGTGCGAGAGAAGTTTATCCCGTAATGCCTGAAGCATCGCTTGATGACAGCCACATGGCGTGGTCGAGACAGGAACATTGAGCTGATCCACGACTTTGATGCTCGAGTGAAATGGTGAGTCATGACCGCCCACGCTTTCCGGCATGGCACATTATATATATATATATATATATATATATATATATATATATATATATATATATATATATATATATATATATGTGTGTGTGTGTGTGTGTGTGTGTGTGTGTGTGTGTGAAAGAAGTATGTAATATTAACTATATACGGTTTGAAGGCATTTGTTGGGAGTCTCCGTGGCGAAGTGGTCAAGCCGTTTGACTCGGGCTCCAAAGGTTGTGGGTTCGATTCCGGGCCGCGTCCTTCGGTTCACCAGTACAATTTTTCGGAGACTCCTGCGGGTCGTCGCTTGAGCTGCGGAGTTCGTGCTTTGTGTGACGCTTTCCGCGCTGCGGAAAGAGACCGAGCCATCTGGGATAAAACCAGGTGCAATGAAAAGGACCCTGTCGACTTTTAAGCGACTTTTTGAGGCATTGTTTAACATCGAAGACCATATGATCTAGATATCACTTTGTAATGTAACATGGATACACACAATGTTTGGTTTAGATAGCACTTTGTGATGTAGTATGGATACACACACTATATAGTCTATACAGCATTTTAGTACACTATTTTCTAATTCAGTTCACTAGTTTGTATTGGTAAGTATGCTCTTCGTCTAGTAAAAGGCTACGTGGGCCCTAGCGCTTCGAGTTCTAATCTCTACATTAAATCGTACGTCAGATGTCATGATTATTCCAAAATATGGATGGTCGTTGAGAGAGGTGGAGTTAGTTGTGGTGTAGTTAACGCTGTAGAATACCTCAAAACTCCGTTATATGACCATAGACTGGCTAGAGATGTCATAGCCTCTTTCACCTGCTGGCTTACAGGCTTCGCCTCTTTAGACAAAGGCAGCAGATTAAACGTAGACAAGCAAGCGCAGTATAAGGGACAACCAGCCTTGTAACTCCTTTTCGTCTACCAGCCGACTCGGTTGTGATGGGTTCAAATTCGTATCGAGGCAGTTTTGTTTTTGTTTTTGATTTTGTTTTTGTTTTAAATTGACCTTGTGCTCCCAGAACAAGCAAGCCTAGGGTTTTTTGTGTGTTGTTGTTGTTGTTGTTCGCATATCCTTTACATGACATCGCTGTCAACATCAACATCTTTCAGCTGACTGTTTATTTCTTGGCAATACTACGCTCAGTAGTTTTCCATTGCTTTCTGAATAACCTGCTCACATACCCCGTAAGTTACCGACGCGGCTAGAACCCCAACCGATTCTCGCGCACGTCACATTACTCACGAGAGTATACGGCGGGATTACGGAGAAAGTCGTATAACACCTAGGCCAGGGAGATCGGCAAGCCAAGAGCGGGTACCGGGAAATATCTGTCAAGGAATGGTGACCTAGTAATTACACAAACCAACGAATGCGGTTTGGTCTACAAATACAAAAAAGACTAGAACCACACACCTAAATAGATCTCATAGATGTACAAGTGGGCTCTTGACTTGACTGACACTCCTAATATTGGGCTTCCATTAGCTTGTAAGGTCATGGCTTCTATCATGGCTGATGTCTTCGTTATTCACTTCTTCTATTCTTTCCTCTTCAGCGTCTTCATTAAAAAAAAAAAAAAAGAGTTCCGTACTTCAGGAATTTGGGTATATAAAGTGTTACAACCATCACATTTGTCAGCCCTGAGTGCACCGTGAAAGAAGTGGCCAGTCTTTCCCTCACGTAGTGAACAACGAGCCCACCCCCTATCGGAATCATGCCATTGTCAGCGCAACGTATTAACCGTTCCGCCAACACGCCTGCTGACTTCTTCAAAAACGGTTGCTTAATCTGACTCAATATTTAGTTTCTTGCCCTCCTACCTCGATACTCCATATGCCTCCACGAGTCTTACTATGAGTATAGTATGTTAAAATCTACATAGTAGATATTTTTGTTTCATGTGGCAACATGCAATTTACTTGGTCTCCTGCATGTATCAGAATCTGGTTGGCAGAACTTCTCCAGTTACTACGCACCCACGGAATGTTCATTATCAGAGCTTCTAATGAAGCCTGTATTCAAGCAACAGATCCATACAACAATACACACTTTTTGTATCAGTTTTTGCTGGCGTCTATTGAGTTACGCCATTAGAGCCATTCTGATAGCAAGCTATCGATTCGTCCCTATGGACGTGCTTTCAGAAGAAAAAAGTCTGTATAGTATAGCGCTGTCGGCGAGTTCTGCAATTTCCGGCTTTTCCACTGATAAATGGCGAAATTATGCAATTACGCCGCTGCAAACAGCTACAAACACCAGCCCATGGAGCGCAGATGATAGGCTTTCATGTTGGACAGCAGCAGTTACTTGATTAGCCGGTAAGTCTTCCCACGTCTGCTGCAGCGGCCGAGAGCGGTTGAAACATCGGGCTCCAGACGCTGTGAACAAACACTCCAACATGGCAGCCGGATATGCCTAGGTCCACAGATTCATTATTTAATCAGTTCTGTTGAAGATTTTATTTTCCTCGCGGGTTCATGCGACGGTTCACATCCTCCACTTTGATGTTTTCATTCTTGTCGTTACTGTGTTTCTTTCTTCTCTCATCCATATCTTCCTATTATTATTCCTTCTGTTTTCTTACGCGCGTAAAAGGAAATGCTGCGTGCTCGATTAGAGTAGTTTCTTCCGATCGCTTTGTTTTTTTCCTTCTGTACTACGAACATTATTTTCAAAGGGTTGAGAATTAGGCACGCAAGCCCCTCTGACATTCTGCAGGTCAATGTGGCCGAGAGCTTTATCGTGATAGCGATTAAACTTCCTGTGCACCGAAGGCAGAGCAGTGGGTTCATTTCATAAACTGGTTAAGTCGGACTTTAACATTGACCGACTTCCAACAATAATAGACCAGCTTTGTATCTAACCTGTGATGAGGACTAATTTATCCTGACAGCTGGGCATTGTTGTCAAAGATTGAGATCACAAACCAGTCATTTAGGAAGGCAAGTATATCATTTCATTGCCATCATTAGAAGGCAAGTAGAAACTACTGTTGTAGAATTCAATTCAAACGCTGGCAAATGCTATAGAATTGAATCTAGCAACTGACGATAGTCTACGATTGTTAAATAATTTAGCAGCTGATGGTTGTAATCGAATTCAATATAATAGACGACTACAGTCATAGCTTAAAGTATTTCTACAATTCAGTGCAACAATTGACCATAGCTGTACAATTCAATGTAACAGCTGATGACAGTTTTGGAATTTAATGTGCCATGATAGTTCTGGAATTAAACTTAGCAGCTGACGAATGCTGCTTAATTTGATGTAACAACTGACAATATTTTTATTTTGTCAGTGCAATAGTAGACACGACGTATATACACAGTGCTTGATTACAGCAAAGACAACGTAAATGGTGTCTCTTATTCAAGACACATTACAAGGCTAAAGTTAAGAGGGTCGACTTCAATGCACCAAGTTATACCCAGTGTGACTGAATCTCTCCTCAGAATGTGAAGCCACCTGCCGAATGCATAGGACAAAGCACGAACTTTCTCAGCTTCAGCGTTGACTCTCATGTGACTCCTGCGCCCAGGGTCTGAGCGATGCTGTCCGAACACGAACATATGGCTTTTCAGAGAGCGAGGCATACGGACTGTCCACTTCATCAGGGAGATCCCCAGGTGTACTCAAGACATACACGGTTGGGAAACTTATATGGCAGTGCTGTCTGTTGTACTCAAGACATACACGGTTGGGAAACTTATATGGCAGTGCTGTCTGTTGTAATCAAGACATACACGGTTGGGAAACTTATATGGAAGTGCTGTGTGTTGAATAAGCTAAAGTACAAACTACTAACAATAGTATTTCTTCTTCTGTCTGTGTACGTGTTTGTGATGCGTGCGTGTATGTTTGCGTGCGTGCATGTGTATTTGTGTGCGCCTGTGCGTATGTGTGTACGTACGCGAGTGTGCGTGCGAGCGTGCGTATGTGTCTAATGAATGAAATAGGAACGTTCCCTGAGCGTAGATAATGTTTAGTGCAATCATTAGGACTAAACTGACCAGTGTTCAGGCATGCATGTATTAAAGAAGTCATTGAGTTTTGTTATCTATGTTAGCCTATGCAGTAGCCCGCTATAAAACTGACTAATACAACTAGAGACAGGTGTTGTGAAGACACATGATCGCCTACTGCAGTTATCATGCAGCATTTGGTGAAGAATAATGAAGTAATTCATGATGTCTAGCGCAACGCAACGTAATTACAAAAGCACAAACTAACGGCAAAACATGCAATTCACCTCATTATCATTTACGTTGTGAATGTGCCAAGCTGATAAGGATATATCGGCAACTTGTTTGAAACACAAACCTAAACAATTGTCAAACTGCCTGACGTGAAGTGAAGGTTTGATGGCTTGGTTATGACACTGCAACCATTACCTGTCAAACGGCAGTGGTCCCCCCAGCACTTATCAAAATGACAAAAGATGGCATCAGGGCTTGCAGATGATCGTAACGTATCGTGCGCGCGTATTTCTATATATACAATCACCTGAATAAAGGATTGTTTGGGCAGACTATTACTAATATTGTAGTCGCTCTAAACAGACTATTACTAATATTGCCCTCACTCTAATCAGACTATTACTGATATTGCAGTTACTCTAAAGAGACTATTACTGATATTACAGATACTCTTGAGCAAGATATTGACAATACTTCAGTTACTCGGAACACACTACACCATTATTAACTTGCTGTTACTCTGAACAGACTACTACTAATAGTGCTGTTACTCTGAACAGACTATTATTAATAGTGCAGTTACTCAGGGTAGACTGTTACTAATATTACACTTAACATGATCAGAAAAAAGCGCAAGTATTATACTGCTTTAAGAGGAAGACGTGGTTCAAGAAGCTTACAGTGTCCATTCTGACTCTCATGTTGCCTGGTTTGATCCAGGTAAAGAGCTGACATATTTACACACACATTAGTTTGTAATAATTCTAAATATGTAGGGTATTGAAACTGGATACCTAGCCTATAGGATGAGGGTTAAACAAAGATGTTCCAGGTGAGAACATGCAATGTCAACAATATCATGGCAGCTTGAACTAGCAGGCCTAAACCGCAGCCCTGGTAAACAAAAAAAGCTAAAAGCAAACTACCACGATCTGGGAAGCTATCCAGAGAGCGAGGAGCGAAAAGTCAAACCTTCAAGTGGTGTGCTTGGACCTGGCTAACGCCTACGTGTCAGTGGCCCACCAGATGCTGCGGTAGGCCTTTAGGATGTACCATGTGCCTGAGGTATTTCTCTGGGTTCACCCTCTGTTTCTCTACCTCGACGTTCAAGACCAGATGGATTGACCTCCAAGTGGGTATAGCAATGGAATTTACGATTTCGCCGACACTGTTTGTCATGGCCATGCAGGTCGTTCTGAATGTGGCATCTGGCTACGCACAAGGACCGAAACTCAAGCGGGAATGTAGGATGTCGCCACTCAAGGCCTTCATGGACGACACGACTATCCTGACACCAGATGAGTCATGCATTGAAAATAAGCAGTTTTGTCCACTAGGCCAAACGACTCTGCAGAGAAACCACCGTTCTGTCCACAGTTGGTATCCCCCTGAAAACTATTCCAGAGCGAACTCCATGAAAAGATGAACATAGACTATCACTACAAAGCCAGACAAAAGTGAGAGGAATATTTGACAAGGAAGAAGCAGCACAGTGCACAGCGCAGAACAGCCACTCGTAGCTTCCTTGATGAAGAATACCCACAGGACCTCTGGATCCGAGACTACACAGATGGGTCAGCATAAAATGATGTTCGAAATGGAAGAGCGGGAGTGTACATAGAATACCCAAATAATACTAGGGACACGGCCAGAGTTCCAACAGGAAAGTACTGCCATAACTATGATGCTAAAATTGAGGCAATCAAGATAGCAACAGAGAAATTACTAAATACCAGCCATGGTACACAATCTGTGGTGCTATTGACAGATGCAAAATCAGTACTCGAGGCGCTCCTGTCTGGGAAATTGACAGTACTAACGATTTTAATTTCTGAACTTAGTAGTCAGCATAAGGTCACCATACAGTGGATACCATCCCATTGTGGAATACCCGGAAACGACATAGCCGATCGATTGGCTAAGGAAGGAGCAAAGGAAAATCAGCCGGATGTGCCGGTTACATACCGCCCCAAAGATAAGTTTTCACATCTGTTCTTCATAGGGTGGTCTGGCAAGCTGAAGAACTTTTCTGCTTGTATTAGAGATTTCGTATCTCTGCGATCAGCTAATAGCTTGTGTCCTCCCAATCTTCTTCATCTCCACTCTAGGGGTTGATCTCATCCCTCCTGTGGTGACTCTAAATGCTTGAATTTGCACCTTTTCCAGCTCTTGTAGTGTGCTGTCTGATGCTGAACACCACGCAGTTGACCCGTATTCCAGGTGTGGTCGTATGCTCTGTTGATAAACTTTGCTAAGTACTTATATGTTCCCACTGGCTCCCCATGTGGTTCCACTTAGTTTTCTCAGGATGACTATTTTCCTTCTGGCTTTTGCTACTGCTTTGTTGATGTGCTTTCTCCATGTACGCCTGCCATCAAATGTTACTCCAAGGTATGTTGGTTCTTTATCTTCTCTAAGGGATATTCAATTTATCTGGATGATCCCTGCCTTTTGTTTTGAAAAGAGGATAAATAGAGTGGTGTTGCACTTGTCAGTGTTTATGCTGACACACCATCTATTTGCCCATGCAACAAATGCATCTACAGCTCTTTGCAGCGATCTGGTGGCCACTTATGCATGTTCATTTGTGCTCCTTAGAAACAGGTCATCGGCGTACATTGCCGCTTTAATTACATGCAGTAGATTAGCAACAAGATCATTGATCAAGATTACTAAAAGTGTGGGGGATAAGACTCCGTTCTGGGGAACACCGTAACGCAGTAGTACTTTATAGCTCTTGAGTCCGTCTATCTGTACTCGGGCTCTTCTACTGTGCAATAGGGAGTCTCCGTGGCGAAGGAGTCAAGCCGTTTGACTCGTGCTCCGAAGGTTGTGGGTTCGATTCCGGGCCGCGTCCTTCGGTTTACGAGTTAAATTTTTCGGAGACTCATGTGGGTCGAAGCTAAAAGCTACGGAGTTCGTGCTTTGTGCGACGCTTTCCGTGTTGCGGAAAGAGACCGAGCCATATGGGATAAAATCCGGTGCAATGAAGTCGACCATGTCGACTTTTAAACGACTTTTTAAGCAAGTATGCTTTCACCCATTTGTATATTCTTCCATTCACTTTATAGTTTGTCAGTTTCATCATCAGACCTTCTTTCCAGACTTTGTCAAAGGCTTTCTTCTGATCTATCCATGCAGCAAGCACCAACTTCTTCTCTTGGAATGCATCCTCAATTTCTTGAGAGATGTAGGATGTCTGGTATTCTGTAGAATAGCACTGCCTAAAGCCAGCCTGCTGTGGTACAAGGATGTTTTCACTTTCAATGTACCACTGCAGTCTGTGATTGAAGGATGTTTTCACTTTTAATGTACCACTGCAGTCTGTGATTGATGATGCACTCCATTGTTTTGCAGAGACAGCTGGTGAGGCTAATTGGTCTGCAGCTTGAGGCAATGGAACTATCTTTCCATGATGTTATGAGGGCTATCATGATAGCTTCTCTCCAGGCTTGATTGATTGATTGATTGATTTAGGAACCGACATCACAGCATTCGGGACATTCCCATAAGCGCTCCGTCCCCACCCTTGGCCAGATCCCCACGTCACACCTCGCTGTCTCATTCTTACCAGACTATGGTGATCCATTTGCTCCTCCGAGGTGTACACGTGCTCCCACAAGCTCTCCAGGCTTGTGGAACACTGCCTAAGGTCCAGTTGTTATTGAAGATCTGTAACAGCTTTGCTTTGGCCTCTGTTCCTAAGTTCCTGATCATTTCATTGGAGATTCCATCAGCTCCTGGTGACTTTCTCATTTTCAATTTTGATATGGTTAGCTCCAGTTCGCTGATTGTGATATGTGTCTCCAGAACTTCATGTACTGTTTTAATCTGTTGTGTATGTTGCCATTTCTCTCGAATCTCGTGTTGTTTCTCTGGGCTAATTTCGATATTGTTATCTTGTGCGAATCAGTCCTCAAAATGGTCAGCTGCTTGATTTCCTGTTAAGATGTGTCCGTCTTTATGTAGTGCAATTTTTGAGTTTCTCCCTGTGCCCTCATAGTTAAGTTGTTTTATTATCTTCCACAACTACCTTGTGTCTCTTTCAAAGTTTATTGACTCTGTTTTCTCCTGCCAGCTTTTCAACCTAGCCTGCAGCTTGGCGCTTTTGAAATTTGGCTTGTGCGTGCTGGTATTTATTGTGGTGCTCTTTGCTGGGTTTGGCCTCTGCTTGCTTTCTACACACTTCCACATCATTATGCAACTGTTCCAGTTCACTACTCCAGTAGTGTTTATAATGTTTACTGGCGCCTCTTGGTACTGTTCCTCGTGCTGCCTGTAGTATGCATTTCCCAAACTCTTTCAACTACTTTATTTATGTCTTTCTCAGTATTCAGGTTTCTAACCAGTATGCTGGTGCGATGCTTGTACATTGCCCAGTCTGCTTTCTTGTAGTTCCACCTCGAGAAGGTGCTGCTTTCACTTACAAGCTCATTTTCTACAGTTAGGAAGACTGGCCGATGGTCACTGCCACCAAGTTGTTTCCCAACAATTCATGTAACGTTCCACTCCAGGTCTGATGAATGAAAAGCCAAGTCAGGTGTAGTTGTAGCGTGCCATGATCTCGAGTAGAAAGTATGTGGGTCGGACGGCTTGTTAATCAAGATGAATCTATTCTCATCCTGCCAGTCTTCTAGTCTCTCTCCTCTCTGGTCCATGTGATCATAGTCCCAGCTCTGCGAGTGGCTGTTTAAGTCGCCACACACAATCATTTTTAAAATGGTAGTGTGTCCAGTGTCTGTGGGCGGTCACTTGGACAGTAGTAATTGATCAGATGTAGGTCTGTGTTGCCTGTCTTAAGTTTAAGTGCCTGATACTCAGCCCCTTCCATGTAAACTTTAATTTGGGAAGCAGTGTTGTTATTTTTTTTTTACAAGGGTTAGTATCCCACCCTTTCGCCTGTCCTTTCGGTCAGATCGGTAACACGGGTAGCCTCAGATTTTGAAGGCTATATTTTCGTTGAGGCGAGTTTCTTGCAAGCAACATACGTTTATTTTTTCTTGGTCCAAGATGTTTTCTAGTTCTATATTTTTTTGTTGCTGACTCCCTCCGCATTTCAGTGCATTATTTTTAGTCTTTGTTTGGTATGGCCAGAGGCTCTATTCTCGGGTCCCCTAGCTCCACAGGACATTTGAGAAGGACCTCCAGTAATTGTGGTTGGATCCTTTCGAGGCATAGGGCTCGGCACTGCACATGCCTAGGGGTACAAAGCAGAGCGAGCACCATAACATTTAGCATTAGTCGACATATTTCATTACGCGTGATTGCATGGCATCATGATTCCTGTGGTGCGCCTCCTGGCTGGTTGCCCCCTTCTTCAGCACCTTTCCTTTGCTAGAGCAGACTGTGGTCTCACTCGAGTTTAGATGTGTACGTGCACACACACGTGTCTGCGCATGCATGTACGTGCATACACATCTAGAGCGTTCTGGTTATTTCTCGGCGCTAATGACTCGCCGCCCCCCCCCCTCTCTCCCCTTCATCTGTTAGTTATAACAGGTCCGCTACGAGAAGGCCAGGAGTTGGACTTTTGCTGCAGTGGTGATGAATGCTCGAGTCTCTGGGGTATTTATGCAAGGTTTGGCGCTCACCCCAACCCCGCCCACGGCTACATAACAGCAACATTTGAAAACCCGGAACCCGCCATGAATCTCGGCCGAGTGTACGATTCCTCGCTGACAGACAAGAACGCAGTACAACTCATACGTGAGATAACAGAAAATGGTCTGCGAGGCATCGATAAGAGCAGGCTCATTGAAAAATTCAAGATCTTTTGCCTCCAGTTCATACTAATCCCGATGCTGATATGGTACCTACTCATCTATGACGTGTGCACGGTAGAGGCGTTAGAAAAAAAGGTCAGTAAAGCCACAAGGAAGTGGCTGCGAGTGCCACCATGTCTGACGGGTGTAGCGTTGTACTTAAAAAGTCCAAGCTCGCGGTCCCGTTCAAGTCTGTTGTTGAGGAATACAAAGTTGGAAAAGTCAGGCTCGCGATGATGCAATGTTTGATGGTGTAATGGGACAAGCAAGAACCCGGGCACTTAAAAGACTGGGCGAGAAAGCGGAGAAGGCCTCGAGCTGGCTATGGAGCAAGGGCAATACGGGGTGGGACAAGGATACGCAGTAAATGGTTCAACTTTGCCTGCAATGTTAGTCACCGTCTCTCAAGAAGACAATCCCCAGTAACGCAAAAAGCTCTCGAGAAGAGTACCACCTCACAATGAGACCGAAACAACAGCCACTGCGTAGTCGACAAGGAAAAGTCTCGATAGATACGCACGACAGGAGAAAGACGTCTGGGAGTCATAACCTATACGGGCCCGCCCCTTGAGAGTGTCAGGAAGGTAAAAGGGCCGAAGCATTCGTCGAGGGGAAATACTTCTGATGATCAGAAACCTGCTCTCGTGCTTGCTCCCCGGTAGAGTTTTTACCACTGTCAATTTGGACTTCCTTTTCTCACAAGCAAGACAGGTCACATAACTCTATACAGATATGGTCTATATATGGCCTATTATTGGTCACTGATAAAGCTGAGAACAAAACGTTTTTGTTTGTTTTTTTCTTTTGAAGAATCTCGTTTGCTGGTATTGTAAGATACAACCCTTGCTCGGCGCCTTCTGGAAATCAAGGTTAATGTACAGTCATAAATCGTGGTCAATCATATTTGCATAACGATCTCTCGATCAAATACGTGTTTTTGGTTTGGCCTTGTCCTTCAATTTTAAATAAAATGGATTTTTGATCGAAGAGTGCATTCGGAAGCTAAATGGAGAGAGAGAGGGTGATTATTTGTCAGGCACCCCTCCTGGGCACGGCATGAGAGGTATTTCAGTGATATGTTGGTGTAGCCCGTCACTTGACACACGTCACTGTTCAGATAGTATTGCAAGGCAGTCATTTCATTCTGATTATTGTCAATCTGATTGTCTATCAGTCTGCCTCACGTTTCTTGCAAGCTTCTGTAAACACCTCACAACCTTCCTGCTCATTTATTACTAAATTAGAAATATGCATTCATACCTGAAGTTTGAGATTTGTTAACATTCACTTTCACTTAATAAGAATAGCCCAATAAGTTCTCTCTTCTCTGACTGTGAGTTGTCTAATTTTGCCATTTTGACAGAGCTTCAATGTAAATGGCGGCTTCCTGGCCTAGAGGTTAGCGACTTTTCTCCGTAATCTCGTATACTCTCGTAAGTAACCTGACGACGGCGCTCAGAAAGCAATAGCAAACTACTTAGCGTAATCTTGCCAAGAAATCAACAATCAGCTGAAAGATGCTGATGTTGACAGCGATGTCCTATTAAGGATATGCAAACATTTATTTTATCAATTATTTATTTGTAAATTATTATTATTTTGTAAATAGCGTAAACTGTAGCTAAACACATTAGAGCTCCTATCTCCATCCCTTGTCCAGTGGTGACTGGATACCAACATCATACCATCGTGGACTAGCATGTGTGCAGTCATATCAGTTCACACCTTTATATAGCATCCACGGTAGTATTGTCTTTACCTCTCGTTGAGTTCCTATCCTAATGCTCTATAACAAGTACACTTTAATCCTATTCTATGCTCTATGCAAGTACATATTAATCCTATTCCAAGCTCTATACAAGTACATGTAAATCCTATTCTATGCTCTGTACAAGTAATTGTTAATCCTATTCTATGCTCTATACAAGTACATATTAATCCTATTCCAAGCTCTATACAAGTAAATGTTAATCCTATTCTATGCTCTATACAAGTAAATGTTAATCCTATTCTATGCTCTATACAAGTAATTGTTAATCCTATTCTATGCGCTATACAAGTACATGTTAATCCTATTCTGCCCCAATCCGAGAAGACAATGGTATGTGATTTACTGCTCCTGCATCAACAGACCGAAATGGGGGAGGGTGTGGGGGAAGCAGGAAGTATAATTTAATGCATTTCATCTTGAGGAGATTAATTCTCAACTGGATTGTAACCCGAGACTTTTGTGGTTAGCGAACGACACCGTGCCCTTGTAAGGCACGCCAACTCCACATTAAGCTAAGCTTAGGCAGAATTCAGAGAAAACGCCCAGCTTTACACATACAGAATGCACAGAAAACTGACAGTTTCCCATGGACAGAATTCAAGGAAACTGTCAGCTTTACGTGAGAGGTGTCCTGAATGGAAAATGAAGTGTATAAATATGAAGGTGAAATCGTGTGTATCTGAAGTGATCACGAATATCTTCATGCCGCCTTGTTCTTGCTCTTCTTCTTCTTCTTCTTCTTCTTCTTCTTCTTCTTCTTCTTCTTCTTCTTCTTCTTCTTCTTCTTCTTCTTCTTCTTCTTCTTCTTCTTCTTCTTCTTCTTCTTCTTCTTCTTCTTCTTCTTCTTCTTTCTTCTTTCTTCTTCTGCCCTTGAGGCTTCTGGTGGAGTATAAGCTCACAACCATGTGTGCCAAGTGCTTTGTATGACAATGGATGGATGGTTGGATCTTGGCTGATTTTCTTCAACGGCATGAGATTGTCAGTCTCAGATCAACCTTCTTTGTTCGCTTTCTACGACATGCACAAGAGGGTCTATCGTGATACTATTGTTTACTTTCTCTTGGGGCCCAGGTAACACAATTTTTAACGTGGCGGGAAACTTTGACATTACGGATATGCCGATTTATTGTCTATGCCCAAACATAGTCTAAATGAACGAGGGATTATAAAAATTAGTTGTATATCCTTTACAGGACGTCGTAGACAGCACCAGCATTTTTGTGCTGTTTGTGATTTCTTGGCAAGTTTACGTTTCATACCATTGAATGAAAACCAGATCTAGGCTGTCTGCTTCCAAATCGCCGCAGTAGTGTTTCGAACATGGTATGCGAGATAATGAATCGCGTTCGTAGGGCCCACGCCACGGTGCAGGAAAGGAGAGAAATGATATAAATAACAGAAAAACAATGAGACACTGAAGTGTAAACATGAATAGAATATTTTGCATTGCAATCTTAGCAAAACTACTTGTGTCGGTCACATGACAACAGAATGCATACGAAAACAATCACGAGAGTCCTGGTGCAAAAAATGTAACTTCGTTGGAGCCATCAAACATAGTTTAGCTGTGTTGAAGTTTGTGCTCTTGACTCAAATCTTGTACGTGTCCTGACATGTCAACATGCATTCACTTATTTTGCAATCAACATGCTCTTCCTAGAAGCTAATTAAAGTCGCGTCCTGAAGTTTCTTTTGTTGACTTTGAATGTGGAGCCCGGAAAGACAATAATTATAGCGTCAAATCTCTCTCTCAGACACTCGACTTGCAAGGCTAACCGCAGGTGCCTTGGGAGACAATACCTGCAACGCTCAGACTCAAAGAACAAATCAATACCGTAGTCATTTATTGTGCAGGTGTTTCTATTGGAACACCACTCGTTTTGCATGCATGTAAAAATGTTTGCAAGTACTCTTTTTTAAATCAATCGTTTCATTTTCGGTTTCAATGTTACATCCAATAGCTGTGCTTCTTATTGTATAGATGCCAGCATCCAGCCAATGGCATGGGCAAGCGCTTGATTTGAAATGTGTGAAAACTGTAAATGAAGCACAGAGTCAGAAGTGGAACTAGGCTAGCTCTCGGCGTGGCGTACTCGGATCTGGGCCGACACTGTTGATAATGACGGTGGACGCCACTTTTTAAGGGTGAGCGCAGATTTCCGCTCTTTGTTGGCTCGCACGTGCACACAGCTGTCCCATTCAGGTACGGTCGGTCACAATGAACGTTTGGGTGCGGTATTGTTGTCGAGATTTAGAGAATGTCGTGCTGACATTTGAGCACGCGCATTCAGTCACGATCAAGCGCTCACTCCAAGCAGGCACAGCTGAAAGGCCAGACAATGAAGGTACACACATGAAGAAGAGATAGGCGTATAGAATTTCACGACCACTTTCTCCGTGACACACAGAAAATGAATCAAATCTTTCACGTCAGAAATAGTTGCGACATGGAAAGAGAAGAGAACAAAACAATAATTAAAGCAAGGTTGCCAATGTGATCGTATCCATAAAGCTATATAATAATGTAATACATTTTCTCAATACCGATCCTGAATTGCGAATGCGGAAAGTAGACACACACGGATTTTAACAAAGAAAAAATTAATTCATTGAATGAGATAATAACTATTTATCAATAAGCAAGAAATTGTTCGCGGAAACAAAATGTGCAGGTGTCATGTGTTCTTTCATGGCTAGTGAATAACTGTTCATGAGATAACATTCACCATACAATGTGATGTACGAGTTTGTTTTTAAAAGAGACTGTTGTACTGTCAGAAGTATAAATAGTGGAATTCATGTAGGATGTCTTGTGGACGGGTCCTAGAAGAGAGATATGGCGATATAAATATACAGAAAATGGCAATGATAGTGTGACTGTAACGAAATCACCGTTATTTTAAAAACACAAAATAAATAACGATATTTGACGAAGTAGGCTACGTCAGAAATATACTGACCTTCAGTTTGTCATATAATAAGGTTAATATCGGGTAACCCTAAACTGTAGTAAACGTTCTGAGTTAGAGCCCCCCCCCCCCCCCCCCAACATATAATGGGTGGTCACGGAATAATGAAGAATGGTGATGCCATGTCAGGAAAAGAGCTATGATAAGATCTATTGAAGGGAGACGATGGTGATAAGTGAAACATACGAGTTCAGACAAAACATACTGAATAATTGTCATCGGGAATAATGAATAATGAACTGACACAAAGAAGTACGCACTCTAAATGAACAGAGCAGTGAAAGAACGGTTACAAATGACGTCACTCGAGCGGAGATATGGTACCAGACGCATGGCTCTGAATTATGAGTCGGCAATGGCAAACTATATATTGCCACCGAGATGTTAGTTGTGATAGTTGTAGCATAATGTGAATTAGTTTAGTGATAGTATGTTTGTGTGACCATGTGCGGCAATATGAATCGTAAGAAGAGAAACGTCATTTTCCTGAAACAGCCGGTGTCCTGTCGTTACTTCCAAAGTTCGTGTGTGTCCTTCAGTCATCAACTTGACAAACGGCAGCGACATCAATTCATCCACATTGGATATTCGAACTCTACCTTCTGCACCATGGCAGGTGACCAGCTACTTCATGTCATATATTACCTGCTAGAAGATTCTGAAGTTTCTGTGGCTACCTGTTTATTCTCTGTCGGAATTAGGCTCTCAACCAACTCGTATCAAAGCGATCGCATCGTTTGCTATATTCTGCTGCTCGCTCCATGTCCTCCTGAGATTATGCATCCCTTTCTATTGTTCTTTTCTCCATGTATGTTTAGGCATCCCTCTATTCAGTTTTCTAGAGTTATTTTCTCCATGTATGTTTAGGCATCCCTCTATTCAGTTTTCCAGAGTTATGTTCTCCATGTATGTTTAGGCATCCCTCTATTCAGTTTTCCAGAGTTATTTTCTCCATGTATGGTTAGGCATCGCTCTATTCAGTTTTCCAGTCAGTTCCAGTGAAAAGACTTTCTAAAGTTATACAATTATCAGGCTTTCTCAATGCATGTCCCCAACACTTTATCTCACCTCGTGACTCGCTAAAAATCTGTCTAGCTTTCTTCCTTGATCGGTGATTCTGTCATACAATTTTGGCCATTTCATTCTCACGCTTGCAACGATTTAATAAATGTGTGTATTCTATTTGTCAGTGTCGTTCCCCATATTTATTATATGGATAGCAGTAGCGATTTTACGTTATAGTCAAATATTATAAGTTGTGTACTAGGTTTCATTTCTTTTGACTTCCATAGATCTTCTAGTGCCACGAAAACATATCTTCCTTTTGCATTCTTATTTTAATGTTTCTGTATGTTCACCTATCTGTCTACACTGATGTCTAAATACATGTAAATGTATGACCCCACCTCTTGCAGTGAAGTTTCAACAAGGAATACGTGTTATCATTTATTTTATTTATTTTTATTATCTTTGGTTTTCCCTGTAAAGTTTTAGCCTCAATTGTTACGATCTCCCATCAGGTGAACTGGTTTATATAGCATCTGATTTCATGCATGGGACCGGAGAGCAATGTGGTGAAATAATCAAACTGTCTTGCTTTATTCAGGCAGCAGTTACTGGTGTGATCTTCATCTAGCCTGCTGTCAGTTAGAATAATACAGGTAATAACATGCATTCCTGCCTCACTCCTGGTCTAATTATTTTAAATGGATCCGTTAGTTTTCTCTCATGAGTAACTGTATCTTTATTAAGCTGCCTTTATTAAGTTGATCTGCTGTGGGATCCTAAGTGTCTCATGAATTTCTGAAGAATGTCACCGGTCTGTACATATTCCACCAGTCCAATATCCAGTGGTGTATTCAGTTCAAAGCTTTGCTCTGTTAGTATACCTAAAGTGGCTATCTGGCCAGTGCAGGATCTATTTGATCGGAGATCTGTCTTGTTATAATTTAGTTGTTTGTCAATAGCATATCTTAATCTCTCCAGAATGATGCTTCTTAACATTTGTCTTGGAGCTATAAAGAACCACACTTGTCGGAAGCGACACACACACACACACACACACACACACACACACACACACACACACACACACACACACATGCGCGCGCACACACAGACACATAAACACGCACACACACATTCAACACACTATACATAGAATATGTGACTATAAGGCGGAAGACAGGGCTGCATTCTCTATCCATACCTGTTCAACGTATATGAAAAAGAATTAATAAGAAACTTTTAAAAATGATGGGTTCAGAGACACTTTTACTCCATTTGTAATTGATGCAAATTCTTAGATATACAGATGACACAGTCCTCCTTTCTAACAGTGCTAAAGGGTTAAAAGAGCTGATCCTGTCTGTCAAGAAACACAGTGACAATTTAAAATCTTTCTTTCTTAACTTAAGCAAACTAAAAATAATATCTACAGACAAAACAACTACACCGCCAATCACAGATCACAATCAACAGTTTAAAAAAATAGTTGCGCATCCTTTACAGGACGTCGCAGTCAACACCAACATTGTTTGCTGTTATGATCTCTTGGCAAGTTTACGTTCAGTAGTTTGCCATTACTTTCTGAACGACCGGCACCCGTATCATTTCGTAAAAAATTCAACGCAAGACAGTTCGCTGCCAAATCGCCTGGAGCTGTGTTTCTAATGCGGGTATGCGGAATTACGAACTGCGTCCGTAACGCCATAGCCACGGTGCCTGTAATCAACAATTACAAAATGGAAAATGTCACAAACTGTGAATATCATGGCTACATAATCAGCAACTGTGGGGAGTGTTCAAGGAAGTCAGCCGCAAGCTGGCCATAACAATTCACAGATTGAACGGTATTACAACTGTGGTACAATACCAAGTGACAATAACATTGTTGAGAACATGCATTTTCACTATGGCATCGTATGGATGTAAATCATTGAACAACTGGCAATCACTTCAGTAGAAAACGGGCTATTAAACGTAACGGAAACATTCTTGAAATATCGGAGACCGAGAAGAAGAAAATACTGAAGTTTTACAAGAGGTGAACATGGGCAAAAGAACAGGAAATGATTGTAGGAAACACCTGGTTCAAGCAACACCCTAGAAGATTATGGACATGGAGGAGTCCTGATAGCAGGATTAGAAACCAGATTGACTACATTCTGATCAGCAGAAGATTTAGAAACGCATTACCACTAGCAAAAACAGTTCCCAGTGCTGATTGTTATAGTGACCACAGATTACTCACAGGAACATTGGGGATAAAGTTGAAGAAAGTCAAGTATATAACAGGAAACACTAAATATGATTTGTTTACATTGAGTAATGACAAGGCAATACAAAACAAATTCAACATAGAAGTACAGAACAGATTTCAAAATTTTGTCTGATCTAGAGATCCTATTCCAGGATGTGGATGATCAATGGGAAACGTTGAAGAATTCAATCAATGTGGCTGCAGAAACAACTATTCCAAAATTAAAGAAGGTGGGTCGTAAGAAATGGATGACTGAAGAAATTTTACACCTCATGGAAACAAGAAGACTCAACAAAAATAATTCTGTTAAATATGAAGAAATTCACAGACAAGTCAGAATATTATGTAAGGAGGCAAAAGAAGCATGGCTTGAGGAAAAGTGCTTAGAAATTGAAAACCAACACAACAGTCAAAATACCAAATTAGTGCACAAAAAGAATTCAGGAACTTACTAATAAAAGAACAAGTACATCAACAGGGTGTCTAAAAACTGAAGATGGCAAAATCATAATAGAAAAAGATCAGATTCTACATGTATGGACAGATTATGTGAAACACGTTTATGATGATAACAGAGACGAACACTATGATATTAGATTTAATAATGAAGGACCATCAATTTTAAAGATGGAGGTTCAAAATGTTCTTAAGCATATGAAAGCTGGCAAGGCCCCCGGTGCAGATAACATCACAACAGAAATGATTAAAGCTTTAGAAGAATTTGGACTAGAGCAAGTCACCAGACTGCTGAACACATTATATGATACTGGAGATATACCTCCTGAATTATGTAACTCTGTATTTATTGCAATCCCAAAGAAATCAGGAACCTTGGAATGTGATCAACATAGAACAATTAGTATAATGAGTCACATCACAAAGATTTTGCTAAGAATTATCATGCAAAGAGTGAGGAAGAAGATACAACCTGAAATAGGGGAAGAACAATGCGGGTTTGTAGAAGGAAAGGGTACAGTAAATGCTGTGTATATGCTGCGAACAGTTATTGAACGTGCTATAGAAGTAAACAAGGATATACATCTTTGCTTTATTGACTATACAAAGGCTTTTGATAGAGTTAGACATGTCAACATGGTGGATATGCTTGCAGATCTACAAATTGATGGGAAAGACATTAGACTTATAAAAAACATATATTGGAAACAACAAGCTGCAATAAGGATTGATAATGAAGTGGGACAGTATCAGCCAATTAAGAGAGGTGTTAGGCAGGGATGTGTGATGTCTCCAGATCTTTTTTCACTATACAGTGAAAATATTTTCAGAAATGTAGAGGATATAAATGGAATCAGCATTGGAGGACGAAACATCAATAACATTAGATATGCAGATGATACAGTATTAATTGCAGACAATGAGCACGACCTGCAACAATTAGTAGATACGGTTGTTGTACACAGTGAGCAACTGGGGTTAGAATTAAATTGTAAAAAGACTCAGGTTATGGTCGTCACTAGGAAGGAAGAAGTGCCACAATGTAATATACAAGTAAATGGAAATATTCTTCAACAAGTGAATCTGTACAATTATCTTGGAACAGTCATAACATCTGATGGGAGATGCCTTGAAGAGATTAGAACAAGAATCGCCATGGCGAAAGTAGCCTTTAGCAAGATGAAAAACATTCTGACCAATAAAAAGATGTCAATTGAAACGAGAAAAAGAGTGTTGAGGGGATACATAGAGCCTGTTCTTTTGTATGGATGTGAAACTTGGACAATGAGCAGTCAAGCTGAAAAGCATCTGATGGCTGCAGAAATGTGGTTTCTGAGGAAAATGCAAAGAATACCATAGACAGATAGAAAAACCAATGACCAAGTGCTATAGGAGACAAATGAACACCGTAAACTGATTAGAGAAATTAGACGTAGACAGTCAAAATGTTTTGGACATGTTATGAGAAGAAATGGATTGGAGAACTTAGTGACAACTGGCAAGATCGAAGGGAACAGACCAAGAGGAAGACCGAGAGGAAAATACCTGGATGGCTTGGCCACATGGCATGGAAGAGACAGGAACACTGAGCTGATCCACGACACTGGTGATCGAGTGAAATGGCGAGTCATGACCGCCCACGCTTTCCGGCATGGCACATGATTGATTGATTGAACATGGAAGAGAACTGGGTTAAAAACAGTACATGTCTGAGGAACTAAACTACTATGGCCATATTAAATATCCCAGTGGCTGGGAGAGAACAGGGATGGAAGACATGGTTAATGGACGGAGAGGCAGGAGTCGATCAGTACGACGATGGACACGAGACATGGCAGGCAGCTTGGGCACGATGGTACTTGAGGCGGGGGACATGGCAAGCAGCTTGGAGATGATGGTACTTGAGGCGGGAGACATGGCAGGCAGTTTGGGCATGATGGAACTTGAGGCGGGGGACATGGCAGGCAGTTTGGGCATGATGGAACTTGAGGCGGGGGACATGGCAGGCAGCTTGGGCATGATGGAACTTGAGGCAGGGGACATGGCAAGCAGCTTGGAGATGATGGTACTTGAGGTGGGAGACATGGCAGGCAGTTTGGGCATGATGGAACTTGAGGCGGGGGACATGGCAAGCAGCTTGGAGATGATGGTACTTGAGGCGGGAGACATGGCAGGCAGTTTGGGCATGATGGAACTTGAGGCGGGGGACATGGCAAGCAGCTTGGAGATGATGGTACTTGAGGCGGGAGACATGGCAGGCAGCTTGGGCATGATGGAACTTGAGGCGAGGGACATGGTAATCAGCTTTGGCATGATGGAACTTGAGGCGGGGGACATGGTAATCAGCTTGGGCATGATGGAACTTGAGGCGAGGGACATGGTAATCAGCTTGGGCATGATGGAACTTGAGGCGGGGGACATGGCAAGCAGCTTGGGCATGATGGAACTTGAGGCG
Organism: Cepaea nemoralis; assembly: GCA_014155875.1. Classification (NCBI taxonomy): domain Eukaryota; kingdom Metazoa; phylum Mollusca; class Gastropoda; order Stylommatophora; family Helicidae; genus Cepaea; species Cepaea nemoralis. Next base: position 40,108 of record JACEFZ010011730.1, on the reverse strand, counting down.
GGAGACATGACAGGCAGCTTTTGCATGATGGAACTTGAGGCGGGGACATAGCAGGCAGTTTGGGCATGATGGAACTTGAGGCGGGGGACATGGCAAGCAGCTTGGAGATGATGGTATTTGAGGCGGGAGACATGGCAGGCAGTTTGGGCATGATGGAACTTGAGGCGGGGGACATGGCAGGGAGTTTGGGCATGATGGAACTTGAGGCGGGAGACATGACAGGCAGTTTGGGCATGATGGAACTTGAGGCGGGGGACATGGCAGGCAGTTTGGGCATGATGGAACTTGAGGCGGGGGACATGACAGGCAGCTTGGGCATGATGGAACTTGAGGCGGGGGACATAGCAGGCAGTTTGGGCATGATGGTACTTGAGGCGGGGGACATAGCAGGCAGCTTGGGCATGATGGAACTTGAGGCGGGGGACATGACAGGCAGTTTGGGCATGATGGAACTTGAGGCGGGGGACATGACAGGCAGCTTGGGCATGATGGAACTTGAGGTGGGAGACATGACAGGCAGTTTGGGCATGATGGAACTTGAGGCGGGAGACATGACAGGCAGTTTGGGCATGATGGAACTTGAGGCGGGGGACATGACAGGCAGTTTGGGCATGATGGAACTTGAGGCGGGGACATGGCAGGCAGTTTGGGCATGATGGAACTTGAGGCGGGGGACATGACAGGCAGCTTGGGCATGATGGAACTTGAGGCGGGGACATAGCAGGCAGTTTGGACATGATGGAACTTGAGGCGGGGGACATGACAGGCAGTTTGGGCATGATGGAACTTGAGGCGGGGGACATGACAGGCAGCTTGGGCATGATGGAACTTGAGGTGGGAGACATGACAGGCAGTTTGGGCATGATGGAACTTGAGGCGGGAGACATGACAGGCAGTTTGGGCATGATGGAACTTGAGGCGGGGGACATGACATGCAGTTTGGGCATGATGGAACTTGAGGCGGGGGACATGGCAGGCAGTTTGGGCATGATGGAACTTGAGGCGGGGGACATGACAGGCAGCTTGGGCATGATGGAACTTGAGGCGGGGGACATGACAGGCAGCTTGGGCATGATGGAACTTGAGGCGGGGGACATGACAGGCAGCTTGGACATGATGGAACTTGAGGCGGGGACATAGCAGGCAGTTTGGGCATGATGGAACTTGAGGCGGGGAACATGACAGGCAGCTTGGGCATGATGGAACTTGAGGCGGGGGACATAGCAGGCAGTTTGGGCATGATGGAACTTGAGGCGGGGGACATGGCAGGCAGTTTGGGCATGATGGAACTTGAGGCGGGGGACATGGCAGGCAGTTTGGGCATGATGGAACTTGAGGCGGGGGACATGGCAGGCAGTTTGGGCATGATGGGACTTAAGGTGGGAGACAAGGCCAGACATGGCTTAGGAGAATCGGGATGGAACCGACGTTCTTGCTAATAATCTGCTACTTGATGTGTAACCTATGATATACAAACTCTAAGAGTCCAGACTCAGTTGTTATTCTAAGTTGTATACCAAAGTGGGTAAACAAAATGTAAACAAGCACGTGAAAGAAAGCAAGAAGACTGAAGTAAATATGAAATTATAAGCGTGCATATACTATGTACACACACGCGAGCACACGCAAGCACACATATCTAAACATAGACACACACACACACACACACACACACACACACACTCACACACACAGACATAGACGTTGGGTTTAATTGTTAAAGGGTGGCTTTCATTGCACTCGGATACCAGCGCTAGTGTCCCAGTCTCCCCCAGTAGATCACGGCAGGAGTGTTTCACCACAGTACACGAGGAACCATGTTTGCATATATTCCAGAACCTCACAAGCCATACACGTGTGTTTTATGAGCAGTCCTTCCAATGGTTTGTGTGTAGTATGACTAGTGCCGGTCTACGTGGTGAAGGGTTTACCGAAGCGGTTCGTGATCCCGCATACCCGTGTTGAAACACAGCTGCGCGCGATTTGGCAGCAAACCGCATTGCACTTTTTTTAACGAAATGGTATGGGTTTGACTGTGACGTAATTCAAGTGACGCACAGGTAACTGTTGTTGTTGTTGTTTAGTTTTAAACACCCATACTGGTCAAATCGTGAATGGTACTTGTCTCTGCTCGAGATACCTTCTTCTTCTATTGCTACTGCTACATTAATGCTTCAAATGGAAAACAGACCCTCACACATTTTCAAGCTCTGTTCTCTTATCTTTTATTATCATCTGCATCTTCTTTCATTTCCTCTCCATATTATTCATCTCAGCCTCTCTTTCTCTTCTTCACGCAAATTTAGGTCTCTCTCAATGTCTGTATCCGGGAGAGTTCCAGAACAATGACTTGTTAGTTATACTATTTACAGATCATCTCTGTGTGTGTTCTATCCATCGCCAGCTTCTTGTCAGCACCTCTTGGTGTTCTGGAGCGTGTTTGATTCCTCCCATAAGCCACATGGGTAATACTCTCATACCACCTTTATAGTTCCATTCTGTCAAGTACCCATTAATAACCGGCTCTGTGGCAAAGGGGTTATTGATGCAATTCGTAATCCCTCATACCACGTTCCAAACAGAGCTGTACGCGATTTGGAAGCAGATCGCCTTGGATTGATTTTCATGAAAATTGTATGAATGCCTACCGTTCAGAAAGCAATGAGAAACTACTGAATGTAAACTTGCCACACACAAAACAAAAATCACAAACAGCCACACACTCAAATGCCGGGTTGATTACGACATCCTGTAAAGGATTTGCAACTAACTTTTTAATCCATTAATAAATGTTTCTACTTTATTAGTAAGTGTCTTAACTCTTCTTTACATTTCCAACCCATAGATCAGTTCTAATTTGACGCTGGAGTAATACAGTCTATATGTGGTGCTAGGTGTAATTGCTTGTGAATTCCATGAGTTTCTTAGAGCTATGGAGGCTTATTTTGCTATAGTCAGACACATACTGTGAACGCGAACATGTATGACAGCTGCAACTGGGCTAACCGTAGATTAAGTATCCTCTCACAGGTAGAGAAGAGCAAGTTTTGATTGTTCTTCTAGGCAACTGAATGTATCTAGCATGATAAAACTAACAGTTGTAGCTATTTGCTCTCCAACACTGACGATTCAAATATAGATAAGACATTTATCCCACCATTTATCTAGCAACTACATTCAATCATAATTATCTCCCCCATTGTCTTCATTGTTCCTAGCTTTCTATCCAGAACATCTACTTATTTCTACTTTGCCGGGTCTTGTAATTGTGGCAGGCAATATATGTCTGTTTCTTTTCTACACTTGCAGCATACACCTTCTGCTTCCAAGTTCTCATATCTAGTTAAGTTAATTGCATATCCTTTACAGGACGTCGCAGTCAACACCGGCATTTTTAGCTGGTGTGATCTGTTGACAAGTTTACGTTCAGTAGTTTGTCATTGCTTTCTGAACAACCGGCTCTCAAACCATTTCGTAAAAAACCAACGCAATGCGATATTTTGCCAAATCGCCCGTAGCAGTGTTTCGAACGCGGGTGTAAGGGATTACGAACTGCGTCCGTAACTACTTGGCCACGGAACCGGCCTCATATCAAGTAGACATTGATTATTGATTATATTTCTTTGTTACGTCTCATTGCCGTGGCTTTTTTAATCATTGTCTAAAAGTTATCTTTTCAACTTCTATTTGTCCAAGTTTGGATTTTCATCCAACAATGTGAACTTGATAAAACATAAATATAGTCAGTTAATGGTAATGTTTGCGAAGGTTAACGTCTGCACAATTACATTTCGCTGTTGATATGAAATGTATAGTAGACTCGTCACTGAAATATTGCATGTCGTTTGCATAGTTTCGATCATCTTCAGATTGTTTGCAGGCAATGTTTCCATTCAGTAGGTTTTATTGCTTTCTGAACCAGAAGTCAACATACATGTCCTACTGATCGGTATAAGTTTTTAAACCATTACCCCACCATCAGCGCACACACAGTTTAGGAGCGAGCGCAGTATCCTGTTGGCCACTCTGACCTCTAGACTTATAATTAGAGCTGGAAGACGTGACGCCGCGAAAAAAGACATCAGACAGATTTTATGGGAATGCAAGTTCGTTCAGAGAGAAAGCAAGATATAAGTAACTTGCTCTTAATACTATAAAACAATCAATATCTTTCTAAAAGGACTCTGAGGTCACGAAATATGATAGTTCAGAAGTCAAGGTAAGACTCGAATAAAGCGCTATCTACCACGACAAAACTGAATGTAGTATGTACATTTAATGAGGCCTGCGTCCATTTGAACATAAAACTAAATCAATCTGTAATTGTGGTCATTCGCCTGAGTGCTGTGAACGAGAGACACTTACAGTGGATTTGAAGCTTAGAACCGGAGCTTTCAATTACAGAAAACACTCACACATACAAAAGTCTATAACAAGAACCACACCTGTTGGTAGCCACACACGCACAAATACACACACACACACACACACCACACGCAGATACACACACATACAGCAGACTATGCCAAGTACCACAACTATCAGTAGCGACACACACACACACCACACAACACACACTCACAACAGACTATACCAAGGCCACAACTGTAAGTAACGACACACTGGGAACATCGGTAGTGTTTTATCGTAATTTCTGGCGATGTCTTATAGAAAAAATAATTCACCCTTATCTTGCAGCTTAGACACACACTTCAAAAATCCTGGATGGTAAACATTATCGAATGGACACCCTAACTGGTTTTGTTGATTATCGGTAAATAAGTAAAGGACAATCTATCAGTAAATATGTAAAGGACAATCTCTCAGTAAATAAGTAAAGGAACATCTATCGGTAAATAACTAAAGGACCATCTATCGGTAAATAACTAAAGGACCATCTATCGGTAAATAACTAAAGGACCATCTATCGGTAAATAACTAAAGGACCATCTATCGGTAACTAAGTAAATTACCATTTAACACACTTCAAGGTCTATTGGACATACGTGCTAGACCCCTATTTGTATAGACCAGTCGGCACTTGGTAGATGAGCTGATCATTGTCTCGCCGACCGCCTTGAATTCCCAAGACATTTCTCGGTACCCAGTTAGGCTGGGTCCAACTGGGAGTCCAGGTCAATTTTCCCAAACAAGCCACTGTGCCAATTCGCACCCATGACCACAGCGCCAGCAGGTGGCCACTACGCTACCGAATGTCCCTGTTATGATTAAAGTGAGCAATTTAACTGTGGTTTCGGTAAATGTTCGTACATTATCATAATACCCATTTATTATCAAACCGTTGTCTGTTTAAACCTGTGCTGATTAACTGTTGTGTTCCTGCGAAAGCAAGGCTTTTGGACCTTGAGCTGGTTGCTAGGGGGAAAAGCGCAGTGACATCAGTAAATTCCCCATCATGGATCTGTTTAAATCCATTAAATTTAGCTTCTGTCAACCGATGGTTTTTGTAATCTTAACGTTATCCAGTTAGAGACGAGGAGACTGATAAGCAGCATCTCTGCTATACGCTGGTGTTTGGTTCTCGCGTTTATTTAATCAGCCGTTTATGGGAAGGCATGTGTCGTGTCCTCTGCCTTCATTCCCGCCACAGGTGTTTAGAGTACATTATTTAATCAATTAATCAATCAATCAATCAATCAGTCAGGTGCCGTATCCACAATGAAGGTTGGTTGCAATAGATATCCAATATTGTCTGTCTCTCCCCCCGACTGTACATTCTGTCACGCTGATGTTCGTCCACCTCTTGATGTTATCTTCCCACTTGTATCGTTGTCTACCTTCTGCTCAGCCTTGCCCTCCAGTATGGTTTCCATAAGAAAATCATGTCTTTTAACGTGGCCAAAATATTTCACTTGCCTCCTATTTATTTCTTTCATCAACTTTCTCTTCATTCCCAGTTTCTCTAGAACCTCTGCATTTTATTGTTTTTGTTTCCATGAGATACGACATATTCGTCTGTATATCCACATCTCCAGTGCCTCTATTTGACTTTCTAGTGCTTGTTCAATATCCATGCTTCCGCGTCCTTACAGTAGCGTTGCATATACGTAGCATTTACCACTTCTCATTTTTAATGCGTTGTTAATCTCTCTAGATGTTAATACTGAGTTCATGCAGTTGAAATCATTTTTGGCCATTCCTATTCTTTTTTTTTTATTTCTATTTCACTGCTGCCACCATCTGTTATTATATGTCCAAGATACGAGAAATTTCTTACTTGTACTAGTATCTCCTCGTTTACTGTGATGTTCACTGATTTTCAATCAATACAGAATTGTAATGCCCCAGCCAAAGTGGTATAATTGTCCAGGTAAAAAGGTACACATGTAAAAAATTAAGCCCGTGTCTATGCAATAGTGGCATAATAAGGATTTGGTGGTGTGTCAGTATTTCCTTGGCCAGACGGTACTCGAGTGCTGCAGACTAAACGAGCAGACACCATCACGATGACTACCTTAACTTGCATACAATTGTTCTGAGTCGACAACGAAGTCACTGTGGCACGAAAACGTCTCACTACAGGAAGGATTTGAACCAAAGTGCATAAACGGATAGACCATTTAACAATCCACTATACAACCGCGCCCCCCCAATATCAAAGATACGGGCAACTTAATTGGCAGATATATGTCGATGAGGTCTCAAAAGCCACAACTGAACATATACTGTCCCACAGTTCCAAAGCGATGAACCAACTTTGAATCTCGCTGATGTTCATTTCTTGAGGAATCCCAGGTAAAATTAATACCACGCTTGGGGGAAGCTAGAATTGTGTGTCCAGATTAGAGCTGTGTGTCTAAATTATAGCAGTGTGTACAGACTAGAGCTGTGCGTTCAGTCTTGGGCCGCACGTCCAGACTAGAGCTAGTATCCATATGAGGGTTATATGTCCAGATTAGTGCTGTATGTCAGGTCAGATGTGTGTGTCTAGATTAGAGGTGTGAGTCCAGACTAGAGCTAGTATCCAGATTAGAACTGTGTATCCATATAAGAGCTGTGTGTCCAGATTACAGATATGTCCATGTCAGAGCTTTGTGTCCAGTCTAGAGCTGTATTCAGAGCAGATCTGTGTGTTCAGACTAGAGCTGTGTATCCAGATTAGAGCTATATGTCGAGTTCAGAGGTTTGTGTCCATATTAGAGCTGTGTGAGCAGATTAAAGATGCGTGTCCAGACTGGCTAGACCTGTGTGTTCAAAAGAAGAAGAAGAAGAAGAAGAAGAAGAAGAAGAAGAAGAAGAAGAAGAAGAAGAAGTAGAAGAAGAAGAAGAAGAAGAAGAAGAAGAAGAAGAAGAAGAAGAAGAAGAAGAAGAAGAAGAAGAAGAAGAAGAGTAGGAGGATGAGGACGAGGAGGAGGAGAATAAGTGATGATGATGTTGATGATGATGATGATGATGATGATGATGATGATGATGATGATGATGATGATGATGATGATGATGATGATGATGATGATGATGATGATAGCTTAATGTTAACTTCTAGTTTTATCTAGTGTTATTATTTTATTATTACCAATTATTTACACACTGCCTTGAGACTTGATCATTGTGGTTTTCCACATTGTGTTGATCGGCTGGACGTTGTGGTTGAGCTGCATTCTTCTTATGTGCACTAAATCGTTTTGATTTCATGCTCATGAAACGTTCCCCTAGCCCCGTTTTATGAAGGCTTACACCGCTTGTTTACAAAATCAGCTGCTGATCCAATCCACGTACTCCCCTAGCTCTACTGAAATAGAAGTTAGTCGCATATTCTTTACAGGACGTTGCAGTCAGCACCAGCATTTTCTGCTGTTGTGATCCCTTGGCAAATTTACGTTCAATAGTTTGCCGTTGATTTCTGAAAGACTAGCATGCATAAAAAAATTTAGTTGCATGTCCTTCACAGGACGTAGCAGTCAACCCCAGCATTTTTGCTGTTCGTGAATCCTGGGTAAATTTTACGTTCAGTAGTTTGCCATTGCATTCTGAACGACCGGCACCTATACCTTTTTCGAAAAACCAGCACCGCTGTGTTTCGAACCTTGGTATACGGGCTCACAAACCGCGTTCGCAAGACCTTAGCCACGGCGACCGTAAAACGAAATACCACGCAACGCGGTCTTCTGCCAATTCGCGCAGCTGTGTTTCGAACACAGGTATGCGGGATGAAGAACTGCGTCCGAACTTGCCAAGACATCAACAGCAACTGAAAAATGCTGTTGTTGAATACAATGTCCTGTGAAGGATTAGGGGGTGAGGGGAAAGGGGGAGGGGGGGGGGGGGGGGGGGGGGGGAGTTAATAGTTAATAAAACTATGACAATCCAGTAAACTTCGCGTACTCAAATTTCTTATTTTGGCATATGGGAAGCAACTCGTATAATTTAAGAGTTAAACAAATGTAAAATTATCTCCCATTTCTTCCCAGGACACAATTTGTTTTTGAAGTTGCAGCGCATTGGAAAACCGCTAGTTTGCCGGCCAGGTGGTCAACTGTTCAAATCTGCATTGAAACTTTAGAAAAAAAATTATCTGGCTCTGGAAATAGTAGACCATTTTACATATCTAGAATTCAGAGGTACATAGCAAATTGTTCCTATATCAGGACATCAACATCAGGATTGGTAAGGCAGCAACAACACTGAACCGGTTAACAAAGTAAAAATATGAATAAAATTGGGAGGAACTGCGGTAAAGCTTTGAAAATGTAAGCAATATAAAATGACACAAAGTAGTGCAGCTTTACATAACAGAATTACGACACATACAGGACGTTGCATGCGATTAGCCTTCATCGGCAAACAAACACAGGAGATCTCCTTGACTATATGTTGTGTTTGTGAATGTGTTTGTTTGCTGATGAAGGCTAATCGCCGCAACGTCCTGTATGTGTCGTATTTCGCGAGGTGTGTGGATGCGTAGTGGAGGATGTGTGGGTGAGTGAGTGTGTGTGTCTGTTGGTGGATGGGTGGGGGATGAGTGAGTGGGTGGGGAGATGTGTGTGGTGTGTTGGTTCTGGATATGTGTGTGGTGTGTGGGTGGGGATGTGTGCGTGGGTGGGGGATTTGTGTGGTTTGGGGGTATGTGAGTGGTGAGTGGGTGAGGCTATCTGTGTGGGTGTGGATGGGGGATATGTGTGTGGTGTGTGGGTGGGGATATTGTGTGATATGTGGGTGACGGATATGTGTGTGGTGTGTAGGTGGGGGATGTTTTGGTGTGTGAGTGTGGAATGTGTGGGTTGGAGAGTACCTGTGTGTGGTCTGTGGGTGGGGAATATTGGGTGGGTGGGGGATGTGTGTGGTACGGGTGGGGGATATGTGTGTGGTGGGGATGTGAGTTAGTGCTGTGTGGGTGGGTGTGGATGTATGTGTGGGTGGTGGAGGTGTATGTGTGTGTGTGTGTGTGTGTGTGTGTGTGTAGATTGGGGATTCGTAGGTGGGTAGGGAGATGTGCGTTTGTGGGTAGGGAGATGTCTGTTGGTGTGGACGTGTGTGTATGGGTCGGGGATATGTGAGTGGGTGCGTGATGTGTGGGTTGGTGGGGAATGTGTGTGTAGGTGGGGAATGTGTGGTCGATGGAGGTATGGTTGGGGGATGGGTGGTTGGGGATGTGGGTGGATAGAGGATGTGTAAGTGGGGGATGGGTGTGTGGGTTAGGATGTGTATGTGGATGGGTGCGGGATGTGTGGGTTGTTGGGGATGTTTGTGTGAATGGTGGGTGGGTGTGGGTTGAGGGAACGGGCGAGAGCAATGTGTGTGGGTTGGGGATTGTGGGAGGCGGATAGGTCGGTTGGTGGGGTATTATGTGTCCCTGGGGTGTGTGTGTGTGTGTGTGTGTGTGTGTGTGTGTGTGTGGTGATGTGTGGGTTTTTGGGAGATGTTCCTCATAACATGGTAATTTGCATTGTTTATGTTTACAACATTCATTTGACAACGTTTTTTTTTCTTCCAATGTGAATGTATAATGCACCATTGATGAACGAAAGATGAGTGATTGGAAGGACCGAATGTAAGACGGGCTTGAGTGCCCAATTTGTGACCCTTTTAAAATAAAATTGATTTGGTTTCTTCTTCTGCTTCTGCTTCTTCTTCTTCTTCTTCTTCTTCTTCTTCTTCTTCTTCTTCTTCTTCTTCTTCTTCTTCTTCTTCTTCTTCTTCTTCTTCTTCTTCTCTTCTTCTTCTTCTTCTTCTTCTTCTTCTTCTTCTTCTTCTTCTTCTTCTTCTTCTCAAGAATATATATATGGCAAGACAAAATCACAAAAACTGAAGTATTGGAAAGATCAGGTTGTGTGGCGGATTATTCCATGCTCAGTCTTCGTAGACTTAGATGGATAGGATATCTTAGGAGGATGGATGATGGCAGAATACCAAAGGACATCTTTTTTTGGTGAATTACAGATGGGTAGGAGATCTCAGGGTCGGCCTCTACTACGATACAAAGATGTGTGTAAGCGGGACATGATTGATACAGGCATTGATAATGCACATTGGGAGCAAATCGCCGCTGAACGTGTTGCATGGAGGGCAAATATCAGAAATGGAATAAAGATAAAGGAGAACATTATTGCAGATAAGTCACACACCGAGCGTGTGAGACGTAAGATGGTGCGTGATGGTTGAAATGACCACGTGTTCACATGCACCCACTGTCAACGAACATTTACAGCCCAAATTGGCCTTATCAGTCACATTCGCTACCGCCATAGGTAAAAGTTATGATGCCTTTTTAAAGCACAAACTATCGTCCGTCAAGACAGCAAGGTTCCAATGAATGAATGAATTGACAAATATCTCCTTAAGAAAGTGTTCTTTAGTATTGTCAGGAGAAAAGAACGTTGGAGCACACCGTAACGACTGAAACGATCAGTGGCAGAAGATTCTAAGGCAAACCGAGATAAATCATGTTTGAAAGTCTAAGACAGTGGCATGGTTGAATTGATCCAATACACTAGGCGAGCCGATTTACTGGCATCAAGACATGAAACATACGCGCAGGGCATACTAAGAAAAGCCTGCTTCAATGTAAAAATTAAATATGGGGAGCAACCGTTGGATTTTTTTCCCCATGGCATGCTGGCCTGTTGGGAAATAAACAGGCGGACAAATTAGCCGGGTATGAACAGGTGGTTGGGTTATTGGTGCATGCTAGGACAGATGTGGTGATAGCCACAGATAAACCAGCATGTCCTAGACAGAATGGTGCTGCATTATGTGACCAGAGAATCTGGCTAAAACTCTGTACTTCGAGGAAAGGCCAGACGGACACATAAACAGACTTTATCTGGGACCAGTAGTACTGCAACTCTTCGCTGGTTGTTGAAGAAGGGAACTGAAGACTTAAAGGAATGTCCTGAGTTATGCGATGCGGGCAATTGACAATGAACAAAGGATTTATGACACGCTCCTGCAGGATCAAGGCATGGAGCTTGGGGAAATGACAATCGACGAAGACTATATTACATGCTATATTAATGACTGATACAGAAGTTGTTGAACCACGTCTAAGAATTTCTCATAGGACACCATTTACTGTAGCAGGCATCATCGCAGGCAGAAAGGACCAACACTCTGGTATCACGTGCTTGACTGGAAATATTTACATTCCGAAATCTGCAATCTGCACAGACAGACAGACAGACAGACAGACAGACAGACAGACAGACAGACAGACTGACGGACGGACGGACGGACGGACGGACGGGCGGACGGGCGGACGAGCGGGCGGGCGGGCGGACGGGCGGGCGGGCGGGTGGACGGACGGACGGACGGATGGACGGACGGACGGACGGACGGACGGACGGACGGACGGACGGGCGCACGGATCCTTCATTGTTAGAAAACGACGCAGAAGTCCAGCTCCGTTCAGCGTTGAAAGAAGCCAAACAAGAAAAGTGGAGCCGAAGGCGTACAGACAGTTAGATATGGATATACAGAGGGAAGTCAGCAGAGTTATACAGTGGCATCTATAGCAGTATTGATTCCTGCTGGATGGATGCGCCCCGCAGCGTTGATTAATTGGCTTTCAATTAATTGTAAGCCAAATGATGATATTAGACTGACAGACAGGCAGAAATCTCATATGGGTGTGTCCCTCGTGCATTAGCGTCGATTTTAGTAACCTTTCTAGCAATCAATTTTTGCAATGTTCTTGTGTTAGTATGTACTAAATCGACCTATCAATCACTCTTAACTATGCATGTCAGTCGATGTGTGACATATCTGTCTAACAATCACTCATTGTTGTCTCCCTGTTATTTTTTTTTTTATTTTTTTTTTTTTTTGGGGGGGGGGGGGGGGGTGGGGGGGGGGGGGGGGGGGGGGTCGCATATCCTTTACAGGACATCGTTGTCAACACCAACATTTTACCACTGTTGTTTATTTCTTGGCACGATTACGATCAGTAGTTTGCCGTAAGTCACCAACGCGACGAGAACCGCTACCAATTCTCGCGCGCTGCGAGACCCTTCGTGGATAAAAGGGATTACGGAGAAAATAGTGTAGCCCATCTGCCAGGGAGACGTCGTCACTGTGTTAATCTTATTAAATCTTTTTATCAGTCAATCATCGCCATATTCTTGCATATTTTTTTGGGGGGGGGGGTAATATTGCATATCCTTTACATGACGTTGCAGTCAACACCAACATTTTATTGCCGTTGCTGATGTCTTGGCAAGTTTTGCGTTCAGTAGTTTGCCGTTGCTTTCTGAACGGCCGGTTCCCATCCCAACAAGTTAAAACCAGCTAGACACGGTCTACTGCCAAATCTGTCATCGCTGTGTTTCGAACTCGGGTAAGCGGCATTACGAATCGCGTCCACAACGCCATCGCCACAGAGACCGGCCCTATTCTTGCATTGATGTGAACTTAATATATATATTTTGAGTCTAAATTTGACAAACTGGGTCATAGACAGGATCATGTTTCAAAAACAAATACATTATCCATATTAAGAGTCACAGGTTCTGGGGTAGTCAGGGATAGAAGACAAGGTTTCTAGAAGGAGAGGGAGTGGCCGACCAGCACGACGCTGGACACTGGACATTGCAGACATCATAGGCATCGGGGTGAGTGGGGAGACAGACATGGCGACACACAGAGACACGTGTTGAAGGTTAGTGATGAGAGCCACGATCCACAGATGATGATGGTGAAATATATCACTCACTAGGCTACTTGATGAAGGTGAAATATATCACTCACTTTGCTGGGTGATGGTGGTGAAATATATCACTCACTTGGCTACATGATGAAGGTGAAATATATCCCTCCCTTGGCTACATGAAGATGGTGAAATATATTACTCACTTTGCTGGGTGATGGTGGTGAAATATATCACTCACTTGGCTACATGATGAAGGTGAAATATATCCCTCCCTTGGCTACATGAAGATGGTGAAATATATTACTCACTTTGCTGGGTGATGGTGGTGAAATATATCACTCACTTGGCTACATGATGAAGGTGAAATATATCACTCACTTGGCTACATGAAGATGGTGAAATATATCCCTCCCTTGGCTACATGAAGATGGTGAAATATATTACTCACTTTGCTGGGTGATTGTGGTGAAATATATCACTCACTTGGCTACATGATGAAGGTGAAATATATCACTCACTTGGCTACATGATGAAGGTGAAATATATCCCTCCCTTGGCTACATGAAGATGGTGAAATATATTACTCACTTTGCTGGGTGATGGTGGTGAAATATATCACTCACTTGGTTACGTGATGGTGGTGAAATATATCACTCACTTGGCTGAGTGATGGTGGTGAAATATCACTCACTTGTCTGAGTGATGGTGGTGAAATATCACTCACTTGGCTGGGTGATGGTGGTGAAATATATCACTCACTTGGCTGAGTGATGGTGGTGAAATATATCACTCACTTGGCTGAGTGATGGTGGTGAAATATATCACTCACTTGGCTGAGTGATGGTGGTGAAATATATCACTCACTTGGCTGGGTGATGGTGGTGAAATATATCACTCACTTGGCTGAGTGATGGTGGTGAAATATCACTCACTTGGCTGAGTGATGGTGGTGAAATATCACTCACTTGGCTGGGTGATGGTGGTGAAATATATCACTCACTTGGCTACATGATGAAGGTGAAATATATCCCTCCCTTGGCTACATGAAGATGGTGAAATATATTACTCACTTTGCTGGGTGATGGTGGTGAAATATATCACTCACTTGGTTACGTGATGGTGGTGAAATATATCACTCACTTGGCTGAGTGATGGTGGTGAAATATATCACTCACTTGGCTGAGTGATGGTGGTGAAATATCACTCACTTGGCTGGGTGATGGTGGTGAAATATATCACTCACTTGGCTGAGTGATGGTGGTGAATTATATCACTCACTTGGCTGAGTGATGGTGGTGAAATATATCACTCACTTGGCTGAGTGATGGTGGTGAAATATCACTCACTTGGCTGAGTGATGGTGGTGAAATATCACTCACTTGGCTGGGTGATGGTGGTGAAATATATCACTCACTTGGCTACATGATGAAGGTGAAATATATCACTCACTTGGCTACATAAAGATGGTGAAATATATTACTCACTTTGCTGGGTGATGGTGGTGAAATATATCACTCACTTGGCTACATGATGAAGGTGAAATATATCACTCACTTGGCTACATGAAGATGGTGAAATATATCACTCACTTGGCTACATGAAGAAGGTGAAATATATTACTCACTAGGCTACGTGATGGTGGTGAAATATATCACTCTCTTGCCTACGTGATAATGTGGAAATATATCACTCACTTGGCTACATTCTGCTACCGTTCTAACTATGTCTATTATTCAATCTTCGCATGTTAGTGTGTTCTAAAGTTAGTTGCAAATCCTTTACAGGACGTCGTAATCAACCCGAAAATATATTTGAAGTTTGAGCATTTATGAGTTCAGTAGTTTATGATTTCGTGGTCCCCATGTTCATGCTTTGAATTGTAGTCATTCTTTCTATAAATTAATCTTCACTATGATCTTTTTCTTGGTATGTAATCAATCTGCCTATTAACCAAGCTGGCTATCAGCCTGGGGTAGGAGTCTGACCTACTAGTAGACGCGTCCACCGGGTGGTGGATGATGGAGTGGCCTCTAGATACTTTGTCTAGTGGTTACCTGTGAATATGTTGAATAAGCAGCCGAGGACCAGCCGAGCGGTGGTCACCGAGAAGAAACAGCTATCTCTATCAAATACCTAAAACATCTATGAGCTGGCCATCATCTGGTAAGAGGCACCATATATAATCTTTCCCCTCTGCTGCCAATTCCAATTCCAATTCCAATTTTCAAAACAAAAATTCCAAATTCGGTCTCGCTCAACCTGCCTCTTCAACTGTGGTTATTGTTGAGTTATGTTGTTTTTGTGGGTTCATTCACCCTAATTCTTGTCTTGTGCGCTCTTACGAGTTAGTCCTATCCCGGACTGGTTATGTTGATTTGTTTCTGTGACGTAAGCTGAGGGTTGGTCGGAGGCTATCCTTTGTGCTCGTCCTTTTGTGGTATCTTTTGTTAGTGAAGGCTCCTGGCTCATCTGGCTTGACAGGTTGCAGCCCTTATTAGGACTTTTTATTTGGTGTTTTTGTCTCCTTTATTGTGTATTTTCTGTAGGAGCTTTTCTACATTTTCATTTTCCTCCTTGCGCCTTTTTCACTTTCGATTTTGAGTTTCTGTTGCCTTTCGATTTCTTCCTCCACGGTCAGCCATGGGATGATCTCTCCGTCTTCTATATAGAACGTGTAGTCGGAAAAATCAGGTTCGTAGTATCTATCTGGGTATACTACCGGTCTCATGAGTTTCTTGGGCTTCTTCTTTTCTCTTTCATTGCAGCGCCGTTTGAATTCCTGGTGCCTGCGTTCCTCCAATTTTATCGATTCTAGACACTCCTCCAAGGTAGGCCCCTGTGGTTTCTCCTTGCCGACGTCAGGGTGCTCATCTCGGTTTGCTTCAGATGTCTGGCGAGTTATTGGTTTCCCCTTGTCGGTCTCGGGCGTTGCGGTCGGGTTGCTGGCTGTAGCTTGCGGTTCAGGCTCGGTCTCTTGGTTTTCATCTTGCGGTTTCTCTGTGGTTTCTTGTATGACTTCTGTTGGGTTTTTGTGTGGAAAAGTTCCATTTCAGCTTTTTGTAGTTCTCGCTCTGATTTTATGGTTTGTAGGATTTCTTCGTTCTTCTTCTTTATCAGTGCCATCTGTTTCACCTCTTGTTTGATGTTTTGTTGGATCTCCCTTATTTCCGCCAGTAGTTTTTCGTTGTCGCTGGTCGGAGTCGACGTCAGCAGTGGCTTGACTTGTTTCTTCAACTCGTCTATTTGTTTTTGCAGGTAATCTCCTTCAGCTTGTGATATACCCGTGGCTGTCTCGCCCCTCTGCATTGCTTCCGTGTATGGTGTCTTTGTGGTAATTGCGATCTTCAGGGCGTCTCTTTGTCGTTGCAGGTAAAGACAGACCAAGTATCTTTTTCCATGCTTGCCCAGGCAGTTGGCGCACTTTCGTTTGTTGTTGGGTGCACTGAAGTCCGTGTCCAGCTTGGCCAGCGGACACTCCTTGAAGGCGTGGTGGTCG
This sequence comes from Cepaea nemoralis, assembly GCA_014155875.1. Classification (NCBI taxonomy): domain Eukaryota; kingdom Metazoa; phylum Mollusca; class Gastropoda; order Stylommatophora; family Helicidae; genus Cepaea; species Cepaea nemoralis. Next base: position 23,510 of record JACEFZ010011730.1, on the reverse strand, counting down.
GAGCAGTACCGGCAGATTTCCGTCGTACTGCGACACGCTGCTCTGCTGTGGCCGGCCCTCTGACATCTGGAACATTGGGTGATCCTTGGGATGAATCTCTCTGGCTGCTGCATTCTCTTTTTGATTGATACTATGGTCGGCATCCCGCTGCCCTCTGTCGTCACCACCGCCAAGGTTGTAGGTATCTTGGAGTAGCTGAGGAGCCTTGATGAAATGGGTGTGATGATTCTCTTCTCGTAGCTGCTTCGGGATTTCTTCGTCTGATAGCTCTATTTGTATACGCTTGACAACCCACTTGCTTATCGGTGAGTCGGTGTTTCCGACTCTGGTGTCTTTCTTCTCTCTCTCTCTGCTTCTCAGTAGATTTGGTTCTTGTCTGTGGTGGGCTGTCGACCTCCTTCCTCGTGGCAGCTTCAGTAGTAGCTGTAGTTTCAGGTTCTTTGCTACAGCTAGCAGACATGTTCTCCACGTTCGTCTTCTTCCCGGACTTGTCGGCTCCCACGCTGCACATCTTGGATACCGCGTGTTTCTTATTGGACTTGCGACGTGACATTTTCCCCCGTATCAGGCTTCTTGACTGGTTAAGGCGATTGTCTTGTTAGCGCTCGCAATTGCGAATGCCCTCTGCTTCCTTACAGGGTATGTCTTTTATAGAAGGCTAGTGGAGTTAACCATACACAAACCGGCGGAAGGTAAGGGGACACCATCATGAAAGAAGCAAGAAAAAGCAAGATAAAGAAGAATATAATAAAATACATAAAGAAATAGTAAACCAATGCAAAATGGCTAAATAAGTATGGCTCAATCAATAGTACAATGGAAATTGGGATAACCTATGGAAAATACTCACATTCCATGCTTTAACAAATAAATACAATAACAGATAGAACACAGGATATAATACTGGATGTTTAAAATCTAGGAACGGTGCAATATTGATGGGACAATATGATATAGTTAATAGATGGACTTTATATCTGGAAGAGCTGTATGATGATAGGAGACCGGATGTAAGTATTGAAATCAATGGTGTGGATCCGCCAATATTTGCAGCATACGTTGAAGATGCACTACATCGCATGAAGACAGGAATATCACCCTGTGCAGACAACATTACATTGGAGAAAATTTGAGGCTCTAGATGATTTTGGAATCGACATATTGACAAAATTCCTAAATAACATCTACACTAATGGGTATATTTCTAGTGATCTATTAAATCCATCTTTATAGCTCTACCAAAGAAACCAGGCGTTTCAGAATGCGAAGAGCATCGCACAATAAGTCTTAGGAGTGACATGACAAAGCTGTTACTGAGAATAATTATGAAAAAATACGAAAAAAGATTAAACCAGAAATTTGTGATGAACCGCGTGGATTTGTAGAGGAAAAGGGCTCAAACAGTGCTATATATATTCTCAGGACACTATTAGAATGATCAATTGAAGTACAACCATATCTTTATTTATGTTTCATAGACATCACAAAAGCATTTGACAATGTGAAACATTCGGAAATAATAACATTACTACACTGACTGAACATTGACGGTAAAGACATGCAAAAAAATAAAGAACATATGTTGGCAGCAAACAGCAGCCATAACAATCAACAGCTTGGTAGGAACATTTCAGTGTATAAAGAAGGGCGTCAATTTGTGGAGAGGCCTGATCACATACGCCTTCCGGCAAGAAACTGGATGATGGTGGTGATGCGTGCGTGCGTGCGTGCGTGTGTGTGTGTGTGTGAGTGTGTGAGTGTGTGTGTGCGTGCGTGCGTGTGTGCGTGCGAGCGTGCGAGTGTGCGTGCGAGCGAGCGTGCGTGCGTGCGTGTGTGTGTGTGCGTGTGTGTGTGTGTGTGTGTGAGAGAGAGAGAGAGAGAGAGAGAGAGAGAGAGAGAGAGAGAGAGAGAGAGAGAGAGAGAGAGAGAAACCATGCCAAATTGGGGTTTAAAATTATAACAGACAAACTTTGTCGCCACCCGGAAACAAGAGATTGTATAAAACCGAGACAAAGGAGATCTGTCAGTCCTTTTGGTTTGTTGTCTTCGACCAGCCTCAATCATGACTAAGAAACGCGAAGTTAGTTTTTTCCTGTGTAAACAGGTGGTTTGTGATTCACCTGAGTTAAATATCCATGGCGTGCAGTTCGGTGTTTACATTTTTTTTTTTTTTGGTGTTTCATTCTTATATAGTTCAATTGTGTTGTGTTCAATGTTTGATTTGTTCATTTTTTAATTGCAGTCTGTTATGCTCAATGTTTGACTCGTTTATTTATCATTTGCAGACTTATATGTTTATAATCATTTAGCAATTTGCATAATTAAGTTATAATATCCACAATGATTGCACTGTTCATATTTTGCAGTGTCATGCTAATAATACGTTCGATCATATCATGTTTTCTAAGCGGTGTCGTGCGCTGATTACAAATGTATAGTGGCCACTTTTGCGAAGTTGACAAGGAACTGCTCTGATAGTGTCATGAACACGGCCTGACAACGATTGGACGCCTGGGCTCGTCGCCTGCTAAGGTAAGGTACAGATGTGCAACCTACCTCCCTTCCCCTCACTCCCTTGCTCTCAGGTCTGTATTACACGATAGCCGTTTAAGGAAACTGCTTCGGGAGACATTATTTGTACAAAAATATTTGTTTACAAATGTTTCAGCCACATAAACCTAGTTGAACATTTGATGACTGTGCTGAAATGTAAAATGTTTCAGACACATACACCCAGTTTAACATTTGATGATTGTGCTGAAATATAAAATGTTTCAGCCACATAAACCTAGCTGAACATTTGATGATTGTGCTGAAATGTAAAATGTTTCAGCCACATAAACCTAGCTGAACATTTGATGATTGTGCTGAAATGTAAAATGTTTCAGCCACATAAACCTAGTTGAACATTTGATGACTGTCAATCAATCAATCAATCAGGTGCCGTCTCCGCAATGAAGGTTGGCTGCAATGGATCTCCAACACTGTCTGTCTCTTGCCTTGACTGTATATTCTGTCAGGCTGATGTTCGTCCATCTCTTGATGTTATCCTCCCACTTGTATCGTTGTCTACCTCTTGCTCTTGCCCTCAATCTTGCCTTCCAGTATGGTTTTCATAAGAGTATCATGTCTTTTAACGTGGCCAAAATATTTCACTTGTCTCTTCTTTATTTCTTTCATCAACTCGCTCTTCATTCCCAGTTTTTCTAGGACCTCTGCATTTGATTGTTTTTGTTTCCATGAAATACGACCTATTCGTCTGTATATCCACATCTCCAGGGCTTCTATGCGACTTTCTAGTTGCTTGTTCAATGTCCAGGCTTCCGAGCCATATAGTAGCGTTGAATATATGTAGCATTTGACAATTCTCATTTTTAATGCGTTAATTAATCTCTCTAGATGTTACTACTGATTTCATGCCGTTGAAAGCATTTTTGGCCATTTCTATTCTCTCTTTGATTTCCATTTCACTTCTGCCATCATCTGTTATTATATGTCCAAGATAAGAGATACTTGTTACTTGTTCTAGTATCTGCCCGTTTACTGTGATGTTCATTGATGACCTTTCCTTTTCACTGCTAATTATCATAGTTTTTTTTTTTTTTGGATGTTAACATCTAAGCCACATTCTGCACTGTGCCTGTTTACCTCTTCCACTAGGTCTTGCAATTCTTGTTCACTTTCTGCTAGTAACAAGGTATCGTCAGAATATCAAAGATTGTTTATGATTCTTCCATTAATGTTGAGTCCAGGCATTTCAACTTGTTTAAAAATTCTTTCTGTGTATAGGTTGAAGAGGCTTGGGGACAGTACACATCCCTGCCGTATTCTTCTTGTTATCTCTATAGGCGACGAATAGTTATTACCGTATCTAATAGACGCCACTTGTTCCCAGTACAAGTTACTAATAAGGCTGATGTCCTTTCCGTCTACTCCTATATCTCGAAGGCACGTAATTAGGCTGTGCTTAAATGTAAAATGTTTCAGCCACATAAACCTAGTTGAATTTTGAAGACTGTGAAGTGTAAAATGAGCGTAATACATGATAGGATAAAACAGCAACATTAGGCCTAGTGTAGCGCAAGAAGAAATTGCCCAGTTACCTGACACCGTTCTGTATTAAAGATGTTGCTGATTAAACGATATTTAATAACTGCTGAAATGGTAGCCGCCTTAACATAACAATCAGAAAAAAGCATTATTGAGAACAATTTATGAGGCTAAGTCGATAGCGTTGTCATATTGTCAAATAATTACGTCATTTCCATTTGGATTTAAACGCAACACCATCGATCCCAACAGGCGACTACACTAGTCACTAACCTTGACCAGCTCCCAATGACCCATAATGGCCTCCCATATTTATATATTTATTAGAAGGTAACGGTAAATATGTTTTTGTTTATCCCTGTTTGGAAAAGAGCTAGTGTTCTAGTAATGATGTTGCGATCTCTGTGTTTGTAATATGACAAAAATAAAGAGTGTGACGTTTTCAGTGACTTGGTAACGAAAGCGATCATTTCAGAACACTAAATTGCTGTTAAGAATACTAAAGCTGACACTATTCTACAAAATCAACATGATAAAGGAGGTGTCAATAACAAAATAATATAGCGTATCTCGCACGGCTTATATATTTTCTGAACGTCTAATCTGGCGTGAAGTATACACTAGTGGAAACTTTTTGCTATGAACTAGATATAGTCATATTGTAGAACGATTTCCTACATTTTAAATGCACAACATTATAACAGATTATGTCTGGACGGATGCTCTTAAATCGATCACCTGTTGCGTAAATCCGGTAGTCGTTGTCTGGGTACAAAGCGTTCTGTACGACTGTATTCTTCCATCCTGACACAGACTAGTCGTTGTATTTCCCACCCTCTGTCAGCTTCAGCACTTGCCCGGGGATAATCACAGATGCCATCAGTCAGATCTGATGGTTGCTATAGGGAATTTATTCCCACTGACTAGCTTTACAAGAACTGGAATTAGAGGGAAATGGTAGGACCACCCTTGCCCCAGTGCTTCAAAAACAAGCATTAAGGAAATACTAGAAATAGCCAGAATTCCACTTCCTCCTGTATTTGCTCAAGAATAAAGATTACAGATTACAAGTGAAGAAACACTGCGCTTATGTATGTAGGCAGTTTCTATTAATGCTTGGCACGAACAAGTTACAACTGTTGCTACTTCAACACGTAGCATAGTTTAAATAAAATATATACCATGTCCGCTCTCTCATATCTCTCTCTCTCTGTCTCTCTCTTCTCTGTCTGTCTGTCTGTCTGTCTCTCTCGTCTGTCTCTCTGTCTCTCTCTCTCTCTCTCTCTCTCTCTACATTATATATATATATATATATATATATAGTGTGTGTGTGTGTGTGTGTGTGTGTGTGTGTGTGTGTGTGTACTATACAAACCTCGGTTTTCGTCGATAATCCGTCCGCAGACAATCGGCGAAATTCGAAACCGACGAAAACCGAGGCAATTATTCCCAAATGAATCAATGTAAATCCAATTAATTCGTTCTAGACATACCAAAATGAATAACAAAAACAAACTTTATAGAGAATAAATATGGTGTTTAATACTATTTTTTGGCCCCAAACTTGTTCGGATTCGCTCTTTCGCCTAGTAACACTGGGTATGCCAGTGCGCCTCTTGAATTTTTTAAACCATCCTCTGTTGGCCTTACAATCGCTAAGTACACTCGCACTCGATCCAAGCAATTTTTAATGACAACAAAAGTCTGGTATTTTCAGATAGGATTGCCTCCGAAACAGAATCGCTATCTTACTATTTTTGATTATTTAAATTAACAATAACTGTTCGACATTTTCAGTTGTTTGTGATCTCTGTTTCGTTAGCACATTCATGCCTTTGGCTACATTAGACTCCTTAATTGCTTCCTTTGTCGCCACAATGGAACTTATCGTGGATTGCGACTTCCCCTACAAGCGGCTGATTTCAGCAATCTTAATACCGCTCTTGTATTTTATTATTGGCAAGAAATAACAAGAAATAACGAAAAAACAACGCCAAACTGAGCAGAAGAACAACTGGGTCTAATTGTTTTCGCAAAATTAACAACGAGGTCATGTGGGCACGACAAATAAATCCGCGACAACCGGAAAAAAAAAGCGAAACACAATATTGGATGAAACCATCGACGAAAACAGAAACCGACGAAATCCGAAGGCAACGAAAACAGAGATTTGACAATATATATATATATATATATATATATATATATATATATATATATATATATATATATATATATATATATATATAGCCGGCTCCGTGGCCGAGGAGTTAGCAGCTTTCTCCGCTAACCCCGAATACTCTCGTCACGTGACGCGACGAGAATTAGCAGTGGTTCGAATCGCAAAAGTGACTTATGAGAATATGGAGCCGGTCGCTCAGAAAGTCGTGGCGTGCTGATGAGCGTAACCTAGCCTAGGAATCAACATACAGCTGAAAGATGCTGGTGTTGACCGCAATATCCTGAAACAGGATGAAAACAAAACAAAAATAATATATATATATATATATATATATATATATATATATATATATATATATATATATGAACCGAAGGAAAAGGGATAATGTAAGACTGAGACTGCGTTCGGGCCAAGGAGGAGAGGAGCGATAAGAAGAGAAGTAATAGAATTACAGAGGGAAAAATCAGCTGTCCCCCCTCCCCGTCATCTCTTCCCGGACAAACACAATTAATTGATTGATTGATTTAGGAATCGACATCACAGCATTCGGGGCATTCCCATAAGCGCTCCATCCCCATCCTCAGTAGCCAGCGAAGAGTTCCAACACCAATAGTACCAGTAGCAATCTGATTATATGTCCGTCTCGCCTTTCCTCTGAGCGTTTAGCGTCGGCCAGATCCCCTCGTTACTACTCGCTGTCTCATTCTTGCCAGACTATGGTAATCCATTTGCTCCTCCGAGGTGTAACCGTGCTCCCACAAGGCCACAACCACGTCTGCCTTGTCATGTATCAATACTCCACCAAGTTCTACATAGCGAGCCAGTCTGTCCGCCTGTTCATTTCCCAGCACACCGGCATGCCCCGGAGAAAAGATCCAGGCGATGCTTGTCACCCGTGACCTCCGAAGCGAAGCAATCCACTCCGCACGAAGTCTGCCTGTCCTCACACTCGTCAGCATGCTTTCTGAGTCAGTTACAATCACGATGTGTGTGTGTGTCGTATTCTCCATCCAGCGGAGAGCCGCAGTGACTGCCTCCACCTCCATTCTTTAGCTGGATGTTGTGGTATCATATGCCAGGCTCTCCTGCGCCAAACGTCGACCATTAGCTTTGGCCATGAACCCCCAGCCACTTCTCTCACCTCTTGACACCGAACCATCTGTGTAGATAATCACATCACCAGAGTGAGCATTGTCCTGAATTAGTTGCTGGATTTCCACTTCCGTTGCCCCTGCTGGCCACTCCCTGCACTCCCGGCTTAATGTGATTATAACTCTGCACAAGTCTGACTGCTCCGCTGGCACTCTGACCCACTCCTCTCCTCGCCTAATGTTCTCCAAAGGGCACACCTGTCTGACAAACACAATTTAAAAAATAAAAGTAAAAATTAAAAAAAAAAAAAAACGCTTCGAAGCTTCTAAGAAGGGCACCTCAAACTAGCTCAATGAATTAAACCAGTGTTTCCCAACGTGCGACCCACGCCCCACAGGGGGGCAATTCGATTGTTAAGGGGAGGGGGGGGGGGGAATTCGAAAATGGAAGAAATCGGCTGGATATAACAAAACGGGGAGATTTGAGACTGAAGTTAACTAAATTGGAACCTGACATAAAATCTCTTTGCAGCAAGCATCAAACGCAAGGATCTCACTAAATTTAAATAATTACTAATAATTAAAATAATATAGAAAAATCTTTCATTAAAATTATTTTGTACTTGACTTTCAGTTCTCCATTATATATTTTGAAAATTTACTTACTGTGTTTGCTCAATAATTTCCTAGCGATTATCGGTCCTTTGGCTAGGATCGGGTGCATTTGCTGCTCTCCCCCCTGTAGTGCGCCAGGTCTGGTCGGGGGCCGGGTGATCAAATAAAAACCCATCACATATCTTCACCTTAGATGTAGGCCTGGTGGACCACTGTGGGCAATAGCTCACAGTGAGACTAAGGGTCCACACAAAGAAAGGGGGAGGCAGGGATGGCAGGGAAACCAGCTTGTCTGGGGTAACCACCAAACCAAATTTTTAAAAAAAATGCACCCAACACAACCGACACAAAGAGAGAGAGAGAGAGAGAGAGAGAGGGGGGGGGGGGCTTTGGCCCCTCTGGGAACCGTGAGCCCTTCTAAAAACAAACATTCAAGTTTCTTTAGTGAACATTTCAATGTTTGAATATTAAAAATGATGCATATGTTGAGGAGGGGGGGGGGGCATAAGAATTTTAGAAAGGCTTAGGTGGGGTATAGCACAAAAAAGGTTGGGAATCACTGAATTAAACGGTTAGGCTATGGTGACAACACTGAGTGCACAGGCTAAATTTTTTTAATGCCGCATATCCCTTACAGGACGTCGCAGTCAACACCAGCATTTTTCAGCTGCTGTTTATGTACTAGGAAAGTTTTACGTTCAGTAGTTTGCCATTGCTTTCTGAACGGCCGGCTCATATATACCCGTAATTTACCAGCGCTACACCTAAACTAAATCAGCTTTGACACCTTAAACCCAGGAGAGCTTTGCCATTGCAGTCATTAGCCACACCTGCAATATATAAGCTATATATGACTATTCTTGTTTACAAGATCATCGTGTACATAAACATACAAACATCATAAATAAATGCCTATATTTCCCCATTTTCATTCTTCCTGCTGATTACATCTTCAAAAGTTAAATACAATAATCAATGTTGCCTGATCAGATCACCCATTTTACCATCATAAAATATTACTTTATGCTGTTTGAGTTGACCTCTCTTACTATCCTCTGCTGCAATTTTCTCAGCTTGCCCTGGCTCCACATGTGGTACAGTATTTTTCCTCCTACAATGATGCAGTTCTTATATCAACAAACTACTCGTCATTATATCACATCTGATGTATTTCATATCTCTTACTACACTTTACATTATTACAAACACCGATTTTTATTCTAAAGAAAACGTTTTGTCTCCTACAAACTTAAAGCCACATTGGATAAACACAGATATATCATTTGAATTAATTATAATTATTCCGCATTCGAACATATTAGAAGTACATTATCTTTTTGATTGGACAACACACGTCCAGTTATCATCTCTCTTCTTCATGCCTCCGGTAGTACACACATTATAAATCTCCCTTTATTATGCCTCTTGTAGCATACCTAATGCACATGAACATCTTCACAGCAGGTGGCATTACGAATTATGCAAGAAATTTATCCAGGACTTAAACACAAATAAAGAATGCACGATTAACACTTAACAGAAGAAGAAGAAGAAGAAGAAGAAGAAGAAGAAGAAGAAGAAGAAGAAGAAGAAGAAGAAGAAGAAGAAGAAGAAGAAGAAGAAGAAGAAGAAGAAGAAGAAGAAGAAGAAGAAGAAGAAGAAGAAGAAGAAGAAGAAGAAGAAGAAGAAGAAGAGGAAGAAGAAGAAGAAGAAGAAGAAGAAGAAGAAGAAGAAGAAGAAGAAGAAGAAGAAGAAGAAGAAGAAGAAGAAGAAGAAGAAGAAGAAGAAGAAGAAGAAGAAGAAGAAGAAGAAATGTGACCGGAAGCCGTGTCCTGCTGTGGGTCTGTGATGTGATAGGACCATCACATGTTGCAGGACTGAATGCACGAAGGACTTGCTGGCGAGTCCCAACCGCGCTCATGACATTATCTGAGCAGCTCCCTGTCAACTTCGCTAGCCCGCCCTTGCGAATATTATCTTAAGTATGGCAACTGTGCAATTTGCACGAATCAAACACTAAAACTTGCACTGTGCAATGAAAGAATGCACGAATTAGCTGAGATTAGAATATATAAGATAAGTCACGGCTGCAGCAGGATAAAACAATCAGATATAAAACAGTTAGGTATGTCTAACTCTTGCAAACATGTGAGATATACTAAACGTCTGCACCGCCTTCCTATCAACGAAGGATGTGTGTTTTAATATTATTAACGTAGGGAGTCTCTGTTGCGAAGTGGTCAAGCCGTTTGACTCGGGCCGCATCATTCGGTTCACAAGTGAATTTTTTCGGAGACTTCTGAGGTTCGTCGCTGGAGCTACGGAGTTCGTGCTTTGCGTGACGCTTTCCTCGCTGCGGAAAGAGACTGAGACATATGGGATAAAAACCTGGTGCAATGAAGTCGACCCTGTCGACTTTTAAAAAACTTTATATTATTAACCTTTCTAATTTCAATTTCTTTTTTCTTTAGACCTGTTTGTGTTGTTCCTGATGAAGATTATTATAATCGAAACTTAGTTTGTTGTGTCTTACAACATTTATTATGTTTTTAAACAAATATTTTTGTGTATTGTTATTTTATTTTCCACTTGGGATTTACGTGTACCGTTGTGGAGTTCGTTTTTAGGTCCTTCCCTATGCAACATACGCATATGAGACCTGGACACTTACCAAACAAGCTGAACAGCTCATAACTGCCTTTGGATATAAATGTTATAGACGGGTTCTAATAATATCTAGGATACAGAAAATAACAGATGCATCCATAGGACTAGATCTGAATATTGATGAAGTTGGCTACTAAAGACAATAAAACAAAGACAGAAGAAAATTGAAATGTTTTGGTTACTTGAAACGTCATGTAAGTTTGGAGAGATCAATAAAGGAGGGGTGTATGCCAGTAAAGACAGGAAGAGGAAGGCCAAAGAGAAGATGGGTGCAAGATGTGGCAGTTGATCTTCATATGGGTGTATCAATCAATCAATCAATCAATCATGTGCCATGCCGGAAAGCGTGGGCGGTCATGACTCGCCATTTCACTCGATCACCAGAGTCGTGGATCAGCTCAGTGTTCCTGTCTCGTCCATGCCATGTGGCCAAGCCATCTAGGTATTTTCCTCTCGGTCTTCCTCTTGGTCTGTTCCCTTCAATCTTGCCAGTTGTCACTAGGTTCTCCAATCCATTTCTTCTCATAATATGCTCAAAAAATTTTGACTGTCTACGTCTAATTTCTCTAATGGGTGTGTCGGATGCTTGAAATCTTGCTTATAACCGATAAGCTTTTAGGAACGTTGTTAAAGGGGAGATGTTCTGCAAAGGACATGCCATCGAATGAATGAATGAATGAATGAATGAATGTTTTTTTTAAAATTTCTTATTATTATAATATATAGCCTAGCACAGTGGTTCTCAGCCGGTTGGGAATTCCCCCCCCCCCCCGGGAGAATTTTAGGGTTTCCGGGGGGCGGGAGAGAAGGGAGGGGAGAATTAAGATTTTTTCAAGATCGCATTAATACAAGAACCAGTTACTTGATATTCTTTTTCCCTCTAAATTTTACGGTTCTGTACTTCTCGACTTATTGAAATTCGTTTTATAACGTAAGTAGACCAGCAAATAACGTTTTATGTAGATGTCTAGACTTGTTCTAGTATGTGTTATTAAATTTAGTTTCCATTTGTATGTATACTGTGTAAGGGTGGAGGATGGGGGATGTATAGGGAGGAAATTCGAAAAAGGGGGGGGGGGGGCGGATGACGTTCTGAACATATGGTAAAGTGGGGCATGGGCCAAGAAAGGTTGAGAACCACTGGCCTAGCATATATTTAATAATATCATGGGTTAAAATCTGCGTTACATTTTATTTCACTGAAAAGCAGTCCTACAAATCAGTAAAAGGAATAAAACACTGAAGACGATGCGGAAGACTCTGATATTGCGGCGCTAGAATAGATGTAATGCGAGATCTTTGGTTATTTCATAACGTTTCAATAAGCATATACATTTGACAAACTTTCAATAAGCATATACATTTGATAAATAGCCATATACTTCAGGGAAAGCACAATGCCCACTCGTAATCAACCTCTTACCCTCTGGGATAATGCACTGGAGTTAAATTTCGTTATCAGTCGTAGTTATAATTAGTTGAAGATTTATAAAGTGCAGACAGTCCGTAGGGACCTGGCCGGAAATATTTTAAATTGCTACAAAATTGTAGACAGATGTTTTCTTCTCGATTACAATATAAGGTAGCGACGGGGGAGTGATTAATGGATATAACAGTGTCGTAAAACTACCAATGTCTGTCTGTCTGTCTGTCTGTCTGTCCAACCCCTCTCCACACCGTCTCTCTCTGCGCGTGCGTGCATGCGTGCGCGTGTGTGTGTGTGTGTGTGGGTGGGTGTGTGTGTGCAGCGACAATTTGATTTTCTTATTTGTTGTCTAGTAAAGTGCATGTTACTTTATGTATTCTTGTGTGTGGAAAACCATTTCCGAACTGAATATGACGTACCGATTCACTGCGTAGAAAATAGCCAATAACTCTCCTTTTTCGTCTTGGTAAAGCTGGGGCGACCATCCCCAACTGCCATGCTGTAACACCCATATTCATAACTGATAACTCAAAAATCGAAATAGCATGTCAATAATTTTGGTTCGAGACTAACTAGTAAAACAAATGAGCAACGTTCAAAAGCTGGAACGGCAAGGTAAGGACGAAGTTAACTGCATACTGAAGATCGATAATATGTAATTTAATAACAGTTCACAGTCACGTTTTGATTCTATCAATGATGTCCGTCCTTAGGGGCCTGTTGCCGCCAGGCTGGACCTAAGTTCTATTGACAGGAACATTATGAGAATCCAAAACAACTAACCTGTTCAAATAAATATTATACCTTCGTTTATCCTCAATTGACCTTCTGTCACTCTGCCCATCGTTCGCTTTGCTGCTCTGTACAAAATATGTCTAGGTAGGTCTGTTGGTTCTGTAGCGACATGTGTAGCAGTCACTGAATATCTTCTTTTTCTGCTAGTTTAGTCGCAGCCACTGTTTTCAGTGCCAACCTGTTCCATAGCCAACATTTGAATTTTTCACGGCCTCCTACTTACATTCCCCGTCCGTGTCCTTCTGTTGTGATCCCAAGTTGTCCTCTGACGCATTTCTCGGTATCCAAGTGTCTCCTAGATTTCCCGTGTATTTTCTGTCGAGATTTCTCTCTTTTCTTCTATGACGTCATCTCGCCTGCACGCACTATATGGCACCAACCCAGCGCGTCCACAGGTGGCGGATCGTGGAACGGCCTCTAGATATGAAGGTTAGCTGCGTACACCTAGTAAGCAGTCGCGGACCAACTTGGCGGTGAGCACAGAGGGCGAGGCGGGATCTCAGGGTTGGATCTGATTTTCTTAGAAACTACCTCATATGCTCGGAGACGTGCCTGCCAAGCTAGTCAGGGGCGCTCTAACCCCTCCCCCGGGTAGGTGGAACCCGTTAGCTTTAAACAGCATTCCATCTAGGAGACGGAAAACTCCAAATATAAATCTCCAAGTTCAAGGTGGACCAGCCTGCTGAGGAACTGGATGGCCACGGGTAAGCTGGTCATGAACGCTGGACGTCTAGCAGGCGTCCGGGGCGGCACCAGGAGTATGGACTCCTGCGGGACATCCCCTGCCTCTTGCCTAGCAAGCAGGCAATAGTAGGGTGACCGGTTATTTTCTGCAATATCCAAACTTTGCTTATGGAAATAATTAAACACGGGAATCGTCGCTGGAGCTACGGAGCACGTACTCTGCGCTTGACACATCTTTCAGAGGTTAGCGAAGAGAGAGTGAGGAGAAGAGGACGAGGAAATGGTGTGAGACGAAAGCATAGGAATAGGACAGCAGGCTCCAGTAGAGCAAGACGAAAAGTGGAGGGACTAGGTTTCAAACATTTAAGAGTGGTATACTGGAACTGTCGTAGTGCCAGGCAGAGGTCCTGTACTGGAAAGGCTAATATATGATTTTGATGTCCTCATGCTCCAGGAGCTAAATACAGACAAATACCATTTCTCTGGGTACGCCAGTTATATAACCCCTACTGGGCAGAAGAGACATGGGCAAGATCTGCTAGTGAAGGAAGGAGTGAAGCATGTGGTACTTGACTTGAGCCAGTGGAATCACAATGCAAGAGAGGTCCAGAGTATACAAATGGAGATTGGTGGGATACGTTGGAACATCAAAAACGTACATGCCACAGCGGACTCTTTTCTCAGAAAGAAACACTGGGACTGGCTTAAAAAATAGAGTTAGATATGATATTTTGATGACCGTACTGATGGAGAAGGGGGTCAATCCCTGGTTGGTGAACTGGATAGCAGCTGTCCTGTATTCTCGTCGGGTTGCTCTCCGACTGGGTGCATGGACCTCAGAGCCACATATGTTAACCCCGGGACTGCCACATGGATCTGCAATATTACATGTGCTCTTTAATGTGTATACGAGCAAGATTGCATACCTAGAAGCACCAGGGGTTGGAAGGATACTAACATTTGCAGATGATATTCTTGCATATAGGCAGGGGAGAGATAGGGTACAAACAGCCAAGGAGCTACAGGCGACAGTAGACAATGTGATTGACTGGAGCACTGAAATGAGTGCTGTCATCCACCCGGAAAAGGCGGCTGTTTTGTGGTGCTCTCTAGACAACAGGATTGTGAGACCGGATGTCCCAAGCCTCACGATAGATGGTAGAAATGTCAGCAGAGAGAACAAACTGAAGTATCTGGGGATCACATTTGACAGGAGCCTATCCTTCAAGGACCTTGTGGAGACGTTTGTGACAAGATCTCAAAAGGGACTCAATGCACTTAAAACTATGGCTGCGATGGACAACGAGCAGAGAATGCTTTTCACACTATACCAGCACTTGATCCTCTCAGTGATTGATTATGGACTAGAACTGCTCACTGTCTCAAAGAGTCAGCTGGTGAAGCGCATACAGACCGAAGCTATGCGGGTCATTCTGGAATGCACCAGATACACCCCAGTAGTGTGTATGCGTTACATCCTTGGTTTGCCAGATAGGCTCAAGGTGATGCATGCGAAGGCATACCTCAGAGTAGCTGCAGACACAGATCACCCTTTGCATGAGGCGCTGGACGCAGTTAAGGGTCAGCGACTGATAAGAGGGAAACCATGGATGGCTCAGCGGAGGATACGATCAGACATGTGTGCATCTTGGAGAACATTAGGCGAGGAGAGGAGTGGGTCAGAGTGCCAACGGAGCAGACAGACTTGTGCAGAGTTATAATCACATTAAGCCGGGAGTGCAGGGAGTGGCCAGCAGGGGCCGCGGAAGTATAAATCCAGCAACTAATTCAAGATAATGCTCACTCGGGTTAGGTTCGGTGTCGAGAGGTAGGAGAAGTGCCTGTGGGTTCATAGCAAAAGCTAATTGCCGACGTTTGGTGCAGGAGAGCCTAGCATATGATACCACAACGTCTAGCTTAAGAATGGAGGTGGAGGCGGTCACTGCAGCTTTCCGCTGGATCGAGAATACGATACACACACACACACACACACACACACACACACACACACACACACACACACACACATCGTGAATGTAACTGGCTCAGAAAGCATGCTGAGGAAGGTGAGGACAGGCATGCTTCGTGCAGAGTGGCTTGCTTCGCTTCGGGTGTCACGGGTGGCAAGCATCGCCTGGATCTTTTCTCAGGGGCATGCCGGTGTGCAGGCGAATGAACAGGCGGACAGACTGGCTGGCTCTGCAAAACTTGGTGGAGTATTGATGCATGATAAGGCAGACGTGGTTGCGGCCTTGTGGGATCACGTGTACACCTCAGAGGAACAAATGGATCACCAGTGGTCTGGCAAGAATGCGACAGCGAGGAGTGATGAGAGGATCTGGCCGACGCTCGACGCTCAGAGGAAAGGCGACATATAATCCGATTGCTACTGGTACTATTGATGTTGGAACTCTTCGCTGGCTTCTGAGGATGGGGACGGAGCGCCTATGGTAATTCCCCGAATGCTGTGATGTCGGTTCCTAGATCAATCAATCAATCTATCATGATGCCAGCGCCGTTTGCCACATACAGATCTGCACTTAGTGCGTCATGTAGTCAAAATGACAGCGCAAATACATTGAACTCAATGGAAGTAACATACCTCACACCGATTATACTGAATATTTGAATTGCAAGGTTATTTCAAATGGTAATATAAATACATATTTTATTGGCACGCTATAATAAGAAATAAACGCGTGAACTTATTACTGGTAAACGTTATGGCAAAATAACAAGGAAAAACACATACATAAATATTGTGATGGCCTGACGATATAGCAAGATAGAATCAGTGACACAGACCTGATCCTAGGCTGGTAATCGTGTGAAATGGCAAACCATGGCCGTCAGTGACTGTCGGCAAGGCACATGATGTTAAGTCATGTACAGTGGTGGTTATATTATGCCAGACCCATATGTTTATAATGCAATCAGCACCCGACTTGTCTAATAACATATTGGCCATCTCCATGTGTTCGCTGAGCTTCAGTTTGTGGGGAAAGAGCCTGTAATTTAACTTTTTGGTCATATTAAAATCATTGGATCCGACCAGATTTCAAGTGCTGACCAACATGTATGTACTGTCCGGACTCCGATGACTTGGCCAGATCCGTTGTTTGATCAAACACTTGTACATTTTTAAGATTCGTCTTCTTGGCCAGATAATATCTCTTGTCCCGGAGCTTGTACAGGCTGGGGTGTCATTCCCCAGGGAATTACACTATATTCTGTACTGTTCAATTAGGCAAGTTGTGGTTTCTCCAATGCCACTCTCTTCATTAACATGATAAACGGTACTATTCAAATGTGTCCTTTCACCAAGAGACACAATGGCAACTGACTACTACACAGCGCACATTCCTGCTAGTTTGGAATCAGAGAGGAAGCCGTGGACGCGCAGTGACTAGTGTAACAGAGCACCATCTCTGTTAGGGAATTAATGAGTTAATAGATGGTGTGCAAAAATAAGGGGGAATAGGTTTGTACACTCGTGAGCACCGGTAGTTAGGGATCTAGGGTTGCTCACGCGTTGACGTAAACAGTCCTTCCATCAGCCGCCTAGAAGAACAAGTCGAGTATGATTTTCATCTGTACGGTATTTTACAAATTGATGCCAAATAAACTCGGATATATCGTCAAAATGGACTTTGTTGTTTATAGACACGCACCATCAACTACATACAGCGGCCTTGTTGTCCTATAACACTGTTATAGGAGTATATTTTGTTGCCGTAGACCCCAGGATTTCCAACTTATGGGTCGCCGCGGGAATCATCTTGACACAAGCGAAGACTTCTATTGAACACGCCTGAAAAATGGAGGTTGTTCTTGTTGATTATTGTTGAGAGACACAGCAACTGAAAGCCCGGCAAGGGGTAGTTGTTGTGATTTCTCGGGCTGCTGAATTGTCGTAATATAGTCCTCTGTGAAGGTCAAGAAGCTGCTCAGTACTGCCTGACTAAGGGACTGATGTTCTGTGGCCATGCCTGAATAGTTCCTACACAGCGGCCTGATGCTTGACGCACAGTGATTTTTGATGAACTCAAAGCCAATCGGAGGCGCTTACTGCTGCTTCACGTCGTCATTCTTGGACGCCGCTGGTGGATACATCGATCTTATAAGCCTGGGGCGTTACTGTGAGAACTGTCTACCTGCAGCTGGATAATCAGGTATAATCGGACAGCAAAGCCACGATAACGCTGAACCCCACTCAAGTTCAAACGTTACCTCAGGTCAGTTAAATTTTTGAGGTCACTCAAGTACAAACGTTACCTCAGGCCAGTTAAATTTTTGAGGTCACTCAAGTTCAGCTGTTACCTCAGGTCAGTCAAATTTTTTAGACCGCTCACGTTCAAACATTATCTCAAATCAGTCAATTTTTCTAGAATGGCGATGAATTTGGACCGGCCGTTTTATCGAATCTTATCCAAGGTCGAAGGAACTTGCAATTGAATGATGTTCAACAATTTTTGAATCCACTGCAACTAAATCGTTTTAGTGAAGAGGGTTTCCATCAAAGGTCCACCGAGAACCGGTAGTCAAATAGTTTATTACTGTGTCGATTGGGCCATCTCTTGGACGCTGTACTGTACTTCGTGAGCCTTAACGCTATTTTTACCCAGGAACGTAGGACAGGCATCTGGTCAGTTTGTTAAGCTGAGAAACGATCGAGCAAAGAACAGTGTGTGTAAGGGAGGAACTGAAGCAAGTATAATAATTAACTTATGAAACTGGTTAGTTTAGAATAACGATATTGACAACATTGCCAACTGAACAAAGTACAAACTTAATAGTTTAAATTGCTGAAAAGTTATAGAACTTGCTTAGTTTAGGATAATATTGTGTTAATATATATTATTATACTACATTGTGTTGTACTGGTGTATTTTGTATTTCAGATTTTAATATGGAAGCCCAGGACCTTTCTTTAGGACAGGTGCTTGGTGGTGTAGGTAGGGCCATATCAAAGTTAGACACAATATTGAAACAGCAAAGCGTAGCTGTTGACATCAATAAGTTTAGTGGGCAAGCGAAATATTTTAAGAAATGGGTTGTGTCCATCGAAAAACATGCTTATCTAGTGGCTGCCACAGATGAGGATAAGAAAAATTTAGCTTATAGGACTAGTGCATCGCCTGTCTCGGATCATATTCGAAGAAAATTGGAAGCAGGAACTGATGAGACGTGGGAACAATTTAAGGATGATCTAGCCCACAAGTATGCGGAGATCACAGATCCACAACATGCTTTCTCAGTATTAAGACAATCTAGACAACATGATGGAGAAAGTGTTCAGTTGTTCAGTGATAGGCTGATTAATTTAGCTGAAGAAGCATTCATAGGGCAGAATGTTCAAGGCGAGGAGGTAGAGAGGATGTTGGTTGGAATTTTTGTTGACAGGATATAGTCAGATGGACTTAAATTCAAACTTATGAGGGAAAATCCTGCGAGATTATCACAGGCTGTGGATATAGCTGTACAGGAAGAGAGTTTGAGAAGAAGATTTAGACTAAGGGTAGGACGAGAGATAGGAACTAATAGAGAAGAGAGGATTGAAGAACCTATGGAGATAGGACAAGCGAGGTACGGATGGAGAGGACGGGGAGAAATACAGACACTGCAGGGAAATAATAATCAAAATACTCATGATAGAGAAAGACAAATGAGAAACCCAATAAGAGAGACGGCAAATAGAACAAATATGGTTTGTTGGAGCTGTGGTCAGAGGGGACACGTTTTTAGATTTTGTGGTAACAGACGTGCTCAGGTTGGTGCACAGAATAGAGGTGGAAACAGTGGACCAAGTAGAAATTATGAAGACAGACAGAGGAATTCTAAAAAGCCAAGAATGCAGGAAAACTGGCGTCCCACTTACTGAATAGGACCTGCGGTAGGAGGGAGAATAAAAAGGTCCCAAGAATGAGTGAATATATTAATTATCCAAATGGCAAATAGAGTAGGACAAATAGAAATAGAGAATGTAGAAAATGGCCTCAACTTAGAGAGATAAAACAGTTTTCAGTGAATATGATTGATCCCAGTTCATGCATTATAGAAATCGGAAAATTTAGAATCAGAACATTGATTGATTCAGGAGCGCAAGTTAGTGTGATCAAGGAAAATTTTTTATATCGCATATTAAAGAATTCTAGAATAGTTAGAAATCAGGATACCTTACACTCAGTTACTGGACAAAATTTGGAAGTGGTTGGACAAACAATGATAAACCTTAGGTTGGGAGGAATAAACGTGAGACACCTTTTTCATGTGGTTAAAGAGTTAAATAGGAACATGATCCTAGGTAGAGATGTTTTGATAAAAAATAATGTAAGGCTTTATTTTGATCTAAATAAGTTGAGATTTCAAGACCTCTATGTGGACTTGGAGGAAGACATATCGGCCCTGGTCAGAGTAAAAACATCTATGATTCTAACACCACAGACAGTCAATCTGATACAAGCAAAAATTTAAAAAAAAAATCCGTATTTTTCGACAGGACAAACAGTTACAGTAACAGAGTTATAGAGAGAGATAATAGATGAACCAGGATTAGAAGTCACCGACGGAATAATAACATTAGATAGACAATACAGTTTCCCGGTAATGATTTTTAATAACACAGGGAAAGAGATTAAATTGTATATAGGGTGTGTGATTGCAAAAATAGCACCTGATCTTAACAACATAGCAACAACAGTTAAAGAAGGATTGCCAATGAATAAATATCCAGATCAATCAATCAATCATGTGCCATGCCGGAAAGCGTGGGCGGTCATGATTCGCCATTTCACTCGATCCTCAGAGTCGTGGATCAGCTCAGTGTTCCTGTCTCGTCCATGCCATGTGGCCAAGCCATCCAGGTATTTTCCTCTCGGTCTTCCTCTTGGTCTGTTCCCTTCGATCTTGCCAGCTGTCACTAAGTTCTCCAGTCCATTTCTTCTCATAACATGTCCAAAAAATTTGGACTGTCTACGTCTAATTTCAATCTACAATTTTCATTTGTCTCTTGTAGTACTTATATCCAGAGGGCCCTATTAATAACCGAAATAGAAATAGAGGAAGTGGGAAAAGACGGAATGATGAATTGATCCATGCATTCAGAAAATATCCATCTCAAGTACATTCAGTAGACAAAACAACGTCATCTTTGAAGAGAGAACAAGAGTTATTATCACAATTAAAAGCTCCGCCAAAGTATAAAGAAGTATTAGAAGACTTTGTAAGAAAAAATCAGGATGTTTTTGCTATTAATGACTTGGAGTTAGGTAAGACTAAGACAGTTACTATAGAAATAGACACAGGAAATCATCCACCAATTAGCTTGAAACCGTATAGAACTCCTCTAAGAAATAGAGAGATAGTAGAAAAAGCAATAGAAGATATGCTAAAAGCGGGAATCATAACAAGATCCAAGTCAGAATTGTCATCTCCGATTGTTATAGTGACCAAGAGAGACGGGAGTCACCGCTTCTGTTGTGACTACAGGGCACTGAACAAAATCACCAAGAACGTAGCTTATCCATTGCCGGTGATTGACGATATTTTGGGGTTACTTAGTGGGTCTACCTTCTTTACTACGCTAGACGCAAGGTCAGGATTTTGGTGTATCCCTATGTCGCCGGATGCTCAGAAGAAAAATGCTTTCTGTACTCACGCAGGTTCTTACGAATTTTTACGAATGCCTTTTGGGGTCAAGTGTGCGCCGTCCCTTTATTTATATCTTATTAATAAATCAAGTATTAGAGGGCATGCAAAAGTTCGCATTAGCATATATGGATGACATTTCAATCTACACAGCAGGAGACGTGCAAGACCACCTGAAACACATAAAGCTAGTATTTGATAGACTAAAATTACACGATGTTAAATTGAAACTCAGTAAATGCGAATTCCTAAAAACAGAAACTAAGTATTTGGGGTACATTATTAATAGAGAGGGAATTACACCAGATCAGGATAAAGTTAAGGTCATTAGAGAATTACCTGCTCCAACCAATATAAGAGAAGCTCGGGCTTTTATCGGTATGGCTGGTTATTATCGTCGGTTCGTCCCAAATTTCGCTAAAATAGCAGAACCTATTACACACCTGACTTGTAAATACGCAATGTTTAAATGGACTGAAAATTGTCAGAAAGCATTTGATTGTTAAAAAAAAAACAGCTTAACAACAGTTCCACTTTTGGCACATCCAGACTTAAACAAACAATTGGTATTATATACAGATGCTTCGGACAAAGCTATAGGGACATGTTTAATGCAACCATATGAAGGTGAAAATTCAGGAATACCAGGGGTTAGAAATGAGAGACCAATCTACTTTTTGTCACACAAACTTAGCAAATCTCAGAAAAAGTGGTCGACAGTTGAGAAGGAGGCATATACTATCCACTATGCTCTTCAAAATCTTGATTATTATTTACATAACGCAAATTTCATCATTAAAACTGATCACATGCCATTAAAATCTTTACTAGAAGCCCCAGTACAAAACAGAAAAATACAGACATGGGCGCTGAACTTACAAGGATACAACGCAAAAGTCGAATATATTTCCGGTAAAGAAAATACCTGTGCAGATTTATTGTCCAGAATTCCATACTCTGAGATATCTGAAGATAATGAGAATGAGGGAGAGCCGGAGATAGACGACCGAAACTGGCAGGTAAATATATTGGATTCGGCCATGTTGAATAGAGAAAATTTTGAAAGCTCACAGACAGAACAAGATCTTGAACAAATAGTGGAGGGTCCACAATTACCACATTTTGATATGAAGGAAGAACAAGAACTAGATCCGAAAGTAATAGAAATTAAACAAAAGTTGAAAGAAACAGCCGAAAACACTTTCAAAACGAATTTTATTGAATTGCAGCAAGATGGACAGTTATACTATATGAATGAAAAAAACTGAAGAGTCAGAATTGAGGAAATACATTCCGAAACAGTTAGAAAACAAGGGTTTAAGAGCATATCACGATGAAAATGGACATCTTGGCCGTGATAAATTGTGCAAAGCTCTCAAGAAAAAGTATTATTGGCCAAATATGTTTAAGAGTATTTATAAGTACGTTGACAAATGTGAGAAATGTAGGTTAAGAAATATGAAAACAATTAAATGTCCCTTACAAGATACGGATATTCCTCAGTTCCCAATGCAGAAGGTGAGTTTAGATATTTCAGGTCCTCATCCAAAAACGTTATCGGGGAATGTATATCTACTTCATATTGTGGATTGCTATAGTCTCTGGCCAGAAGTGTATCCAATTCCAGATAAGAGCGCTGATTCTGTTATTAATATTTTCCTACAAGAATATATACCAAGGTTTAGTTGCCCACAGACAGTACTCACAGATAATGGAAGGGAATTCGTAAACAAAAAGTTTGAGAAATTACTACAAGATTTAAATATTGCCCACATAAAAACTTCTTATTATAGACCTTCTTCGAATGCGAAAAACGAGAGACAACATAGGACGTTATACAATATATTAGCAACAAATGTAGAGGAAAATGATAGGGACTGGGACCTTTATTTGGGACCAGCACTGGGGGCAATACGAACGCACCAAAACGAAGGGACAGGATTTTCACCATTTTACCTGCTATACAGAAGAGAACCAATACTCCCAATCGACAATCTGTTAAAACCTAAACGGAAATATATGGGGGAGAATTTTCAAGAAATGATTTTACAGGAAATGCACAAGGCACATGTAAGGTTAAGAAGTAATATAATTAAAGCTAGAGAAAGACAGAAAAAGTACGCAGTTAAAAATACTCAACTACAAGAATTTAAGGTAGGCGATAGAGTTTACTATAAGAAGCATAGAAGAAACTCTAAATTTGATTCTCATTGGCTTCCAGGATATTACATTTTAGAAAAATTAGGTCCAGTATCATATACTATCAAGAACCAATTAACAGGACATGTAGAGCGTTCACATGTGGAGCATTTAAGACAAGATGAAGATAAGAGAAGTGAAAAAAAATAATAAT
>JACEFZ010011729.1:0-124289 GCA_014155875.1 Cepaea nemoralis | reverse complement strand
GTGATCCAAACAGTGAGGAAAAGAAACTGGCGACGGATAGCACATTCATTGAGTAAATCCGAGAAAAGTCTAACAAGAGAGGCCTTTTTTCTGGAGTCCACAAGGCAAAAGAAACAGATGAAGATCTAAAACACACGGAGAAGAGAAGTAGACACAGAAATCGAGGCCAGCATGGCCGAATGGATAAGAACGCATGTTCTTAAACATTCGGTGTGCTGATGCCGAGGTAAGGGGTTCAACTTATACACCGGTTAGTTGGACTAAAACGTTGACGTCTCGTCTTTGATTTGGGGACGTAAATTACAAGCACCTCTGAATTTGGAGTGGGTTCGTCTGATAGACAGGGACATTGGTAATAGGGAAAGCTAATCCACCCACAAAATTCAGTCCGGCGCTACTAAACGTAATGCGTATGTACTACGCTTGAGTTCAAAGCGAGCGAGCGCAAAAAAAAAAATTAAAAAGAAAATAAAAACAGAAATGAATAATATGAGAAGGACATCGACTGAGCTGCAAGGGACAGCTACAGATAGGATGCAATTGGGTGAGTTTGTTAAGTGACCAAGCACCTGTGGGGAATAAAGAATAAAATAAAAAGATAAGAAGCTGACGGCTTTCTGTTAGGGTGCAGTGTGCAGCTGGGCAAATGGCTAGGACTGGCCCAGAAGGAAGAATAGGTGTCTGGAAGATGTTCAAGCCGTAAGGAAAAAGACATTTGGACTTTTAAATGATTTAGTGTCATGGATGATTAATCATCTTCAACTGATTCAGCGGCGAAGGATAATATATCGCAAGTTGTGACCTCCCATGTGAACAGAAGCGCGATATATCGCGTCTTTTGTTTCGTTTCATAGTATCCTCCGCAATTTTAATGCTCAGTGAACGGATATTTACATTATAATATTTGTTCATTTGATTGTGTACCGTGTCTGATCCATATCTTGTTTTTGTTTGGCACTGCATCAGTTAATTAAACTGCTACTGGAATAATCAGCAAGGAAGGTCCATAGTAGATTGTGGAGGGGGCAGAGCATATGTGGGAATGTCTTAAGTGATGTGTGTTCTTATAATTATTTGTATTTTAATTTCTTACAAAACAGTGTGTATTCACAATGTGCTTTGCACGTTTTCCTTTACATTTGCTAATACAACTAGCTCCGTGGCTAAGGGATTACGGACGCAATTCATAATCCCGCATACCACGTTCGAAATACAGCTGTGGGCGATTTGGCAGCAGACCGCCTTACTTTTTTTTAATGAGATGGTAAGGATGCCGGTGGTTCAGAAAGCAATGGCAAATTACTGAACGTAAACTTGCCAAGGAATCACGAACAGTCAAGAACTGCTGGGGTTGACTGCTAAGTACTGTAAAGGTTATGCAACCAAATTAATCAAATACAACACAATCATTTATATACACATATGCTAATATAGCACTCGTGGTATGGTGCAGTTACTTGATGATGATGATGATGATGATGATGATGATGATGATGATGATGATGATGATGATGATGATGATGATGATGACGACGACTACGGTGATGATGATGATGATGATGATGATGATGATGATGATGATGATGATGATGATGATGATATTGGGGTTGGTGGTGGTGGTGGTGGTGGCGTGGTGGTGGTGGTGGTGGTGGTGGTGGTGGTGGTGGTGGTGGTGGTGGTGGTGGTGGTGGTGATGGTGATTTGATGATCATCCTCTCTCATGCATGCTAAAATCTTTAAACAGAAATTCTTTTATACTCCAAGTATTCTCATTCACACCTAGAGTACATACAGACGAAATTACAACAAAGGATCATGGAAACATGTTTCTTAAAATGTAACATTATGAAAACTAGAAATGTTCGAATTTTAACAAGTTGAACGGTATCACTCAATGGATTACATGTGAAACATTGCAACTAGCGTCCCATTTGACGAAGTCAATTAAAAACGGGTATGATTGCCGGTCTCTGTGGCTGAAGGGCTTGCGAACGCGGTTTGTGAGCCCGTATACCCGGGTTCGAAACACGGCGGTGCTGGTTTTTTCGAAAAAGGTATAGAGACCGGTCGTTCAGAAAGCAATGGCAAACTACTGAACGTAACACTTGCCTAGTACATCAACAGCAGCTGAAAATGCTGGTGTTGACTGCAACGTCCCGTAAGGGATACGCAACAAAATTTTTTTTTTTTTAATGATTGACCTGTGCGAGGGCGTGAAAGAATGAGAGAGAGAGAGAGAGAGAGAGAGAGAGAGAGAGAGAGAGAGAGAGAGAGAGACAGAGACAGAGACAGAGACAGAGACAGAGACAGAGAGAGACAGAGACAGAGACAGAGTAGTAGTAGTAGTAGTAGTAGTTTGAGATTAAATTTGCCTGTATCTGAATATATATCAGAACGAACATGATGCTATCGAGGGAACTGCTAGTGGCTGCCATTTTGGTGGTCTGCTCGCCGACACACACTCACGGACACGGACGGATGCTGCGGCCGCCCTCCAGGATGTCCGGTTATATAGCCGGGCTGGCCATGCCTGTCAACTACAACGATCATGAGATGAACTGTGGTGGGAGGAAGGTAAGCGGACCCCTCACACACACACACACACACACTCACACACACACTCACACACACACGGCACACACACACACACACACACGAGGCACACTGCACACGCATACACGCACAGAAGCACATATAATTACATCTGGTGTCATTAGAGTAGGATTAACGTTTTGAAGTCCTTGTTGCTTCATTCTTCTTCTTCTTCTTCTTCTTCTTCTTCTTCTTCTTCTTCTTATTTTTCATCATTATCACCATCCACCACCACCACCACCACCACCACCACCACCACCACCACCATCACCATCATCATCATCATCATCATCATCATCATTATCATCATCGTTTCCGTTCTCTTTTTCTCTGTCTCTTTCTTCTCCCTCTAAATCTCCCCCGTCTCATTCTTCTCCGTCTAATTATCATCCGTCTCATTCTTCTCTGTTTCCTCCTCCTTTCTCTTCTATTTCTCCCTTCTCTTCTTATTTCAACTGTTTCTTTCATGATTTTAAGCGTTCACTTTGGAAGAACTTTCTGGTCAGTGCTTTCCGTTTCGTTGAGCAATATGCAAATATTGGTTGTTTAGTAAGTTGTTTTCTGTCGGGGGCAAAAAGAAAAACCATAACCTGCATAGTTCGTGTGTGGCGACTGCACTAGCCAGGTGGCCTTAATTTCTCCGACTCAAGACCCGCCCTGAGGTACACAGCAAGGTACTATAGGCAGTTGATGTTTTTTTTACTGTAAGTCGTTTAGTTCTTCTTCTCTGAAAAACTCTGGAAATAAGTACCCATTAGGGATACACAACGTGGAGAGTGGAAAAGAAGAAGTAACAAAGACATTTATGATCTGTTTAAGTCCCCGCTAATCACTGGTATCATGAACGCTAATAGACTACAATGGCTGGGGCATATAGAAAGAATGGAAGATAATAGGGAAACAAAACTCGCTTACACTCAGGAAATAAATGGCCGTAGACCCCGAGGTAGACAAAGAAGACGGTGGAGAGATAATACATAGACAGACTTCGGAGGACCTGGATGCTATAATGAGGAAAGAGATCCAGTCACTTGTGAATGCGGGACTCATCAGTGAGGCCACTGCAAAAACGCTCACACCACGTGGCTCGCACACTCCTCAGATGTACGGTCTACCCAAACTTCACAAGCCCGGCATCCCGCTAAGACCTACCCTGTCCATGGTTAACTCTGCACAACACCGAATGGCGAGATGGTTAGCCGAAATGTTAAAGCCAGTACGACAGTCCTTCGATCCAAAAATACTCAGAGATACATTTCAACTGGTGGAATTATTGGATACTATGGACATAAATAACAAACACATGGCATCCATGGATATAGCCTCCCTATTCACTAACGTTCCATTAGAGGAGACAGTGAAAATAATAAGGGAACGCATTGAAGACAAACAACTAAAATTAGGCATACCAACACCTATTCTGGAGAGGCTACTACTACTATGTACCGCCAACATCCAATTCAATTTTCTAACTAAGTCATACCGCCAAATTGACGGAGTGGCCATGGGGAGTCCTCTTGGTCCTATTCTAGCGGACATCTTCATGGCACACTTAGAAGAAAAGAGATCCTCAGACATCAACAACTTGGCCTTTTACCGGCGTTATGTGGACGATATACTAATTATCACCACAGACGAGCTACAAGCAACATCGTTTCAGGCCACAATGAACAAGACGCATAAAAACATCTCTCTATCTATGGAACACGAACACAACGAAGCGTTACCGTTCCTAGATATTCTAATGAGACGTAGAGCAGACGGCACAATTCAAAGATCGGTGTATCGCAAAGAAACATGGACTGGCCAATACCTAAATTTTCAGAGCTTCACACCTGTCCAGTACAAACGGGGCTTAGTACGGACCTTGTTTGACCGTGCTAGAAAGATATGCACCCAGGACACACTGACAGAGGAATTTGAAACTCTGAAGAATGTCTTAAACCTGAATGGGTACTCCACAGGATTTATAAAGCGCCATTGCCAACAGCCCAAACCCAAAGCAGACGTAACTACAGTCCCTAAACTCAAGGTAATCATCCAGCTAACCTTTCGAGGGGATGACGTAATGCAACGTCTACAAGACCGGCTTACTACAGCAGTAGGTCGAACATTCTGTGCGGCAACTCCAGTCATTAGATGTAAAACCGTACCCATTCCTACACCAACAGTCAAAGAGCCTGTTCCTCTGTACGCCACAAAAAATTGTATTTACCAATTCACATGTAGATGCCAGGCCGTTTACATTGGTCGAAAGGAGAGACAGCTTAACAAACGGGTGTCAGAACTGTCGTGTCCTCCTTTAAAGTGTCGTCCCTGGAGTGAAGAGATTCAACACTCACATTATAATAATTTTTTTTCCTCTCAATATTCTGGAGAATCCACCAGCTTCCGTCCAACACACTCCCTCAGCCCGTGGACACCTTTTCCTGTCACTCTCTCACTGTCGCCCAAATTTTATGCATACTTCTCACTGTCGTACTATGCCCCCTCTCATACTTCCCAACCCAACATACTCAACAACTCTTGCTTCTAAAAATTAATACAGATTAATTTATTAAAAGAAACGTGTAACGTATATGAGACGTGTATGTGAAGAAAATGTGTGACGTGTTCTATAAAGTGTGTAGAATCGGACTCTCAGACAACAACCCAGTCAGCTGATCCCAGCAAGGATAGATCACAGCACGTTACGTCAGAACATGTACATCTCACCCAGTGCCGAAACCATCCTGCTGGATACTGATTTGCCTCTGTAGACCTCTGGTAATCCCATTTCATGATCATCCGAAATAGACACCGGTGGTATTAACAGTTAATCATGGACCGGTTGCACCCTACACAATGTCCGTTCCTATCGTTCCAAAAAAATTCACAAGTCCTTTGTAGTGTGTACACAGTTATTAATGTTAATTGTTAATGGACTTGATCCTCACTCGTGTCTATCTAGCCTCAAGTATCATGTCTTGTGTTCTATTACACGAGATTATATCACACTAGGTAACTATTCTCATTAATGTTCTCAGTTAGTTACTACTGTCTGATGCTGTGTGGTGCATCAGTAATCATCACCCCTCTTTGGTGAATCATCTTCCTTCTAGCTTTAGTTACGTTCTGTACGCAACTTTATTTACTGTTCCACTGGTGTTCTTCCGAATGGGATTTTAACCTTTCCTAAAAACTTGTTGAGTTTCCTCGGATCTGGTAGGGAACCTAGGATAGAAACAACACATCTGGTGATAGTACTAGTCACTGATCCTATCGGCTGAGTGTAAGCCTATTGCCTTGCTTAATGATCTTTAGCTAACTAAACTTAGTCATAGAGCAGATTAGCTACCCACCTAGAGCCGAATCAGGCTATGACAAAGAAAGACCCATACAGAGTGCAAAACCCCAGCGGGCAATTTCCCCGTCTCCCAATTATCCATCATTACTCTATTCTTAACTAGCATAGCTTATCACCACTACACTACTCTATTCTTAACTAGCAGAGCTAATATCACTATTCTACTCTAACTAGTTTCCACTAACAGTGCTAATCATCACACTATAGTTTTAACAAGGCTACAGTCTATATTAATTAGAACTAATATAAGAATAGGTTATACCTTAAATGGCACTACTGCAGTCCTATCAATCATATCTACATCTGCCATGATAGGCACGTGTAAAATTAAGTCACTAATAAACACACGGTAGATATTATTTCCACTAAGCACTGCAGTGCCATTGCACTCCGACTAGAGCCACATTTCCAAGTCCCCCTAGTTGGCCCCAACTCGGGTTTATATGGCAAACTACCAAAGTTGGCCACGTGACGTTATCCTTTATGCCCCCACACAGGTGGCACATTGGCAGATCATCCCCTGTCAGGGATCCATCCCCCCTCTGGCTCCATCAATGTTAGATTTGTCATCACTGGTTTAGACATCCAAAACAATCTAGAGAGTTACTGTAGAGTTCCAACAAAGAGTTTCGATACCAAGCTGCCAATCATGGTTTTCCAAACAAGCTTACATTGTGCACGTGACGTTGTTCATGTCCGGCAGGTGTTCCACTGTTTTCAATAACAAGCCCTTAACTTTCTGTCATGTGGTGACAGTAAAAACCTCCATTCCGTCTGATGTCCGGAACTATAGATGACAGCCGGAACTATTCCATATCCTGAGCGGGCAAGGCTATGTGATTTCAACTGTTTATGAACTGCCAACGCGGTGTATCCATTCCTTCTCACTCACCACCAAATGTGTATATCGGCTGCCCCGATGTAACCCGTGCAGCTGTGTTTACTCTGTTAGTACGACTGTTGTGGCCTAGAAAATATACGCCAAGCAAACGTCGGTATTATTATCTGGTTAACTCATGGCGATCTCGTGACAAGAACACATACCTCAATGGGTCAACAAGATACAACACACAGGAGATGCTAGCCGCGAGGAGCCGACACACCGGAAGCTCCCGGCGTCTTCAATCGGCAGGCACATTGTCGCCAGTCGCCATGTTGTGTCCAGAGACACTGCATGTCGCGTGTTGTTTAGAACACAAAATACTCGCTTGTTAAAATTTGCAGAAGCAATTATGATCTATCAACGCAAGCCAGAATTGTGTAAACAGAAAGACATGTTGGTCAGCTTAAAATTACCGTGGTAGACAATCGATATTACTGTGCGAAATTGTGTATATTTCAACTTGAAGGATTTATCTAGTTAATTTCACGTAAGTTGTGTGATTTCTGCAGTATGTACCTGACGAGATGCAGCGAAATATGCCAGGCAATAAATCGTGCAATCTATTGTTTGTGTCTTCGTTATTCAGACTTACAAGCACTTGGAATCAACGACTGGCAAGAGAAGGCCAACCAGAGAGACGAATGGAGACGGATTGTATCTGCAGCAAAGAACCTCAATGGCTCGGAACGCTGAAGAAGAAGTCGTTTAGTAAGCCGTGTAGTCAAGCCTTAGCCAGATACGATTGAGCTACCGTATGACAGAAGTCGGTACTACCTGCTTTCTGTTTGCACGGAATGTTGGGCTGCGCTCAACAAACCCGACACCCCACATTGTGCCAACGGCGTCGGACGGTGGAGAGCGCAATTGGGAGAGTACAAGTCTTATCCTGTTGCGTGGAAAAGCAACCTGAAGACTAAATGTCGTGGCAGGGCATATATCTTCGTCTGCAACTGGTATAGGATTGCAGCCTTGACAGGTGGACAATTAGATCATTGCTTTGCTGGTCCGGCAGCTTCTACAGCTTGTCTTGTTCCTGATGTATTGTTGTTACCTTTCCAGGCAGGCCAAGAGAGGGATTACGCTGCATGGGCAACACCTGGTTTATACAATTCAGCCAAGGCTATGTGCTATGAAGAGGCATAACTCCATCCCTGGTCCCCGCCATCGGTTGTAATTGTTATGCCATTATTTAAGCACAATGTAACAAACTATCGTCTATCAAGAAGGCAAACGGTCAGTGTCCATAGACTGGTACCTTTAGTATTGGGAGTCTTCGCTGGCTGTTGCAGATAAGGACGGAGCAGGTAATGGAACTTCCCGAGTGCTGTTATGTCGGTTCTTAATTCAACTCAATGGACTCCAACCTATTTCCCACATGGACTGAACAGGGTACAGCATATTGTCTTTAGGCGTTATTTCGCTTGCAAGATCTCAACCCACCCATCTTGTTATATTGTATTCATTATTTCGAGGCTTTGTGGCGAAGGGGTTAGAAATGCAGTTCTAATCCCGCACACAGCGTTCGAAACACCGCTGCGGGTGATTTGGCAACAGACCGCCTTGCGTTGGTTTCCATACAAAGGTGTGAGTGTCGGTCGTTCAGAAAGCAAAGGCAAACTAGTGAATGTAAACTTGACAAGAAATCACAAACAACAATAAAATAAAATGCTGGGGTTGACTGCGACGTATCCGTCACAATAATCACAGTGTCTGCCCCAATCATCCCAGCGTCTATCACAATATTCCCAGTCTCTGTCACAATTATCCCAGTTTCTGACATAATCATCCCAGTGTCTGGGACGCAGAGGTGTTTCCAAGGCACCAGGGCCGGGTTATATACTGGCCAAGACCTACTGACGCGTCCTCGTCGAGCGTCCTGGGCAACAGGTCCTTTCGGGGTCCTGGCTGAGGTCAGTAGGATCGCCGATTCCTCCGAAGTCGGAGAGTGTCTGCCTGTATGGCGAGGTACCACCAGTCTGCACACCAATAAGCCAGACATGGGACAACGGATACTCACGCAAAACTCAGGTCCTGTATGACATCACACTGATGTTGGACAACAGGATGCCTTCATCCGACATACAGGACTTCGCGTTGGAGCTCAAGCCAACGAACACAAGCAAGCAAGCAAGCAATCCCAGTGTCTGTCACAATCATCCAAGTATCCGTCACAATCACCCCAGTGTCTGTCAAAATCATCTCAATGTCTTATTTTCAACATCTACTACACAGGTTCAGTGGGATGAGAGCGGCGGGAAGTGTGGAATCTGTGGCGAACCATGGCCGGGGCCAAAGAACTACGAGCGACCCAACGGGGTCATGGTCCAACACCAGATCCGGACAGCGACCTACTTAGAGAATGAGGTCATCACCATCCGTCTACAGATTACTGTATCTCACAATGTATGTGCTAGAAGACACCCGTACCTCTTATTCTTTCCTAGCTAATGCACCACGTCTAGCACCATATATCTCTATACCTTACAGACAACAGTCCGACTTGGACATACATTAGTGTAAGCTTTACATCCTTTTGTCATATTACTTCCCTTAGTCAGATTACTCTATAGTAAGATTACTTCCCTTGGTCATTTTACTTCCAGCGTCGCAATCTTTATCTACCGCTGGATAGTGTTTTTTTTTTTCTCCTTTAACAAGTGTTGCCAGAGCAGTGCCTTTGATGCCTGCTTGTTGTGATATGCAACTTCCCAGGGATTTCAGCATTCGTAATTTGCACACGATAGCCTTCTGTTTGCCGGCCTGATCTGATAAGACTGGTTATTTGATCTCATACTAAGATTTCAGGGATATGCTTGATGTCAGAGTCAGTGGTTCTTGTATAGACACACGGAGCTGGCGTCGGTGTGGGTTACGTCTAAATCAGAGACGGATGCCAAAACTTCTCTAACAACCCCCCCCCTCCCCCCCCCCTCCCAAGCCAACCATTGCTCCACTATGTAAAAGATCATGTCACAACCCCATATCCTAAAGTGGTAGTTAGATGACTTTCCATTCTCAGATGGCTTTCCATTCTCAGTCTCTTAGAACTGTCCGAATAACATGTTTTAGTGACAGTGATACGTGTCACTCACTCACTCACTCACTCACTCACTCAATGGCACCTTGCGGTATGTCATTAATGTTAATCTTTGTGCGTGTGTGCGTGCATGTGTGAGCACGAAGGTTATTTATTGTCTATCATCTACTTCTTTGAATATGGGTTTTAAAGGCGTGAAACTTGATTTCATTCCATCTTACGATCAAGGTAATTGAAACGATTGGAAACATGTTTGTTGGACCACTTCACCAGTCAAATGGACTAAAATGTTGACTTCTCATCCTTGACTTGGTGACGTAAATTTCAAGTACCTCAGAAGTCGGAGTGGGTTCTCATAATGGCAAGGGACACTGGTAATAGGAAAAGCTAGTCCACACGCAAAATTCAGTCCATTTGCTAGACATTGTGGCAGATGTGTGGACAAAACAAACAAACAAACAAACAACCAAACAAAACAAGTGAGATTTCCTTCAGAACTATGACGGTAAATTTGGTGGTGTTTGCAATACTGTTAATGTTGATGATGTTGGTGTATACAATAGTGTTAACTGATTCAGTGACGAAGGATATCGCCAAATGTGACCCTCCCATTTGGATAGAAGGGCGATATATCGCCATACTAGGGTCATCGTGTTATTGTTTTTTCGTTTCGTCGTGTCTTCCCACAATTTTAATGCTCAGTGAACGGAACTTTACATTATAACACTCATCACCTCATCTCATCATGTTCCTCTTGTACCTTGCGGATTATAACACTGTTTTTTTTTTTTTTTTTTAAATTTGATTGTGTACCTACTTTTTGCCTGGTACTAAATCAGTTAATGATGGCGATGATTATTGTCGTTTCCTGACTTAGGGCTGGCACCAGTTTCGTATATGCAACGTGGCAACATCAGGTGGTATAGAGGCCACCCAAGCCTGCCTCGACCGGACATTGCTAGCAGACGAGAATGGAGAGACTAAATTTTACAATGGCACCACGACAACGGGCTTCTTTGATTTCAAACTAGTCTTGCCAGACAGGTTCACCTGTGACCATTGTGTCATCCAGTGGAAATGGAAGTGTGGTAGGTAATTGTACTGTGCTGTGCTGCGCTGTGCTGTAATGTACCATCTTGATAGACAATAGTTTGTTACGTTAGTCAGGTCTTAGTTAAATATGACTGAACTATCGTATGACAGTATACGGTACTACCTGCTTTCTGTTAGCTCCGACTGTTGGGCGGCGCTCACCAAACCCGACACCCACATTGTGCTAACAACTACGGGCAGAGGAGCGCAATAGCGGTGGGGGATGGGTTCAAGCCTTATCCTAGTGCAAGGAAATAAAACCAAGAGACTAAATGTCATGGTAGAGCAGATCAGGTCCTAAGCCTTGGTCGGCAATTGGTATGGTATCGAAGATCGGATAGTCGGACAGTTAGAGCATTCTTTTGTTAATCTGACAGCTGCAGCAGCTTGTCTTGTTCCAGACGTAATGGTGTTACCTTTCCTCTGGAGTAAACTAGACAGGTCGAGAGAGGGATCATGCTGCATATGCAACACGTGGTCTCTACAATTTAACCCAAGCTTTGTGTTGGTTAAGGAGAGTTTAGTATGCCTTTTTTTTTCAAAGCACAATGTAACAAACAATCGTCTGTCAAGACGGCACGGTGGACATTGAGTAAGTGAGTGAGTTAGTGGGTGAGTGAGTGAGTGAGTGAGCGAGCGCGCGTGCGTGCGTGACTGAGTGAGTGAGTGAGTGACTGTGTGCGTGCGTGAGTGAGGGAGGGAGTGAGTGAGTGAGTGAGTGAGTAAGTGAGTGCGTGGGTAGGTGGGTGGGTGGGTTGGTGGGTGAGTGCGTGAGTGAGTGAGTGAGTGCTTGCGTGCGTGCGTGCGTGAGTGAGTGAGTGAGTGAGTGAGGGAGGGAGGGAGTGAGTGAGTGAGTGAGTGAGTGAGTGAGTGAGTGAATTTATTACATTGTGCTTCAAAAACAAAGGCATAATAACCTGTCGATAGCCTGGTCGGTGGGTAATTATTGTTAATCTTTGTGTGTGCGTGCTTGCGCATGGAGGTTATTGTCTATCATCTACTTCTTAAAAAGAAGGGGTTGAAAGGCGAGAGACTCGGCTTAATTGCGCCGGCTTTTGTCCAATATGGCTGTGTCTTTTCCCACAGGGCAGCCTGAAGAAAACTTTCGCACAAATCGCGAACTCCGTAGTTCCAGCGACAATCCCAGGAGCGAAAATTGCACTCGTGAACCGAATGGCGGAGTCGAACCCATAACCTTTGAAAGGCGAGGCAGGCGGCTCAATCACTTGGCCACGGAGGACCAGATAGACCACCTATGTCTTCAACTGGCCGAGGATGTAAAGCTTTAATTGTAAATGTAATTAATGCCCTGCTGAATCCCCTTGGTTTATATTTGAGTTATATCATCGTTGTCATTAGTGTGGGTGATTATGTGCTGTGTCTATGTGGGGGAAACTGGGAATGTGATACGATTGTTATTTTTACAATCACTTTGTTGTTGTTCTTACAATCACGCTGTTCTCTCACCTGTCAGGTAACGACTGGGGCTGCGATGCAGACAGCGGCTGCTGCGTAGGCTGTGGAGCGAGACAAGAAGAATTCTACGCGTGCTCAGATGTCACCATCAGTCCCCGAAACAGCCGCTTCCCCACCACGCAAAGAACTACCATAACCACGCCAACGACTCGACCCACGACAACCACATGGAGGCCCACGACTTGGCGCTATCCCTCCACCACTACCACGCACAGACCTGTCACCTACTCAACATACAGCACACGACCTCCCTGGCCAACTTACTCAACGACCACACGACCTTACTGGCCAACTTACTCAACAACCACACGACCTTACTGGCCAACATTCCCAACTACCACACTTACGCCCACCACGACAACACGAAGGCCGTATAGTGGTTACAATTACAATGCAATTTACGAGCACTTTAAGAGATATGGCAACAACTTGCCACAAGAAACCAGCATACGGTTCCCTGGGTCTGGCAGCACCAACTATTGGCCCAGCAGTAGAAGTGCCGAGGAGAATTTCTTAAGCGCTATACTGGGTCGCGATTCTTTTGTGGTCAACAGGGATGGTCTTTCCGTGCCGATACCGATGGTCGACGGCAACTCTCCAGTTGTCGCTAACGATACCGATATGAGCGACTACCTCACGAAAGACCGGTTCTGCGCGGCTTGTCAGTACAACTGTCATTATAATGGCTGCAGCAGATACTGTCCGGACACGGATAGATTCTGCTGAACCAAGGCTTTGTTGAAGACTGGCAGAAGTGTGATTGTTACTCAATTGGTACTGCTCCAGGCAGTTATTTAACTTAATATCTTGTTGTTGTTGTTGTTGTTGTTGTTGTTGTTGTTGTTGTTCTTCTTCTTCTTCTTCTTCTTCTTCTTCTTCTTCTTCTTCTTCATTTACGTCAGTGAAGTATTTGGGGGAGGGGAGGGGATGTAAAGATCTTTCACGCGCTCTTTCTAATGTTCATTGTGAGTTGGTATTTATTCCTCTGAGGTTGTTCTTGATACTGTCATTACATTTTTCACATGTCTTTCTCTTGCTCTGTTTCCAATTATTTCTTCAATGTACTTCTTTCTTGGGAGTCTCCGTGGCGAAGTGGCCAAGGGGTTGCCTCGGGCTCCGAAAGTTGTGGGTTCGATTCCTGGCCGCGTCCTTCGGTTCACGAGTGAACTTTTTCGGATACTCCTGTGGGTCGTCGCTAGAGCTACGGAGGTCGTGTTTTGTGCGACGCTTTCCGCGCTGCGGAAAGAGACCGAGTCATATGGGATAAAAACCCGGTGCCATGAAGTCGACTTTTAAGCGACTTTTAAGCTTCTTTCTGGCAAATGACACCAGGACATTCTTGTGAGGTGACCAAACCATTTAATCTGTTGTTCTTTAATGAAGCGCATGCCTGGTTTCAGACCTAGTCGTTTTCATATGTCCTCATTCCTTCTTCTATTTCTCACGGTTACTTCCGCAGCTCTTCTTCTTCAACATCTCTGTTGCTATGATTTTGCGCTTACTAGTTACAGTTAGCGTCCATGTTTGCCATTTGTAGCATAATGCTTGTCAATGATAATAGGACAGAAAGGGTTATAGAAGAGCTTTATGATCAAACTGATAAAGGCTTATATTTCTGAATTCAATTTATATTTATTGCACATGGTGACCTCTATGGAAAAAAAGAAAATTAAATGTGTTTTTGGTATATGCTTGACTTGTTCTTTTCCTTTGTTGTATGTATATATTTTGCTCAATTTTTAGGATACAATCAGATATAAATATAAATTAGTCCCGAAGCAATTGCATTCTATGGATCTGTGAAATGACAGGGCCAGCCCATTATGTAGGCCCAAGTGCCAATATTTGCCTCACTTTCGCAGGAATCGAGCACAAGTGTCGAAAACCGTCCGATTGTGCTGATGACGTTATCAGAGCAGATCGCTATCAAGCTCGCAAACGCGGTCCTCTTATATGATACCCAGTCAGAAACTACAGTTCTATATATTCACGCTAGGATGTATGTTTAGAATTATGATCGTTCATAGTAATATCACACGATATGCTTTTATTTTCTTCAAATTTGAATGTTGGATTGGAAAAAAAGGAGTGGGGGGGGGGGGTGTAACAATGGTTTTATTTCATATTTAAATACAAATTCCTGACATGCATAATCCATTCCATACGGCCTTGGTATTTTTTTATACGTGTTTCTATGCAAAGTGACACGAATCAATCAGCAAACCAATAAACTATCAAAGTGAACCAACCAACAAAACCAGCTAACATAATTAATCAACCATATCCTTCATTCTGTCTACTGATTTCTCCCAGAAGCCTACTTCTATAGTGCGTTCACAAATGGTTTCCACCATATGAAAATCCATAACTCAGCAACCAATTGAGGGAAAATTATAAGATTTAGCATATAACCTTATTTACGGGTCAGAGAAGAAGTGCATATTATGAAATGTATTACATCTTCGCATGAAAACATCAGTGTTCAACAACGAATATTCTCCGTGGTGCAAGGTGTTTCCTCATGAGAAGCTCGTCACTTAGTGGAACGGAAGTGTTCAGAGGTTACCCGAACTGACGTGCATTACTGTAAAACAAGTTTGTTAGCGTGAATTCAATATATTTTCGCCTAAAACATCAAGACATTTCGTCGCCCTCAGTGATTTCAGTTGCCTTTGGACCTATCAAAGACATATTCCTTGGCTGGGAGTAAATATAAGACAACATGAAAAATTACATAATGACGCAACAGATACTTTTTCCACACACATAAAAATGAACGTGAATGAGGGCAAACATTTGTGAACGCACTATAGAATACTGTACTTGTTCGTGAACTGTCCTGTTTTCCTCGGGGAAGCGTGGAATTGAAGATATCAGGGTATATCATCACACAGATCTCGACCCTTGATGGTCTGAATCAATTCCCCTAATGGTATCCCTCTATACCACCGTCCCAGTCCACTCGGCATCACTTCTCTCGGTCTGTCCCTACCCTCAATCGTTCCTATAGCCTCGGCGTTTTCCAAGGTCTTTCTTCTCATTACACGACAAAACAAAATGTGTGTCGCCTTCCTACATTACATACATCCACACAATTTAAGCAGAGCTACCAAGAAACAAGGGTGACCAGGAGAAGAGACTACATTCCCACAAGAACGAGAGTGGAAGACACAAGATTTCCAAGAAGCGATATACAACTAAGATTCAACAACAGTCCAAAATACAAGAGAGATGGATGTGGAGTCACCGACGGGTCG
The DNA here is from genome assembly GCA_014155875.1 of Cepaea nemoralis. Taxonomy (NCBI): domain Eukaryota; kingdom Metazoa; phylum Mollusca; class Gastropoda; order Stylommatophora; family Helicidae; genus Cepaea; species Cepaea nemoralis. The sequence goes on along the minus strand of JACEFZ010011729.1, from coordinate 108,606 downwards.
ACATACACAGAATCACTCCCTGAAAAAGAACACATTGAGACTCGGCCTTTTGGCTCAGATGATCACATGACACACAGGGACGTGAGGACCTAATGGGGCAGCTCTGGCCTCGGGGAAGGAGGGGGGGGCGGGGTAGCGAGCCCTTATTTATAAAAAAGTAAGACGGTGCGGGAACCTAACATCACCAATCTTTAGAAGCAGTGAACCTCACCAGACATGAAAAGCGGCAAAAAAGAAGAAATAAACACCAATCCAGAAACACACGAAAATCAGGAAGCGACACATGCAGCTCTATTTCCGCAATTCATAAATAAACACACATGTATTGTTCGACGCCCATAGACGTAGGAGAAAGAAATGGAGACTAGAGGAGACACTAGACAACATAACAAGTTTTATATTTTCTAGTGAGTCCTCTCATCATCATCATCATGTGCATTTACGAAAAGAGCAGACGTTCATGTTTCGCTTTCTTACCCAGTCACACGGATCACGCGAATCAGCTATGTGGTCTTGTTTCCACCATACCATGTAGTCAAACCATCCAGATATTTACTTCTCTGCCTTCCCCTGGCTCTCTTCTCCTCAGTTTTGCCACTTGTCACCAAGTTCTCAAGTTTGTACGTACTCTACTCTCTACTTGTTTCGTCTACGTCTCTGAGCGCAACATAAACCTTATGTTTATTTATTAACTGTCTTACTCTTAGTGACCTCAAAGGGTTCCCCATTGATATATATTTCTGCAAGCGGACGCAGAAAAGAAACACCGTAATGGCCCCAATTATATCAGACTGACAGTTGAAAGGGCCAGAACACATTTGTCTTCAGAGCAGAAACAGCATTTAAGAAACAACAACAACAACAACAACAACACCCTAAGGAAAAGTGTGTGTGTGTAATATATATTCGGTCGCTCGCGTTGAACTTCAGCGTAATCCACGCTGGACTGATTTTTGCTGGTGGGCTAGCTTTCCCTACTAACAGTGTCCCTCGCCATCAGTCAAACCAACCCCGACTTCTGAGGTACTTGTAATGTTCGTTCGCAAGTCAAAGATTTTTTTTAATATCCTATTTTACAGGACATCGCTGTCAACACCAGCATTTTACTGCTTTTATTGATGTCTTGGCAAGTTTACGTTCAGTAATTTGTCATAAGTCAACATGAAACGGCGAATTATCTTTCTTTTGGTGTGAAAATGACGCCATGAAGGAGGATAACTCTAAACCTTGATTACGTCCCATCTTACTTTCAGTTTCTAATCCTGTCAGGTGTTTTGATGGTTGCTTTGTTTCCATTTGTGTGCAGCTCAGATTGTGAGTATTACTACTATTACGTTGCAAGGCGCCGTATGTCAGGAAGGAATTAACTGTCGTACACGATTTTTATAAACACGTCAAAATAAGTACAAGTATGGTTACTTCTGTAATAGAATAATGAAAGCTGAGGCAAAGAGGCTTAAGTGGGAACAGTTTATGATATTATAATATTAATTATTATTAATTATTAATATTATAATAATAATATTAATGATATCAATGAAGTGGTGGGGATGTGCCATTGGGCATTGGGGAGGTGGGGATGTGCCAATTCTGGAGGCTACACCGGCAGATGGAGAGACAGGTGATGCCTGGTACACTTGGCACCATTTATGATGATAACAACCGACCTATGACAACTGACAAGGACAAAGGGGAGGCTTTTCTTGCGCGATTTTTAAAACAGACGGATCAGCAAGATAGGGCTATTACTACTAACTACTATTAGAGATAACGTCAGAGAAGCCTTGTCACGGAAGGAGGACTGAGATTAAAGTGGAGGACATTAGACGGGTACTGAAACGGGCTAAAGACACAGCACCAGGTCCGGATGGGGTGAGGTACTCCCATATGAGGAACATAAATGATGTGGACTTGGAGGAGATGGCTCTTTGTTTCAACCTAAGCATCAATACGGCGGAAATACCCTACGATTGGCTGCATAACTACCTGGTCCCCCTCCCAAAGCCAGGTAAGGATCACTCCAGACTTAATGGATACCGAATCATAGCCCTGCAAAACACGAACGGCAAAGTCCTCGAAAAAATAGTAGCATGCAGGCTCCAGCAACATCAACATTTTGAAAGTCGGAATCTGCTTGCCCAAGGACTCGGGAGCTACCGGCCGGGAAAGGACACCTGGGCCAATGCTGCAACTTTTGCATTTGATGTCTACGAGGGCTTCCAGGATAAACAGGAGACAGTGGCGGTAGCTCTTGACCTGGAGGAAGTGTGTAACAGGGTTAAGTATGATCGGTTAATACACACACTGTTGGACATGGAGGTCTGCCCTTGCCTTGTTAGATGGGTTGCGGCGGTCCTTTATGAGCGTAAGGTTGCACTGTGCACGGGTTCCTGGACTTCTGACCCATGTACTATTACACCTGGGTTGCCGCAGGGATCTGCCTTGCCCCCAGTGCTCTTTAATGTCTACACCAGCAAATTCACAGCTATTGAGACACCAGGTGTGGGTAGAATCTTGACATTTGCAGATGATGTGCTGGTGTACAGACAGGGCAGAGACAGGGCCAGTCTGGCGAAAGACTTACAGGTGGCGGTAGACAGGGTGACAGAGTGGTGCAGGGACGCAGGGGCCATTATAAACCCAGACAAGGCATCGGTTGTGTGGTACTCCTTCGATAACCGGATCGTCAAGGCAGACGTCTCAGGTATTATGTTGAATGGATGTCCTCTTAGTCAAGAGAGTAAGTTGAAGTATTTGGGTATCACCTTTGACAGGTGTTTGTCTTTTAAGGATCATGTGGAGGTTTTGGTGGTGAAGGCTGGTAGGGGACTTAATGCATTGAGGGCTTTGGCAGCAACCAAGGTAGATCAGAGGTTGCTGTACAGGCTATTTCAGCAGTTAATAATTTCTGTCATTGAGTATGGTTTGGGGCTGCTGACAAATTCTGGGGTGCATAAAGGACACACCAATTATATGCATGAGGCATATCCTGGTGCTACCAACAATGACGAATAGGCATAGGGTCCTTCAGGCCAAATGGTACCTGAGAGTTGCCGCAGACAGGGAACACCCGCTGCATGCAGCAATGGATATGGTTAAGGGTCATAGACTAAGACAAGGCAGGTCCTGGATGGCACAGGCAGAACTTTCTATAAGTCAGGTGTGTGATCTTCTTCTTCTTCTTCTGCGATCATCCGGAGTTTTTTTTTTTTCGGATGTGATTGCGTTGTGCCTGTTTACAGCAGAGCTGCGTTCTTGCGCCGTTAGGCCGACACATCCGACTTCTGCGGGCATTTGTTGACCGGGTTAACCTTCCCGGGGGTTTCTTAGGACGTTTGACTCTCACTGTTGTGGTGTTATCCCCCATCCCAGCTGGTCCATATAGAACAGCCAAAGATCCTGGTCAGCCCTCAAGGGAAGGCAGGGGCAGACCATGTCATTCCCCGCCATCCAAAGAGGCTTCCATACTTGCAGAGCCGATACATAGCTCTCTGGTACTGGGCTCACCCAAGGAATCGTCACGTCCTGCACATGGCTGCTTAGCCTCACTTCCGTATATTGGGCCTTCCGTTCACCATAGGCTGTTCTTCCGGAAACCAGAAGTATGCAGTCTGCAGATGACATCCACACAGTGAGCTTTCGATTCGGACTTTCCATGTAATGGATTTGCTAGCCAAGCAATATTCCATTTCGTGCCACTAGGACACTTTTCCACCTTTTATGAAGCCCACACAGCGAGCTTTCGATTTGGACTTTCCACATAATGGATTTGCTATCCAAGCAATATTCCATTTCATGCCTCTGGGTCTTCATGCACCTTTAAATGTCAACCTGAATGTAGTTAAAGTAAGCTGCGGTCAACTTGAGCTTGTTGACATCTCCATAGAGCTTGTCCTCAAATGAAGCAGGTGTGGGCCAAAATATCTTTCTCTGTTCTGCATACGTTGGGCAATCCTGCAGCAAGTGTTTTGCTGTCATTTTTCCAGTTCTACAATTACATTCATCGGTATCTCCTATCTTTAGTTTATTGAACAAGTGGTATTTCAGCCTGTTATGTCCTGTGCGGAGTCTGAAGATTGCTACTTGTTCTCTTCGGTCGAGTTTGTAATATGCATCATCCTTCTGGTGGCCTGGATGCTCTGATTCCCATTTGGTTCTATAAGTGCTTTTTATCAACCTCTTTGCCTCATTATAGGTTATGTCTGTGTCAGGCTGTGGTAGTCGTCCGCCCTCTTTTGCCAGTCTGTCAGCCTCTTCATTTCCAGGTATACTGCAATGTGATGGGATCCACTGTATTACAACTTTTTTGGATTTCTGGCATAGACCATGGAGTGCTGCTCTTAGGTCAGCTAGTTCTGTGCTGTTTTTGCTCTTCAGTATTGAGACAGCTGACTTTGCATCTGTAAAGATAGCTATTTGCGTGTCTTTATTTTCCTCCATCAAAAGCATTTCTGCTGCAGTTTTCAGAGCCTCTACCTCCGCTTTGAAGTTACTTGAAAACTTTCCAGTTGCCACTGAATGTGTTTTTTTCACTCCATTTTTTAAATTTAGGAGAATTCCTCCTCCTCCATTCTCTACTGAATTTTTGGCTGATCCATCTGTATATGCATGGGTCCAATTGCTGCTTGGGTAATGTTCTTTTATGTAGTTTAGGGTTATTTCTCTTCTTTCTGTTTCATGCTGAGTGTTCTTTTTCTCAATACCAGGAATGTTTTCTATCATCTCAGGCAGTTGCTGCTGTCTCCAAGCTGGGAACTTGTCTGCATTGTAAATGGGTTTGACTGTTGATATGTTAAGTATGGGATCTGCCCTAATCTTTCGTTTTGCAGTTTCTACAAAGTTGCTACTCTTCAGTCTTCCCTTTCCAAAACCACTAAACCTTTTATACATAGGGTGGTCTGTCAATCTTCTAAATTTTTCAGCTTGTTGCTGGGCTCTGCTATCTCTTCTATCCTGCATTGGTTGTAAACAAGTTATCTTTTCTAATTCATTAATAGGCGTTGTCTTCAGGCTTCCAGTTATGATTCACATTCCTTGGTTTTGGACTCTACTTATTTTGTTAAAGTTTGACTTAGCTGCTGTTGCCCAAGCTGCAATGCCATATTCCAGTGCTGGCCTCACCCGTCCAGTATATAACTTCTTGAGAACTTTCTCATCTGCTCCCCACGTTGTACCAGCAAGCTTTTTCATGATTGCCATTCTTTGCCTTGCTCTTGTTCGATTTTTCTCAACCTGTGTCTTCCATGTCAGGCGACGATCAAAGGTGACTCCTAGATAGTTTGGATTTTCTTCATGGCGCAATATTTTTCCATTCAATACCAGCTTAGGTTGCTGAGTTTTAGTTGAGAGGGAGAACACTGTGCATGTTGTTTTCTCCTCACTTATCTTCACTAGCCATGATTTTGACCAGTCCTCTAGCGCTAATAGGGCTTGCTGTATTTTGCTGTTAGCTGTACTAATATATTCTTCAGATGTCCATATGGCTAGGTCATCTGCAAAGGATGATGTCGTTTATATATGCTAGGAATAATGTTGGTGAAAGAACTCCTCCTTGGGGGACACCTTGCTCCAACAGCATCATTTTGCTGGTTTGTCCTTGTACTTTTATCCTGGCAGTTCTGTTCTCAAGGTAGTGGCTGATCCATTTGTACATTTTCCCACAGACATGCATTTTTTGTAGTTTTACTTTCAGTCCTTCCTTCCATACTTTATCAAATGCTTTTTCTAAATCTATCCAGACAGCTAGTGTGTGCTTTTTCTCTTGGAAGGCATCCTCTATTTCCTGAGCTATATAGGTTATTTGATCTTCAGTGGATCTGTACTTTCTGAATCCTGCTTGGTGAGGTGTTAAGAGTTGGTTTTCTTCCAGATGCCATGTTAGCCTGCCATTGATAATGCGTTCCATTAATTTTCCTACACAGCTAAGAAGACTGATAGGTCGATAGCCATTTGGTTCTTCCAGGTCTTTTCCTTTCTTTGGGACTGGTATTAGTATAGCTTCCTTCCATGCCTGAGGGACTATTCCCCTCTTCCAGCTGTAATTTAGGACTGCTAGTAGTTTCTTTTTTGCCTTAGTGCCTAGTCCTATTAGCATTTCATTTGTGATTCCATCCTTTCCTGGTGATGTCTTCTTTTTTAGGGTATTCATTGCCTGTTCCATTTCTTCCATTGTTAGATTTGCCATCATATATTCTGCTGCTGTCTCTGTATATCTATGATGTATCTGTTTATCTTTGATTGCATTCTTCTGTTCGGCTGTAATATCAATGTGGTTTGCACTGGCATAGTGTTCCATTAGTGCATTTGCAGCCTTTTTTCCTGTAAGCAAGGCATTTCCTTGTTTAATTGTTATTTGTTTGTTTCTAGGTCCTTCATTGTTCATGGCTTTCACTAGTTTCCATAGTTTGTTTCCATCCCTGTCAAAATTCAGGTTTTCTGTTTTTTTCCTCCAACAATCTCTTGTTGTTTGATTTACTGTTCTTTTATATTTTGCTGAGATGGCTTTGAGAGAGATGTTTGCTTCAGTTGTTTGTTCTCTCTCTGCGGTCTTCCTAGCATCTTCAACTTTGTCCTCCAAAATTTGTAGTTCTTCAGTCCAGTATGGTTTGTAATTTTTCCTCGCTCCTCTTGGAATAGACTCAGTGGCCGCCTGTATTATTGCTCTGTTTAGACTTTCCACCATTTGCTTCATGTTGCCATATCGTGTATTTATGTTTTCACAATATGTGTCTGTTAGTATGGCAAATCTGTCCCAATCTGCTCGTTTGTAATTCCAACGGGGCAAAGGCTTTTGCTCCTGTGGAACATACTCCATATTTATTACAAGCTTGATTGGTCTGTGGTCACTACCTGCTAATTGGTCAAGCACATGGCGATCGATTTTGTGGAGGATGTCTCCTGTGCAGAAAGCTAAGTCTGGAGTAGAAGTGGTAATCCATCTTCTGGAGTAAAAGCTCGGTGTGTCATCCGCTTTGTTGAGTAGATGGAGATTTGAGTCTATTTCCCAGTCCTCCACTTCATCTCCTCTTTTGTCAGTATCTGGGTATCCCCATCTTTCTGAACGGCTATTAAAGTCTCCGACAACAATGCAATTTGTGTCAGTTATTTCCATGTTTGAGAGTGTAAGATCCTTATCTGCCGGGCTATACAGATTGTAAATTCTTATTTTCACGTCCTTTATCATTATATCAACACCTATAATTTCCGTTTGGTTGTCAGAGATCACAGATACTTCGCTGCAAGGTATTGTATTTCGTGTAAGTATTAGAACTCCTCCTTTGTGTCCTTCGCGGTCGAAACGTGTGGCCTGATATCCCTTGACTGAAAATGTGCGATTGGCGTTGAGGTGTGTCTCTTGAATGCATGCCACATCTATTCTATCTTTATGAAGACGCTGTGTTAGGGAGGCTTTCTTTTTATAAACTCCTTCTGCATTCCATTGTAGTATGTTGAATGTCCGGGGTGTTTGGTCAATAACTCTTAACCTACTCCTCTGTGCCTTGACTCCACAGCACAGGGGAAGGTGACCACCAGTAGTCATGGGTGGACCCCCTCGAGGCAGGGGGCCCGGCACTATCACCGCCTGATGGGACTTCACGGGATTAGCACCATAACGATTTATTTTCATCTGTGGCATCATGAAATGATAAAGTTACGTTGCACTTCTTTGTCAAGCCTGTGGCTCAGTACATCCGATTTCGACAAGCATTTGTTCGGGATGCTTTCCCTAGCCTTTGACTGTCCCCAGTCTACCTACAAGGCAGCAGGTTTGTGCGTCACTTCGTCTGGTCCCTCTCCCTTGACCTGTCCGACATGGGTGACCCTACCAGTAGCTGTGCTACCGCCGGCATAGCTCTTGGGGTCATTGGAACGCTCAAGCCCCTCTACCTCGTCAAGGTGGACGCACGGCAGAGGGGAGGTGTGTGATCTAGAGACCATCAATCGTGAAAGAGAGTGGGTTGAAGTTCGGGAAGACATGACGGACTGGCACAATGTAATAATAACACTGGGTCGTGAGTGCAGAGAATGGGCAGCGGGCCGCACTGAATTTGAAGCGCAACAGCAACACACATCAATGTGACATAGTCATCTACACTGATGGGTCAGTGGTGAGAAACAGACATAGTGGCTGGGGCTTTATTGCAAAGGCTAATGGGTGAGTCTTGAAAACGGAGAGTCTGGCATATGAGACTATGACCTCTAGCATGAGAATGGAGGTGGAGGCTGTAACAGCAGCAATTTGGTGGCTAGAGGCCAGACTACTCCAACACATGTTGTATTCATTACGGATACAAAGAGTATGCTTAGCAAGGTGGAGAAAGGAATGTTTCGTGTGGAATGGCTCTCGTCGCTTCAGAGGTCACAGATCATGAGAATTGTATGGATATTTTGCCCTGGCCATGCGGGTGTACTGGGGAATGAACAGGCTGATAGGCTAGCAGGGAATGCACCTCTTGGTAGAATTTTGCCTACGGACAAGGGGGAGGTGGTCGTACGCGTGTGGAATCAGGTGGAGAAGGTGGAGGAACAGATAGATAACCCATATGTGGAAGGAATGAGATTGCGGGGGATTGGCAGGGGTTCTGGAAGAATCTCAAAACTGAGAGGGAAGACCAGGAGAACTTTTAATCAGATAGTGGTGGGTTTGATTAGTAGTATGACTCTTCGCTGGCTGTTGAATGAGGGGATGGAGCACGTATGGGAATGTCCTGAGTGCAGTGATGTTGGTTCTTGACTCAACTCAACTCAACTAGAATAATGAAGCTACAAAATTACTATTAATAGTTAATATTAATACTATAAAAAAAATAGTAGTAGTAGTATTATATAATTATAATAGTATTAATATATTAATATTAATTAATACACCTGGGCCAATGCTGCAACTTTTGCATTTGATGTCTACGAGGGCTTCCAGGATAAACAGGAGACAGTGGCGGTAGCTCTTGACCTGGAGGAAGTGTGTAACAGGGTTAAGTATGATCGGTTAATACACACACTGTTGGACATGGAGGTCTGCCCTTGCCTTGTTAGATGGGTTGCGGCGGTCCTTTATGAGCGTAAGGTTGCACTGTGCACGGGTTCCTGGACTTCTGACCCATGTACTATTACACCTGGGTTGCCGCAGGGATCTGCCTTGCCCCCAGTGCTCTTTAATGTCTACACCAGCAAATTCACAGCTATTGAGACACCAGGTGTGGGTAGAATCTTGACATTTGCAGATGATGTGCTGGTGTACAGACAGGGCAGAGACAGGGCCAGTCTGGCGAAAGACTTACAGGTGGCGGTAGGCAGGGTGACAGAGTGGTGCAGGGACGCAGGGGCCATTATAAACCCAGACAAGGCATCGGTTGTGTGGTACTCCTTCGATAACCGGATCGTCAAGGCAGACGTCTCAGGTATTATGTTGAATGGATGTCCTCTTAGTCAAGAGAGTAAGTTGAAGTATTTGGGTATCACCTTTGACAGGTGTTTGTCTTTTAAGGATCATGTGGAGGTTTTGGTGGTGAAGGCTGGTAGGGGACTTAATGCATTGAGGGCTTTGGCAGCAACCAAGGTAGATCAGAGGTTGCTGTACAGGCTATTTCAGCAGTTAATAATTTCTGTCATTGAGTATGGTTTGGGGCTGCTGACAAATTCTGGGGTGCATAAAGGACACACCAATTATATGCATGAGGCATATCCTGGTGCTACCAACAATGACGAATAGGCATAGGGTCCTTCAGGCCAAATGGTACCTGAGAGTTGCCGCAGACAGGGAACACCCGCTGCATGCAGCAATGGATATGGTTAAGGGTCATAGACTAAGACAAGGCAGGTCCTGGATGGCACAGGCAGAACTTTCTATAAGTCAGGTGTGTGATCTAGAGACCATCAATCGTGAAAGAGAGTGGGTTGAAGTTCGGGAAGACATGACGGACTGGCACAATGTAATAATAACACTGGGTCGTGAGTGCAGAGAATGGGCAGCGGGCCGCACTGAATTTGAAGCGCAACAGCAACACACATCAATGTGACATAGTCATCTACACTGATGGGTCAGTGGTGAGAAACAGACATAGTGGCTGGGGCTTTATTGCAAAGGCTAATGGGTGAGTCTTGAAAACGGAGAGTCTGGCATATGAGACTATGACCTCTAGCATGAGAATGGAGGTGGAGGCTGTAACAGCAGCAATTTGGTGGCTAGAGGCCAGACTACTCCAACACATGTTGTATTCATTACGGATACAAAGAGTATGCTTAGCAAGGTGGAGAAAGGAATGTTTCGTGTGGAATGGCTCTCGTCGCTTCAGAGGTCACAGATCATGAGAATTGTATGGATATTTTGCCCTGGCCATGCGGGTGTACTGGGGAATGAACAGGCTGATAGGCTAGCAGGGAATGCACCTCTTGGTAGAATTTTGCCTACGGACAAGGGGGAGGTGGTCGTACGCGTGTGGAATCAGGTGGAGAAGGTGGAGGAACAGATAGATAACCCATATGTGGAAGGAATGAGATTGCGGGGGATTGGCAGGGGTTCTGGAAGAATCTCAAAACTGAGAGGGAAGACCAGGAGAACTTTTAATCAGATAGTGGTGGGTTTGATTAGTAGTATGACTCTTCGCTGGCTGTTGAATGAGGGGATGGAGCACGTATGGGAATGTCCTGAGTGCAGTGATGTTGGTTCTTGACTCAACTCAACTCAACTAGAATAATGAAGCTACAAAATTACTATTAATAGTTAATATTAATACTATAAAAAAAATAGTAGTAGTAGTATTATATAATTATAATAGTATTAATATATTAATATTAATTAATACACCTGGGCCAATGCTGCAACTTTTGCATTTGATGTCTACGAGGGCTTCCAGGATAAACAGGAGACAGTGGCGGTAGCTCTTGACCTGGAGGAAGTGTGTAACAGGGTTAAGTATGATCGGTTAATACACACACTGTTGGACATGGAGGTCTGCCCTTGCCTTGTTAGATGGGTTGCGGCGGTCCTTTATGAGCGTAAGGTTGCACTGTGCACGGGTTCCTGGACTTCTGACCCATGTACTATTACACCTGGGTTGCCGCAGGGATCTGCCTTGCCCCCAGTGCTCTTTAATGTCTACACCAGCAAATTCACAGCTATTGAGACACCAGGTGTGGGTAGAATCTTGACATTTGCAGATGATGTGCTGGTGTAGAGACAGGGCCAGTCTGGCGAAAGACTTACAGGTGGCGGTAGACAGGGTGACAGAGTGGTGCAGGGACGCAGGGGCCATTATAAACCCAGACAAGGCATCGGTTGTGTGGTACTCCTTCGATAACCGGATCGTCAAGGCAGACGTCTCAGGTATTATGTTGAATGGATGTCCTCTTAGTCAAGAGAGTAAGTTGAAGTATTTGGGTATCACCTTTGACAGGTGTTTGTCTTTTAAGGATCATGTGGAGGTTTTGGTGGTGAAGGCTGGTAGGGGACTTAATGCATTGAGGGCTTTGGCAGCAACCAAGGTAGATCAGAGGTTGCTGTACAGGCTATTTCAGCAGTTAATAATTTCTGTCATTGAGTATGGTTTGGGGCTGCTGACAAATTCTGGGGTGCATAAAGGACACACCAATTATATGCATGAGGCATATCCTGGTGCTACCAACAATGACGAATAGGCATAGGGTCCTTCAGGCCAAATGGTACCTGAGAGTTGCCGCAGACAGGGAACACCCGCTGCATGCAGCAATGGATATGGTTAAGGGTCATAGACTAAGACAAGGCAGGTCCTGGATGGCACAGGCAGAACTTTCTATAAGTCAGGTGTGTGATCTAGAGACCATCAATCGTGAAAGAGAGTGGGTTGAAGTTCGGAAGACATGACGGACTGGCACAATGTAATAATAACACTGGGTCGTGAGTGCAGAGAATGGGCAGCGGGCCGCACTGAATTTGAAGCGCACCAGCTAATCGAGAGCAACACACATCAATGTGACATAGTCATCTACACTGATGGGTCAGTGGTGAGAAACAGACATAGTGGCTGGGGCTTTATTGCAAAGGCTAATGGGTGAGTCTTGAAAACGGAGAGTCTGGCATATGAGACTATGACCTCTAGCATGAGAATGGAGGTGGAGGCTGTAACAGCAGCAATTTGGTGGCTAGAGGAGACTACTCCAACACATGTTGTATTCATTACGGATACAAAGAGTATGCTTAGCAAGGTGGAGAAAGGAATGTTTCGTGTGGAATGGCTCTCGTCGCTTCAGAGGTCACAGATCATGAGAATTGTATGGATATTTTGCCCTGGCCATGCGGGTGTACTGGGGAATGAACAGGCTGATAGGCTAGCAGGGAATGCACCTCTTGGTAGAATTTTGCCTACGGACAAGGGGGAGGTGGTCGTACGCGTGTGGAATCAGGTGGAGAAGGTGGAGGAACAGATAGATAACCCATATGTGGAAGGAATGAGATTGCGGGGGATTGGCAGGGGTTCTGGAAGAATCTCAAAACTGAGAGGGAAGACCAGGAGAACTTTTAATCAGATAGTGGTGGGTTTGATTAGTAGTATGACTCTTCGCTGGCTGTTGAATGAGGGGATGGAGCACGTATGGGAATGTCCTGAGTGCAGTGATGTTGGTTTTTGACTCAACTCAACTCAACTAGAATAATGAAGCTACAAAATTACTATTAATAGTTAATATTAATACTATAAAAAAAATAGTAGTAGTAGTATTATATAATTATAATAGTATTAATATATTAATATTAATTATTATTTATTATTATTATTATTATTATTAATAACTACTATTTATTATTAATTTAATATTATGAGTTAGTAGGTTGTACTTGTATAACAAAATTATTTTTATTTGCCATACTTTTATTATTTATTAATATTACCCTCTTTGGACAACAATCTCCTCCAAATTAATATCCCTATACAGGATTATTAAGTCTTAAGCGACTTCCTGTATCAGCCATGGGTGTTCATTTTGCTGAAATGTTGTCATTGTAAAACATCTCGATTAAAATATCAGTACAGTAGTTTTCCCTATGCAACCCCCTTTAATTTGATATACAATACAACACGTCTGCTATCATATTAATAACTATTAAATCATAACCGTGACACACCCCTACTTCCCATTTACCACCGTAGATTTTTGTTTGGTCTAAACCTACTGTTTGTTTGGCACTGAATCAGTTAATCTGAGCGTCGAGCATGCTGGAGGTATTGGTCAATTAATCAATCAATCAGGTGCCATCTCCACAATGAAGGTTGGTTGCAGTGAATCTCCAACAGTGTCTGTTTCTCACCTTGATTGTGCATTCTGTCAGAATGCTATTTGTCCATTGTTTGATGTTCTTTCCACTTGTATTGTTGTTTACCTCTTGTTCGCTGGCTTTATACCTTTCCCTCCAGTATGGTTTTTGTAAGAGTGTTATGTCTTTTAGGTAATGGTAGAATGCCATATTTCACTGGATCTCATTATGTGAGGAGCGGCTGGCCGAGAGGCTAGAACGCCGGACTCTCATTCGGGAGACCCGGGTTTGATCCCTCGTTAAGGTGTCGGATTTTTTTCTGTCGGGGGCAAAAAGAAAATCCTAACCTGCACAGTTCACGGCGACTGCACTAGCCAGGCGGCCTTTATTCCTCAGGCTCAAAGACCCCTCTGCCATACACCGCAATTTACTATATTGGCAGTAAATGACAGTTTGACAGTTTCATTATGTGATATTGCAGAAGTCACTTAACATGCAAAAAAAAGCTAACAATGAAATACGCATAGCAATAAATGTTGCATCCTATTGTTTGCTCTATATAAGAAAGAGACAAAGAGCATTCTCATATTTCTTTGGTCATGTGACGAGAAGAGAGGCATTGGAGAACACTGAGACAGCTGCAATGATTGGTGACAAAATTGGCAGTGGCAGACCAAGACAAATTATGCTGGATGGACTGAGACGATAGCATGGAGGTACAACATCACCAGAGTTGATCCAGAACACCAAAGACCAAGATCTGTGGAGAGACATGAATTCCTACACCAGCTGGCAAGGCACTTGATGATGATGATGATGATGATTGTTTATCATTATTCAGATTAACAACGGGAAACAGTGTTTTAAATGTCTATATTAATAGGTGTCATTACTGTCATATTGATAGTGTGTTTATCCATTAAGAGACCCTATTAAGCAATTGTTGTAATGCCACAACTACTGAATCTGCTCAGCAAGGCTTCTTTGATTGTTTTTAGTAGTTTTTCTGTCTCTGGCTTAATTTGGGCCAAGTTCCGCCTGATTTATTGTTGGATTTCCTTCATTTTTTGTAACATGCTTTATCTATGTTCATTGTCAGCGTAGATGCCTTGTTGTTGGCCTTCATTGGTTGGCTTATCTGCCCACAAAATCTTTGTAATTTGTTCCTTCATTTGTGCTATCTGGCCTTGAACATTTTGTCACCATGGCTCCTTCTAATGATAAATCATGGAAATACTATCTTGAAGTATAGATATGTATAGAAATAAATATGTACATTTCTTTGTGTAGAAATAAATATGAAATTTATTTGTGTAGAAAAAAAATGTAAATTTCTTTGTGCAGAAATAAATATGTAAATTTCGATGAGTAGAAATAAATATGTAATTTTCTTTGTGTAGAAATAAATATATAAATTTCTTTGTATGAAAATAAATATGTAAATATTTTTATGCAGAAATAAATATGTAAATTTCTTCATATAGAAATAAATATGTACACTTCTTTGTATAGAAATATATATGTTCCTTTCTTTTATTTTTACAGTGTGGCTGGTATCATGTCCATAATTAGAAGTGGAATTACCAGACAGTACCTCAAATGTGTGCAGGATATGAATATGCATAAGGTTCAAGGCATGACTCTAGGCTTCAAGTACTTCATTTCCTCAAGTCAATTTAGAATTGTGACTTGTGCTAGATACCATTACTTGCCAGTGCGTACTGGAAGTAACCACTATTCTGAAGCTCCTGTGTTTTTCCAACACAGAGCATTAAATCAAACATCACATTTGGCAACTCAGCAACACATTCCATCATTACATTTAGCCACTTGGAAACACAACACTTCATCACATCTAGCAACTCAGCACCAAATTTCAGCATCATCTTACCCAGGGACTATTCATTTAGGACATTCCTCAAAAACCTGTGGAATCAGGAACTCCCATTCTCATGATAACTACAGGAGGAATAGTAATGGGTACAGGCAAACAAAGGAGAAGATTTACTCAAATCTAGTCAAATTCCTGTCTCACCTTCTGACTGGAGTTGGTCTTTCTTACATAATCTACAGAGTGATTGCTCATACCCATGAACAGCGTGATATCTTACCAGTAGCCAGTTGCTCTTCCCATGAGACCCAGGTGACCCAGCTGGAGGACCAGAAGTTAGATTCCTCGTCTAATAAATTTCTTCAACAGGCTGCGGAAGCCAGGAAACCCACAAGCAGAAGTGGAAATGAGAGAATGTCTCTTCAGGCAGCAGTTGAACTAGCACAAAAGCTTTGTCAGAGAAGAAAGGTACACTTATTTCTATCTTATAATATGTTAGTTGCATAGCTTTTACTGGACATCACAGTCAAGTTCAGCATATTTTGGCTGTTTGTGATTTCTTGGCAAGTTTATGTTCAGTAGTTTGCCATTGCTTTCTTAATAACTGGCACTCATACCATTGTATGGAAACCAACCCAAAGCGATTTGCTTCCAAATCATCCGCAGCTGTGTTTCAAACGTGATTTGCAGGATTACAGATTGCGTAGTATCTCTTTCACCACAGAGCCAGTTACTAGCAGAAAGCAAGTAAGTTACAAAACCAGGGCCGGATTTAGACTTGATAAGGCCCTAAGCTATTTGAAATATGGGGCCCTTTATAAGTCCAGATATTCTATGTCAGTGACAAATTGCTCACTCTGACAATATTTTTGGGGCCCCCCACTTTCTTGGGGGCCCCAAGTTATAGCTTGTGTAGCTTATACGTAAATCCTGCACTGTACAAAACCTAGTAGTACAGGGTGTATTTTTAATGACTGTGCAGTGTTTGAAAATAATGCCAGTCCAAGTTTTGTAGTTACCTATTATGTTCATGAACTTTACAGAGGGTGAAAACAAAACTTGGACCGGCAATATTTTCAAACACTGCACAGTCATTAAAAACACACCCTGTACAAGTCAAAAGGCATAGTGCAGAATGTGGCTTAGATATTATTATCCCAAAAGCAAAGACTATGAATTTTAGCAGGGGAAAGGAAAGATCATCAATGAACATCACAGTGAACGGGGAGATACTAGAACAAGTAACAAGTTTCTCCTATCTTGGACATGATATTACAGATGATGACAGAAATGAAACAAAAATAAAAAAGAGAAAAGGAGTGACTAAAAATGTTTTCAACCAAATGAAATCAGTATTAACATCTAGAGAGATTCACATTACAATAAAAATGAGAATTGTGAAACGTTATGTATATTCAACACTATTATATTGCTCAGAAGCCTGGATAGGGAACAAGCAATTAGAAAGTCGACAAAAGCTTCTTTCACATTTGGAGCCCTTTGTATATTGACCTTTTCTATTGCTGTTAAATGTGTAACACGCAGCTTTCAATTAATGCAGCCAGATTTGTATGTACTAATTTAACAACAAAAGCCATGGCAGCGCACATGCTATAGTGCATTCACAAATGTTTGCCTTCATTCATGTTCAATTTTTTTAAAACATATCTGTTGCATCGTTATGAAAATCTTCCTGCCGTCTTATATTTATTCACACCCAAGAAATATGTCTTTGATAGGTCCAAAGGCAACTGAAATCATGGAGAGCGGCAAAATGTCTTTGATGTTTTGGCGAAAATGTATTGGATTCATGCTAACAGACTTTTCTTTTTACAGTAATGCACATCAATTCAGGTAATGACACAAGGCATATCCGTTCCACTATGTGATATGCTACTCATACAGAAATTCTCATACACCATGGAGAATATTCATGATTGAACACTGATGTTTCTGTCTGAAGATGTAATACATTTCATAATATGTACTTCATATCTAATGCATAAATTATATACAGCATTTAAACAAACATTGAGATATTTTATACGGAGCAAACATTTGTGAATGCACTAAAGCAGGCTTGGCTGTTGTCATCTGTCCAAGTCCTCATAGAGGCTGGTATGTTGACTTGAGCTTGACCAAGTCTAAAACAGGTACTGGGAATTGATCTGGGGAGTAAAGGCGGCCATTGTGATATTGACCTCTTCGCCCACTGAGGCGCGAAGGGTCTATAAAAATATAGATCCATCACTGGGACTCAAGGCATGAAAAAAATCCTTTACTAATATAATAGTATTAAGTCATCATCATCATCATCTTCCACTTTGCCATCAAGAGTCAGGGGGAGGAACAGTTGACGTTCCAGTGTCCGATGGGTGGCACTGGATATTGTCATTTCATGTGATTGTACAATATTTTTGATGTCCTCAATCCATTTCCTTTTCAGGCATCTTCTTGCTCTTGTATCACATTTTTTTTTTTGATGTATTAAATACTTAGTATTATCATTATTATGGCTGGGTGGTTGTGAATTCTCTGGAAGGTTAAGTTTACCTCTTTGATACTGTGGCATTTAGGTCATTCAAATCATGGAAAGGATGTGCACCTGTTGTATAGTGAGGCTGATGTGTAAATTGTTCTCCTGATCCAACACTAAAGTGCCATTTTTACAGGTATTGTGTGGAAGAGCTCTACTTTCCCTCTCCAAGTCTAAGATAAGTACTGGATCTTCACATCTGCAGAAAGACATATTTTGCTGTTACTGACTGACTGACTTACTGACTGACTGGCACCTTGCCGTCTAGACAGACGATAGTTTGTAAAATGGAATTAAACCTCTCCATAACACAAAGCCTGGGCTGAATTTAGAGACCATGTGTTGCCCATGCAGCATGATCCCTCTCTCGGCCTGTCTAGTTTACTCTTGAGAGGAAAGGTAACACCAATACGTCTGGAACAAGACAAGCTGCAGAAGCTGCCAAATCAGAAAAGCAATGCTCTAACTGTTTGCCTATCGGAGCTTCAATCCTAGACCAGTTGCCAACCAAGGCTTAGGGCCTGGTCTGCCCTGCCATGACATTCAGTCTTTAGGTTGTATTTCCTCGCGCTAAGGTAAAGCTTGTACCCTCCCAATTGCGCTCCTCCGCCCGAAGCCATTGGCACAATATGAGGTGCCGGGTTTTGCTGTTACTAGAGTATGATTTTTCACTACCTGGACTGGTCACCTACTAAGTGAGGGAAAAATTGGCCACCTATTCCTCCGTGCATTCAGGCCTACATAATGTGACTGCGCTATCACATCACAGACCTATGGTAAAAAACTGCTTCAGAACAGACAGAGCATTCTTCAGCACAGCTCATCCCAGCTTAATAGTTAAAACTCACTGTCTTCCAGGTTCTCAGCAAAAACAGTTAAAACTCACAGTCTTCCATGGTCCCAACAAAAAGAGTTAAAACTCATAGTCTTCCAGGTTCCCACACAAAAAAAGGAATTAAAACTCAGTTTTCCAGGGTCCACCCAAACAAAAACAAAAACTCAGTCTTCCAGATTCCCACACACAAAACAAAAAATGGGTTAAAACTCACGGTCTTACAGATTCCCAACAAACCAGCCATCTAATTAACATATATTAATGTATTTTGATGTACATTTCTGTTGCCAGGAGGAAGTTGGAAGCCCAGGGATTGTAGTGTGTGTGAGTGTGGATGGGAAACAAGTGTATGCTGAAGGTATGGAAATCAGTGTTTTCTTGGGCATGAAACATTTTCATTCTCTTTTTGACACAACTCTCTACTTACTTTTTGTTTGGCCTTTTTGTTCACTAACATGATTGAGTGAAATGTATAAGTAAGTAACTGTAAGTGAAGGACCTTATCACACGCCTTGAGATGTCTTGGGCTTGTTGTTAGTTATTAGTCACGGTTCTAACTTCACAGCAAAGGGGTGTCCCATAATGCTTAGTTCTTGTGCCAGTGAATATCACACAAAATGCTCCTCTGTCCCAAGTGAAAAGTGGAACAGACAGCAGGCATACATGCATAAGGCTGTTGCCAGAATGCCAACACAACAGTCCGCCACTAAAATTATAGTTCATCATCGATGGAAGCGGTAGTCAGTAGAAACCCAGCAATCGCACACACATTACTGCTTAAGGCACAACCAGCTAGTTTAGCAACTGGCCGTCTGCCATTGTTCTGAACATGCAGTTCACAATACAAATAACCGCTGGCAGATGTAAAATCATTCTACTTGAAATCCAGTGTCGCTCCATGTACTTAACTCATGTACTTAGCTGGGCGGTGGAAACATGTACTACCTGTCCAAAATGAGGAAACTGCATAAGCAAATCATAGCCAGAAGCAAAATATACTCCAGGGGCCTTAACAGCTCAATGGCCTATCCACCTTATTGGACTCAATTGTGTTGGGTATAAAGTGCTATCCCTATATTTTTATAGATTAAGAAGCACTTCAGGGGTGATGTGGACGGCATCATTACTTCCAAGACATTCCCTGTTACCCATTTTATCTCATTTTTATAGAAGGACAAGAACTGAGTGCTATTTTATAGTAGGTACAAGAACTAGTGTTATTTTATAATAGGTACAAAAGCTAAGTGTCATTTTCTATTATGTATAAGAACTGAATGTTATTTTATAGTAAGTACACAAGCTGAATGTTATTTTATTTGTAAGTACCAGAGTTTAGTGTTATTTTAGACTAGATACAAAAACCATGTGCCATTTTATTGTGGGTACACAAACTGAATGTCATTTTATAGTAGGTACAAAAAATGAGTGTCATTTTATAGTTGGTACAAAAACTGAGTGTCATTTTATAGTTGGTACAAAAACTGAGTGTCATTTTACAGTAGATATACAAACTGCGTGTCATTTCATCATCATCATCATCCAGTACCTTGCCGGATGGCATGGACAATCATGCTTCTCCACAAATTACAATCTCCGACATCGTGGATAATTCATGTGTTGACTCCCTTCTGTGCCATGGCACAAGATTGTCAATAATCTTTTCATTTTTCTTCCTCTAACCTCTCTTTCCACAAATATTTCTGGTTGTCACGACATGTTCCAGTTTTTATCTTCTCATAACGTGGCCAAAAAATGATGACTGCCTCTTTCTGATGTTTGTGATAAGTTGTCTTTGTGACTCAGCATCCCTTAAAACATCCTGCTTGTTCATTTTGGCTGTCCAATTAATTTTCAGCATTCTTCTATAAAACCACATCTCCAGGGCTTCCAGGGATGTTGTTGCCTGTCATTTTATAGTAGGTACAAAAACTGAGTGTCATTTTATAATAGGTACAAAAACTTAGTATAATTTTATTGTGGATACAAAAGCTGATTATCATTTTGCTCCCATCATGCAGGTTTTGGCTACTCTGACGTGGAAAATGAAACCCCGATGAAACCGTGTTCAGTCCTGCGTATAGCCAGCATCAGTAAAGCTGTTCACTGCCACCATTGTTGCCAAGGCCTCGGAATGAGGGACGTATAGATATAGAAAGATCAGTGCAGCATTACGTCCCTAGCTTCCCACAGAAGGAATTTATGGGAGAAAAGGTCAGTTTGACAGTAGATGTGTTTTGTTTGGCCTCATACGATATGATTGGCTCGACACACCGAGCACATCACAGTTAGTCCTGCTAACTTGCATCTATGTACCGGAAGCAATCAGGGGTGAAAGGTAATGAGTGAGCCGATTGGTTGACAAACAGTAGTAGTGATCTTGGTGTGAGGAGTAATGGATGGGCCAAACATCATCAGTGTTATAAGAAATGTTGGAAGAATAGATGACTTCAAGGAAACCTGGGAGTCTGCTTCCTTGCCCAGAGTGAGGGAGATGGGAGTGAAGTTTCCCACCAGACATGAACATTTTGTCCAGAGAAAAACATTTTAACAACCAACACAGAACTCGTAAGATCAGTCGATATACACTGGCGGAGATGTTAAGGAGGAGACTGGAGCACCCATAAACCTGTGAGTGTGATGTTGATGGTCCTTGCTTGCTTGATTCAAAAACAAAAATTCCAAATTCGGTTTCATTCAGCCTGCTTCTTCAGCCTTGGTTAGAGTTGAGATCCGAGGTTTTTGTGGGTTTTATCCTGTTTCTGTCTGTGTGCTCTTACAAGTGAGTCCTAATGCGGATTGGTTATATAAGCGTTTATGCCTGTGATGTCAGCTGGGGGATTGGTCGGCGAGTTATCCTTTGTGCCCGTCTCCTCTGGCGGTTTCTTTGTTCTGTGTTGGCTTCTGGCTCGTCTGTTTTGCTAGGATGCAGTCCTTATAAGGACTCTTTTCTTGGTTGTGTGTCTATGCCTTTTTGCCTTAGCATCTTGTAGAACTCAGCTTGAGCTTTTTACCAATCCGCCGTTGATGCTTTTTCATTTTCGCTTTCACTCCAGCTATCTTAAGGTGTGCCGGAAAGCTCCTCTAGGCTAAATTCATCTATCTGGCAGGATACTGATTTCCCCTTGAGTTGCTTGGACTTCGTGGTTGGACTGCTGGTTTTATCTTGCGATTTTCGGTCTTTGGTTTGGTTTCATCTTGTGGCTTCTCTACGGTGTTACATGTGGCTTCTGCTGGGTTTTTTTCTGGATTATTTCCCTTTCGGCTTTTAGCAGTTCTCTTTCGGTCTCGATTTTTTGTAGAATTTCTTTGTTATCCTTTGTTTTGTTAATCTGTTCCACCTCTTGCTTGATGCTGGATTTCCTTCAAGTCAACCAGCAGTTTCTCGTTCTCTGGGTGGTGTCGGTGTTTGAATTAGCTTGACTTGTTTCTTCAGCTCATCAATCTGGCTTTGCAGTTGAGATCTTTCCGCTTGTGAGATGCCCATGGCTGTCTCGCACCTCCACATTGCTTCCTTGTATGGTGTCTTTATAGTTATGGCAGTCTTTAAGACATCTCAATGTCTTTGGAGGTACGGACAGCCCAGGTATCTTGCTCCTTGCTTGCCAAGGCAGTTGGCACACTTTCTGTTGTCGTTGGGCGCTCAGAAGTCCTTGTCCTGTTTGGCCAGCGGACATTCCTTGAATGCATGGTGTTCGGCAGATCTCTGTCTTGCTGCGGCATGTTGTTCTGCTGTAGCCAGCCCTCTGGTATCTTGAACATTGAGTGATTCTTGGAATGAATCTTTCAGGCTTTTGTATTTTCTTGTTCATAGCTACTGTGATCGGCATTTCACTGCCCTCTGTTGTCACCACCGCTATAAGTTGTAGGGATCTTGGAGTATGTCAGCAGCAGCTCAGCCTTCAAGATTCGGATGTGGCGAGTCTCCTGTTGCAGCTGCTTCAGGATCTGTTCATCTGTCAGCTCTGCTTGGATATATTTGACAGCCCATCTGGCTGTCTGTGAGTCGGTGTTTCCAACTCCGGTGTCTTTCTCCTCACTCCCGATCATGATCCTTACTAATCACTATATTTATAGGCCTCAGTGCAGAGGAATAGATTCCAATTTCTGATTTGTAGGGAAAAAAAAGAAACTTTCCACCTTGTTCAACCAGCATAGCAGCCTTGGTTATAATTGTGGTGGTTCATGGTGCAGTTTAAATTGTCCTGGTTCATTGCATTAGATGATTTCAACTGACGCATACTGGGCAGAGTTCCTCTTTTCCATTACCCTCCATTCCTTCCTTCGCCAACGGCATCCTCGATAGTTGCTCCGTTGCTACTGGATATACCTTTGATGAGTGGCCTCTCTGCTGCATGAGGGGGCCAGCTTTTCCTCTTGGGCTGTACACATTCTTGTTCTCCCTGTTCTGAATAGGTTGTCAGCCTTTCCCTTTATATACCTAGTTTTCCACATATGGGAGAAAATGTGGGTTGGACAGTAGATATGTGACAGTTTTGTGATTATCATGAAGTATCAGCTTCACTTCTTAGGTCAAGCCCATAAGAGATCAGTCATCTTCACCAGATGTCAAAAGATCTGGATGTTGATTATCTTAGTTGTGCATGAAAGTTAAGAAACAAAGCTCTATTAGTATTTACGAGGGGGCTTCAAATTAAAATTTTAAGAGTGTGATAGAAATTATAATAACTATGCCATTGTCTTGTAACTTGTCAATATTGTTGTTAAGGATGTCGAGAGTGTTGAGCATTTGACATCATGGTGTAGATTAACATGGTAATGTCATAAGGACAGCTTAAAGATGGCTGCCCCACTTTTGACATGCACCAAAGAGGACCAGCGTTCTGTTATCCGGAATTTAATCAGTGAAGGGTGAAACCTGTAGAAATTCATCGGTGAATGAAGGTCCAGTATGGTGATGCATGCCTGTCAGTCCAGCAAGTGTATGAGTGGAGTAGGAAGGTCCAGTATGGTGATGCATGCCTGTCAGTCCAGCAAGTGTATGAGTGGAGTAGGAAGGTCCAGTATGGTGATGCATGCCTGTCAGTCCAGGAAGTGTATGAGTGGAGTAGGAAGGTCCAGTATGGTGATGCATGCCTGTCAGTCCAGCAAGTGTATGAGTGGAGTAGGAAGGTCCAGTATGGTGATGCATGCCTGTCAGTCCAGCAAGTGTATGAGTGGAGTAGGAAGGTCCAGTATGGTGATGCATGCCTGTCAGTCCAGCAAGTGTATGAGTGGAGTAGGAAGGTCCAGTATGGTGATGCATGCCTGTCAGTCCAGCAAGTGTATGAGTGGAGTAGGAAGGTCCAGTATGGTGATGCATGCCTGTCAGTCCAGCAAGTGTATGAGTGGAGTAGGAAGGTCCAGTATGGTGATGCATGCCTGTCAGTCCAGCAAGTGTATGAGTGGAGTAGGAAGGTCCAGTATGGTAATGCACTGCCTGTCAGTCCAGCAAGTGTATGAGTGGAGTAGGAAGGTCCAGTATGGTGATGCATGCCTGTCAGTCCAGCAAGTGTATGAGTGGAGTAGGAAGGTCCAGTATGGTGATGCACGCCTGTCAGTCCAGGCAAGTGTATGAGTGGAGTAGGAAGGTCCAGTATGGTGATGCATGCCTGTCAGTCCAGCAAGTGTATGAGTGGAGTAGGAAGGTCCAGTATGGTGATGCATGCCTGTCAGTCCAGGCAAGTGTATGAGTGGAGTAGGAAGGTCCAGTATGGTGATGCACTGCCTGTCAGTCCAGCAAGTGTATGAGTGGAGTAGGAAGGTCCTAGTATGGTGATGCATGCCTGTCAGTCCAGCAAGTGTATGAGTGGAGTAGGAAGGTCCAGTATGGTGATGCATGCCTGTCAGTCCAGCAAGTGTATGAGTGGAGTAGGAAGGTCCAGTATGGTGATGCATGCCTGTCAGTCCAGCAAGTGTATGAGTGGAGTAGGAAGGTCCAGTATGGTGATGCATGCCTGTCAGTCCAGCAAGTGTATGAGTGGAGTAGGAAGGTCCAGTATGGTGATGCATGCCTGTCAGTCCAGCAAGTGTATGAGTGGAGTAGGAAGGTCCAGTATGGTGATGCATGCCTGTCAGTCCAGCAAGTGTATGAGTGGAGTAGGAAGGTCCAGTATGGTGATGCATGCCTGTCAGTCCAGCAAGTGTATGAGTGGAGTAGGAAGGTCCAGTATGGTGATGCATGCCTGTCAGTCCAGCAAGTGTATGAGTGGAGTAGGAAGGTCCAGTATGGTGATGCATGCCTGTCAGTCCAGCAAGTGTATGAGTGGAGTAGGAAGGTCCAGTATGGTGATGCATGCCTGTCAGTCCAGCAAGTGTATGAGTGGAGTAGGAAGGTCCAGTATGGTGATGCATGCCTGTCAGTCCAGCAAGTGTATGAGTGGAGTAGGAAGGTCCAGTATGGTGATGCATGCCTGTCAGTCCAGCAAGTGTATGAGTGGAGTAGGAAGGTCCAGTATGGTGATGCATGCCTGTCAGTCCAGCAAGTGTATGAGTGGAGTAGGAAGGTCCAGTATGGTGATGCATGCCTGTCAGTCCAGCAAGTGTATGAGTGGAGTAGGAAGGTCCAGTATGGTGATGCATGCCTGTCAGTCCAGCAAGTGTATGAGTGGAGTAGGAAGGTCCAGTATGGTGATGCATGCCTGTCAGTCCAGCAAGTGTATGAGTGGAGTAGGAAGGTCCAGTATGGTGATGCATGCCTGTCAGTCCAGCAAGTGTATGAGTGGAGTAGGAAGGTCCAGTATGGTGATGCATGCCTGTCAGTCCAGCAAGTGTATGAGTGGAGTAGGAAGGTCCAGTATGGTGATGCATGCCTGTCAGTCCAGCAAGTGTATGAGTGGAGTAGGAAGGTCCAGTATGGTGATGCATGCCTGTCAGTCCACGAAGTGTATGAGTGGAGTAGGAAGGTCCAGTATGGTGATGCACGCCTGTCAGTCCAGGAAGTGTATGAGTGGAGTAGGAAGGTCCAGTATGGTGATGCACACCTGTCAGTCCAGGAAGTGTATGAGTGGAGTAGGAAGGTCCAGTATGGTGATGCACACCTGTCAGTCCAGGAAGTGTATGAGTGGAGTAGGACCTTTCTATACAGTGTGACTTCTGTGAAGAGGTCCAGCAGGTGGTGCACGAGTGGTTACACAAGAGACCTAGAGACATTTTTTCTACAGGAATCCAAATACTTTATCAGCGCTGGAGGACTTACATTGAACACAGTGGTGACTACATTAAAAAATTATGCATTTTTTCTTTAATTTTCCAGAATATAGTCACCCAAAGAAAAACAGGTTTTTATTTGAAGCCCTGACGTATATCAGTTTATATCTGTAATGAGATCTGTATTGATATTTTATCGTAAGTAAAGGACTTTTACACACTTTCAGCCATATTGGGCATATGGTGCTAGAGTCTATTTGTATAGATGAGGCAGGTCCTGGATGGCACAGGCAGAACTTTCTATAAATCAGGTGTGTGATCTAGAGACCATCAATCGTGATAGAGAGTGGGTTGAAGTTCCGGAAGACATGACGGACTGGCACAATGTAATAATAACACTGGGTCGTGAATGTAGAGAATGGGCAGTGGGCCGCATTGAGTTTGAAGTGCAACAGCTGATCCAGAGCAACACACATCAAGGTGACATAGTCATCTACACCGATGGGTCAGTGGTGAGAAACAGACGTAGTGGCTGGGGCTTTATTGCAAAGGCTAATGGGCGAGTCTTGAAAAAGGAGAGTCTGGCATATGAGACTATGACCTCCAGCATGAGAATGGAGGTGGAGGCAGTAACAGCGGCATTCCGTTAGCTGGAGGAGACTACTGCAACACACATTGTATTCATTACGGATTCAAAGAGTATGCTTAGTAAGGTGGAGAAAGGAATGTTTCGTGTGGAATGGCTCTCGTCGCTTCAGAGGTCACAGATTGTGAGAATTGTATGGATATTTTGCCCTGGCCATGCGGGTGTACGGGGGAATGAACAGGCTGATAGGCTAGCAGGGAATGCACCTCTTGGTGGAATTTTGCCTATGGACAAGGGGAGGTGGTCGTGCGCTTGTGGGACCAGGTGGAGAAGGCGGAGGAACAGATTGAGAACCCATATGTGGAAAGAATGAGATTGCGGGGGATCGGCAGGGGTTCTGGAAGAATCTCAAAACTGAGAGGGAAGACCAGGAGAACTTTTACAGAGATCAGATAGCGGTGGGTACGATTAGTAGTATGACTCTTCGCTGGCTGTTGAACTAGGGGACGGAGCACGTATGGGAATGTCCTGAGTGCAGTGATGTCGGTTCTTGACTCAACTCAACTCAACTAGGCTATCAAAGAAATGAAAATATAAACATTTCAGTGGGTGAGCTGAATACCAAATAGGATCGGGTAACATGGGTTATGAAGAGAAAACATGGACTGGGGGTAATAAATGGAAATGGAAAAATAATCACCAATGTTTGTTGTTGCGAAACAATTTGTTATCCCGCATACTGCGTTCGAAACACAGCTGCAGGCGATTTGACAGCAGACCACCTTGCTTTGGTTTTCATACAGTGGTATGAGTGCAGACCATTCAGAAAGCAATGGCAAATTGCTGAACGTAAACTTGCCAAGAAATCACAGCCAAAAAATGCTGGGGTTCACTGTGACGTCCTGAAAAGGATATGCAACTAACTTTTTTGGAGTCAGAATTACACTGGCACATGTGAACTTGAATGCAGTTATATTTCTCTTCTCCTATTGTGTTCAACTAACATTTCAGGTTGACATCACCGTCCGGCAGTTGCTGAACCACACCTCAGGGATTCGACACTACAAGTCGAAAGATGACCCAGTTTATGCTTTCGATAAACCCATTGCTGATCTGGTTGGGCTTGTAAAGAATGTCAGCCAGCAACCTTTTTATAAGACGGTAAATAAAGTTGCTTCTGTAGTTTGGAAGAGTGGGCCACTGTGGCGTGCTAGTTAGTACACTTGTGTACTATTGCGGAGGTGCAGGTTCAGTTCCTATCAGTGGCAGGATTTTTTTCTGACCCATGGTGCTCTGCCGTGTGTTATACACATATACTCACAATCACAAACTCACTAACAAAAGTTTAATTAAAAGTACAAATGCTTTCTCTCTTTCTCTTTCTGTCTCTCTCTCTCTCTTTCTCTGTCTCTTTCTCCATCTCTCTCTCTTTCTCCATCTCTCTTTTTTCTCCATCTCTCTCTTTCTCTCTCTCTCTCTTTCTCACTCACAATCTACTCACTCACAATCACAAACTCAGTAACAAAAGTTTAATTAAAAATACAAATGCTTTCTCTCTCTCTCTCTCTCTCTCTCTCTCTCTCTCTCTCTCTCTCCTCTCTCTCTCTCTCTCTCTCTCTCTCTCTCTCTTTCTCTCTCTCTTTCTCCATCTATCTTTCTCTCTCTCTTTCTCCATCTCTCTCCCTGTCTCCATATCTCTCTCTCTTTCTCCATTTATCTTTCTCTCTCTCTCTTTCTCCATCATTCTCTCTATCTCCATATCTCTCTCTTTATTCATCTATCTCTATCTCTTTCTTCATTGCTCTCTTTTTCTCTATCTCTCTCTCTTTCACCATCTCTCTCTCTCTTTCTCCATCTCTCTCTTTCTCCATCTCTCTCTTTCTCCATCTCTCTCTCTTTCTCCATCTCTCTCTCTCCCTGTCTTCATCTCTCTCTCTTTCTCCATTTCCCTCTTTCTCCATCTCTCTCTTTCTCCATCTCTCTCTCTCTTTTTTTCTCCATCTCTCTCTCTTTCTCCATCTCTCTCTTTCTCCATCTCTTGGCTCTCTCTTTCTCCATTTATCTCTTTCTCAGTCTCTCTCTTTCTCCATATCTCTCTTTTTTTCTCCATCTCACTCCCATCTCTCTCTCTATCTTCATCTCTCTCTCTCTCTCTATTTCTCTACATCTCTCTCTTTCAACATCTCTGTTTCTGTCTTTCAACATCTCTCTCTCTCTTTCTCCATCTCTCTCCTCTCTCTTTTCTCTCTTTCTTGCTCTCTCTCTCTCTCTCTCTCTCTCTCTCTCTCTCTCTCTCTCTCTCCCTCTCTCTTTCTCTATATCTCTGTCTCTTGAGCTCGCCTTTCCCTGTCTATGCTAAGAAACCAGGAGGGTGCGTGAGACAGGTATTGCAACCTCACAGCTGTGAGGCAGTAGATTACGATGTATCCAGGTTATGATTCAGCACAGCACAGACAGATCAGCTGGCATTAGGTCAAGGTTGCCTGGAGTCCGAGAATAAGTCGGAGCTGGCATGACCAGACATGAGAGGCCCATTAGGAGAATCTGGGGCCACGTCAGCCAACACAGAACTGGTACTATTAGCCGTTAGATTCTGATGCATATGGTGGGGGGGGGGGGGGTGCCTGAGCACCTATGGACATATCTGGAGTGCAGTATTGACACCCCAACAGATAACTAACTATTAAAAGAAAAAAACTAACTATATAACTAACTAGACCTAGTTCGGCATTTCCACCATGATTTTAGCACATTCGTTGTTCTTTGACGTGTTAAATTATCTATTATCACTAATTCAATCCCCAGCAGATACAGGATTTTTCTTGTGAGATTTTGGGGTCTACCCAGACTCATAAAATGAGTTGAAAATAATTTTCACAGAGTTGTCTGGGAAGGAATGATGACAAGGACGAAGACTGATCACTTCACATTCATAATGCCTAGCCTAGAATAGTGTGAAAGTCTAACACTTCATTCTTCACCCTGTTGCAGTAGTTCCATTCTACCATGACCCCCTCCCCATTCAACCTCAGAAGAGAAATTGTATTAGGGTCCATTGCCTGGCTCAGATTAATAATTCTGTGACAGAGTCAGCCATGTATAAGATATTAATGTTATGGTGATTGTTTTCCATAGAAAGTAATGTGTTAATACAGTATCTGCAATACAACATTTTATACTCACCAGGGTCCACCTCTGGATGAAGCAGCATCGAAAGACAATGAAGGAGAAAAACACGGTGAGAAAAAGGAAACTAAGAAAGCTGAAGTGTCAGAAATGGAGCGGGGCGAGTACTATTTGACGAAGCATTTTTCGACAACAGCAGAGGCTCTGGCTTTGTTCGCGAATGATCCACTGCTTGCTCGTCCAGGTAATTTATTTATTCTTCTGTCCAGTTCTATGTTAAGGTTACCTTAATGGATGTGTTAGTTGGTAAACATCTCCATCGCTTCATTAAGTTAAAGATATGCCCAAATACAAAGCCATTGTGAATGGAAACAATCTGAAACAAGCCAGTGTATTTAGTTAGGTTTTTGGGTACTTTAATAACAGCAGATGGGAAATGTGTTTTTTTTTTTTGCATATCCTATTTTCAGAACATCGCTGTCAACACCAGCATTTTACTGCTGTTGTTGGTGTCTTGGCATGTTTACATTCAGTAGTTTGCCATTGATTTCTGAACGACCAGCTCTCATACCAACACGTTAAGACGCGGTCTGCTGCCAAATCGGTCGCAGCTGTATTTCGAACGCAGGTAAGAGCTCTCATGAATCTCGTCCACTAGCCCCTAGCCACGGAGACCGGTGGAAAATGTATTAAGGAAGTTAAATGTAGAATAGCCTAAACAAAGCGACTAAAAGTGTTATGAGATGAAATTATTATATTATATCATATATTATATTACATTATCTATTACATAATATCATCATGTGCCATGCTGATAAGCATTGGTGGTCATGTTTCGCCATCTCATGCGATCACCAGAGTCGTGGATCAGCTCTGTGTTCTTGTCTCAAACCTTATCACATAGCCAAGCCATCCAGGTATTTACTTCTCTTCCTTCCCCTTGTTCTTTTCCCCTCAATCTTGCCAGTTGTCACCAATTTCTCCAATTTATTGTACTATATTGTCTGATATTTTTTTTTTTTCCGCATATCTTTTACAGGGCATCGCTGTCAATGCCAGCATTTTACCGCTACCGTTGATTTCTTGGCAAGATTATGCTCAGTGGTTTGCCATTGCTTTCTGAGCGGCCGGCTCACTTATCCAGTAAGTTACCAACGTAGTGAGAACCACTTCCAATTCTCACGCACTGCGTTACCCTGCGTGGATAAACGGGATTACGGAGAAAGTCGTTTAACCCCTAGGCCAGGGCGACTGGCGTTATATTATTGCGTATATTATATTATATAATCTATTAAGAGATGTAATCTAACTATTTTTAAAGACACAAAGACAGCATATTGTGAATATCAGAAAGAGACAGTCTTCATTTTTGCCCACATGAGAAGAGTATATCTGGCGAGGTGTTAGAATGCCTGGCTCCCATTTGGGATTCCCAGGTTCAAATGCTCAGGAAAGTGATTAATTTTTTTTCTGTCGGGTGCACACAAGAAACCCTAACCTGCGACTGCATTTGTCAGGTAGCGTTAATTCCTCAGGCTAAAGACCCTCCTGTCCTACACCGCAGGATACTCTGACAGTAAAGACAGTTTGTTTGTTTGCTTTGATTAATGAGAAGAGACAAACTGAAATATTTGTGACAACTGGAGAGATTTATAGCAAAAGAGAGCTAAAGGAAGACAAAGAGAGAAGGTTGTTGTCTGTTCTCATAGCTTGGTAAGGTGTCAGAGCACAACTTGATTCACACTGTTGAAGATTGTAAGATGTGGAGAAGCATGATCACCCATGCCAGTCGACAAGGCACTTAGTGATAATGATGATTTTGTTGCTGTTCTCAGGGACCAAATATATATACACCACATTTGCTTACACACTGTTGGCGGCGGTTGTCGAGGCGGCACTGAAATCTCCCTTCACGGACGTGGTGACTAAGACGTTGGACCAGATGGGACTCAGTGAAACATACCTGGACCGGAACCAGCCCCTCATATATAACAGAGCCCAGTAGGCTTATTTGTTGTATGGTTATGTTTATAGGGCTGTTTATTATATATTATTATAGGGCTGTTTATTAGATATTTTTATATGGTTTTTTATTGTGTTTTATTATTTATTCATTCATTCAGTAGCATGTCCTTTGCAGAACCTCTCTCCCATAATAACCTTTCCGAAAACTTTTCGGTCATGAGCAAGATGTCCAATACACCCATCAGGAGATCATCCGCCACATCCTGCACCCATCTTCTCTTTGGCCTCCCTCTTCTTCTCTTCCCAGGCATAAACCCCTCCATGATTGTTGTCTGCAAACTTTCATGGCATTTTAAGTGACCAAAATATTTCACTTTTCTTTGTTTTATCTTCTTTAGTAGTTAACCTTCTTCAATATTCAGCTCTTGTTGTATGGATGCATTTGTTCTTCTCTATGTCCAAGATATTCTTAGAACCCATCTATAA
Organism: Cepaea nemoralis; assembly: GCA_014155875.1. NCBI lineage: Eukaryota > Metazoa > Mollusca > Gastropoda > Stylommatophora > Helicidae > Cepaea > Cepaea nemoralis. Next base: position 76,870 of record JACEFZ010011729.1, on the reverse strand, counting down.
CATTTATTGTATTGTTATCCATCCATCCATCATGTGCCATGCCGGTAAGCGTGGGCAGTCATGTTCTGCCATCTCACTCGATCAACAGAGTCGTGGATCAGTTCGGTGTTTCTGTCTCGACCATGCCACAAGGCCAAGCCATCCAGATACTTGTTTCTAGGTCTTCCCCTTGGTCTGTTCTCCTCGATCTTACCAGTTGTCACCAAGTTCTCCAAATCATTTCTTCTCATAACATGCCCAAAAAATTGTGACTGTCTACGTCTAATGTCTCTGATCAGTTTACGATCTTCATTTGTTTCTTGAAGGACTTGTTACATTGGTCTTTCTGGCTGTCCATGGTATTCTTTGCATTTTCCTCAGAAACCACATTTCTACAGCCATCAGATGTTTTTCAGCCTGGCTGCTCATTGTCCAAGCTTCACATCCATATAAAAGTACAGGTTCTATGTAGCATCTCAACACTCTTTTTCTCGTTTCAATTGACATCTTTTTATTGGTCAGTATGTTTTTCATCTTGCTAAAGGCTACTTTTGCCATGGCGATTCTTGTTCTAATCTCTTCAAGGCATCTCCCATCAGATGTTATTACTGTTCCAAGATAATTGTACCTATTCACTTGTTGAAGAATATTCCCATTTACTCGTATATTACACTGTGGTATTTCGTTCTTCCTAGTGACGACCATAATCTGTGTCTTTTTACAATTTAATTCTAACCCTTGTGTATTGTTATAGAACTGTTTATTGCATATTGTTATAGAACTGTTTATTGTGTTTTGTTATAGAAGTGTTCTTTGCATATTGTTATAGAAGTGTTTATTGTATATTGTTATATAACTGGAGCGGCTGGCCGAGTGGTTAGAACGCCGGACTCTCATTCGGGAGACCCGGGTTCGATCCCTCGGTAAGGTGTGGGATTTTTTTCTGTCGGGGGCAAAAAGAAAATCCTAACCTGCACAGTTCGCGGCGACTGCACTAGCCAGGCGGCCTTTATTCCTCAGGCTCAAAGACCCCTCTGCCATACACCGCAAGGTACTATATTGGCAGTAAATGACAGTTAAATGACAGTTATATAACTGTTTTTTGCATATTGTTATATAACTGTTTATTGCATATTGTTATAGAACTGTTTATTGCATATTGTTATAGAAGTGTTTATTGCATATTGTTATAGAACTGTTTATTGCATATTGTTATAGAAGTGTTTATTGCATATTGTTATAGAACTGTTTATTGTGTATTGTTATAGAAGTGTTTATTGCATATTGTTATAGAAGTGTTTATTGTGTATTGTTATAGAAGTGTTTATTGCATATTGTTATATAACTGTTTATTTCTTATTGTTATATAACTGTTTATTGCATATTGTTATATAACTGTTTATTTCTTATTGTTATAGAACTGTTTATTGCATATTGTTATAGAAGTGTTTATTGCATATTGTTATAGAAGTGTTTATTGTGTATTGTTATAGAAGTGTTTATTGCATATTGTTATATAACTGTTTATTTCTTATTGTTTTAGAAGTGTTCTTTGCATATTGTTATAGAAGTGTTTATTGCATATTGTTATAGAACTATTTATTGCATATTGTTATATAACTGTTTATTGCATATTGTTATAGAAATGTTTATTGCATATTGTTATATAACTGTTTATTTCTTATTGTTTTAGAACTGTTTATTGCATATTGTTATAGAAGTGTTTATTGCATATTGTTATATAACTGTTTATTTCTTATTGTTATAGAACTGTTTATTGCATATTGTTATAGAAGTGTTTATTGCATATTGTTATATAACTGTTTATTTCTTATTGTTATAGAACTGTTTATTGCATATTGTTATAGAAATGTTTATTGCGTATTGTTATATAACTGTTTATTTCTTATTGTTATAGAACTGTTTATTGCATATTGTTATAGAAGTGTTTATTGCATATTGTTATATAACTGTTTATTTCTTATTGTTATAGAACTGTTTATTGCATATTGTTATAGAAGTGTTTATTGCATATTGTTATATAACTGTTTATTTCTTATTGTTATAGAACTGTTTATTGCATATTGTTATAGAAGTGTTTATTGCATATTGTTATATAACTGTTTATTTCTTATTGTTTTAGAACTGTTTATTGCATATTGTTATAGAACTGTTTATTGCATATTGTTATATAACTGTTTATTAGATATAGTTAATGGGCTGTTTATTGATTATACTGATCTGCTGATTATACTAATCTGCAGAATATTCTAGAACACATGCTTTCAAAAGTCTGGATTCCCTGTTCTGTTTCCGCAATGAGAGTCCAACTCTCACACCTGTATAAGAGCGTGGATACCAAGCTAATCATCTCAATTCTGTGTTATTGTGCAGATATTATGTGAAAGATGCCAATGGAAACCTAAAGAATGCCCCGTATGTTGACAATTCGTACAAATGGGCTGGTGGGGGACTGCTGTCAACATCTGAGGACATGGTCAAGTTTGGGAACATCCTCCTGTATTCTGCCCAGCATAAAGATGGAGGTACTGTACTGTATGATTTTTTTTGCCACTTTTTTTTTTTTTATCATCTTGAGAAGTTGTTTCCCATTTATTAAAATGATTGCCTTGTTTAGATGATGAATTGTATTTAATCAGCAGAATTTAATATCAAGAAGAGAGAAAATCAATCATAAATGACGAAATCAGGACTAAAGTGGGGGATAATAGCAGAGCTAGATTTCATTAGAAAACAGCATGTGAAATGGTTCAGCCACATAACTAGGCTACCAACTGACAGTATACAACAAGCATTGATATACAATCCAAATGGAACCAGAAGAAGAGGCTGACCATGTAAACAATAAACAGAGGGAATGGGAATCATGATATATGAAGCCTTTAGATGGGCACTCTCCCGCTGTTTGTGCTTCACCTTGATACCACAAGGTACAAGAGGAACGAGATAAAATGAGATGAGATTTAGTAGATGCCGTTATTGTTCACATTGAGCAACTAGGGTTAGAATTAAATTGTAAGAAAACAGACGATGGTCATCTCCAAGAAGAAAGAAATTTCATGATGTAACAGTGAGGGTGTCTTGTAGACATTAGAACAAGAATCACTATGGGCAAGGCAAGGTAGCCTTTTTCCAGATGGGAAACATAGTCACGCATACACAAAAGCTGTCAATGGCAGTAATAAAAAGATTGTTGAAGTGCTAAATAGAACCCATACTGTTGTATGCATGTAAAACATGGACATTAAGCAGACAAGCTGAGTAATAACATCTAATGGCAGTGGAAATGTGGTTTCAGGGGGATTTGCAAAGAATACCATGGGCAGGCAGAAAAGTAATAGGAAAGGCCTACAAGAGACAAACTGATTAGACGTAATCAAGATTTTGGTTGACATGTTATGAGAAGAAATAATCTTGAAAATTTAGCGACATCTGGAAAACTTGATAGGAAAAGAACAAGGGGAAAGCAGAGAGATAATCTGGCATAATCTAGACAAGAACACAGACCTAATCCAAGACTGGTGATCACGTGAGATGAAGAACTATGACACGTCACCCCCCCCCCCCCCCCCCCCCCCCCGCACCCCACCCACCCACTCTTATTGGCACAGCACACAATGATGATGAGTGGCATATCCTTTACAGGATGTTGCAGTCAACCCCAGCAATTTTTGGCTGTTTGCAATTCTTGTCAAGTTTACAATTCTTGTCAAGTTTACGTGTAGTAATTTGCCATTTTTTAAAACAATTGGCACTCATACAATTGTATGGAAACAACCGCAAGTTGTTCTCCTTCCATATCACCCAAATGTGTTTCGAACCTGGTATGTGGGATTACGGATTGCAGTCGTAATCCCTTCGCTACAGAGCTACAAACCTAGAAAATTGTTTGGAGCAATACAAACAAGATGTCTGTCATGACAACTACCTCTCTTTAACCTGTGTTCCTTAATGTCATCCAAAGCTTCATGTTTCCCCACTTCTCATTTTCTCAAAACGAACATTATAAAAGTACCATGAAATATTTATATATTTGATATATTTGTATTTCTTCTTCTTCGTTCATCCGGAGTTTTTTTTTCCGGATGTGATTGCGTTGTGCCTGTTTACAGCAGAGCTGCGTTCTTGCGCCGTTAGGCTGACACATCCGACTTCTGCGGGCATTTGTTGACCGGGTTAACCTTCCCGGGGATATTTGTATTTAATATAATACACAAAATATTATTAATAAGATATTCAATATTTTGTATATTTGTATATTTTGTAGCGTACAAGAAATTGTTTTTTTTAATTTTCATTCATTCGCTTTGATCTCAAGCGTAGTCCACACTGTACTGATTTTTGCATATAGACTAGCTTTCTCAATTACCATTTTCCCTCGCCATCATGGGAAAGCACTCCAACTTCTGAGGTACTTGTAATTTAATCCCCAAGTCAAGGACAAGAAGTTAACATTTTAATCCAACTGACCGGTGTAGGGGTTGAACCCGCTACCTCAGCATCAGCACACCAGAAGTTTAAGAGCGAATGCTCTTACCCATTCGGCCATGCTGACCTCTGAAAGCTTTAGTAAATACATATCTTGACTACAAATGTAATTTTCAGATCCTGGACCTCCGGGCTTCTTGAAGTCTTCTACTGTGTGGAAGTTCTGGAGCCCCCAAGGGGCCACAAAATCTTATGGTCTAGGATTCTCTATCAGGCCAGCCAATGAACTCTTTGGGATGTGTGATCACAAAAGTTTTGGGGCAGGACATACAGGTAGGTTACACATTCATTAAATGGTTAACAAAGTTAGTTGCTTATCCTGTACAGGATGTAGCAGTCATCCCCAGCAGTTTTTGCTGTTTGTGATTCCTGGGCAAGTTTACGTTAATTAGTTTGCCATTGCTTTCTGAATGACCAGCACCCATTTCATAAAAAACCAATTTAACGCGGTCTCACATTAAATGGTAGCAGCGCAGAATAGGACTAATGTATGACAGAATTGTACCCATGTATGACAGATGAGACTAATGTATGACAGATTAGGACTAATGTATGACAGATTAGACTAATGTATGACAGATTAGACTAATGTATGACAGAATAATGCTAATGTATGACAGAATTGGACTCATGTATGACAGATTAGGACTAATGTAATGACAGATTAGGACAAATGTATGACAGAATAGGACTAATGTATGACAGATTAGGACAAATGTATGACAGAATAGGACTAATGTATGACAGAATAGGACTAATGTGGTAAGACAGAATCACTAATGCGAAGCTTCTGGTAAACTAAAATCCACGATGAAGTTGTTTTGTCATCTGCTATATGCTCAGAAGGTCGTAGGTTTCTTTTCGGGCTACAGAGTTTGTTCTCTGTTAGTTCTGCAGAGAGAGCTAAATGGGATAATACCCAGGGTAATAAAGTTGATTCTCTTGCCTTTCAAACCCTTTTTTTTTATTTAAAGAAATTCCAGTAAATAAAGAGGTGAGTAAAATACACTGGCACTAGATAGAACACACACTGAGAAAACCTGGTAATAATATCACTGGATAGGACGTACACTGAGAAAACCTGGTAATAATATCACTGGATAGGACATACACTGAGAACACCTGGTAATAATATCACCAGATAGGACGTACACTGAGAAAACCTGGTAATAATATCACTGGATAGGACACACACTGAGAAAACCTGGTAATAATATCACTGGATAGGACGTACACTGAGAAAACCTGGTAATATCACTGGATAGAACGTACACTGAGAAAACCTGGTAATAATATCACTGGATAGGACGTACACTGAGAAAACCTGGTAATAATATCACTGGATAGGATATACACTGAGAAAACCTGGTAATAATATCACTGGATAGGACTAAACTGAGAACACCTGGTAATAATATCACTGGATAGGAGGTACACTGAGAAAACCTGGTAATAATATCACTGGATAGGACGTACACTGAGAACACCTGGTAATAATATCACTGGATAGGACGTACACTGAGAAAACCTGGTAATAATATCACTGGGTAGGACGTACACTGAGAAAACCTGGTAATAATATCACTGGATAGGACGTACACTGAGAAAACCTGGTAATAATATCACTGGATAGGATGTACACTGAGAAAACCTGGTAATAATATCACTGAATAGGACGTAAACTGAGAACACCTGGTAATAATATCACTGGATAGGACATACACTGAGAAAACCTGGTAATAATATCACTGGATAGGATGTACACTGAGAAAACCTGGTAATAATATCACTGGATAGGACGTACACTGAGAAAACCTGGTAATAATATCACTGTATTGGACGTTCACTGAGAAAACCTGGTAATAATATCACTGGATAGGACATATACTGAGAAAACCTGGTAATAATATCACTGGAAAGGACGTACACTGAGAACACCTGGTAATAATATCACTGGATAGGACATACACTGAGAAAACCTGATAATAACATCACTGGATAGGACATACACTGAGAAAACCTGGTAATAATATCACTGGATAGGACGTACACTGAGAAAACCTGGTAATAATATCACTGGATAGGACATACACTGAGAAAACCTGGTAATAATATCACTGGATAGGACGTACACTGAGAAAACCTGCAAGAACTCCAGACTAGACCAAAATCATGTTGCTAAGGAAGTTGCTGCATGGACTCTGGACTAGACCATAACCAAGCTGCACAGGAAGTTGCTGCATTATCTCCAAACTAGACCCAAACAATGCTACAAAGGAAGTAGCTACAAGGACTCCAGACTAGAACCAAACCACGCTGCACAGAAGGCCACTGAGAGGTCTTTCTGAAGAACTCTCTGTGTGAACTGTGGCAGATCACTTAACCTCTTCACCCTGGAGGATCCCCTTTTCATTCTGCTGCCCCAAGTCCAGCAACAGTAAGTATATGAGGTGAATAATATGAAATACTGTTGGCAGCAAGTTAAAAGCATTTGGAATGAGTCCTGTACATATGTTATAGCCTAGAAAATGTGAATACCTAACACTTTGCATTTCAACAGCATTATCTGTCAATGGACGTTATCTTAAAGCTAGCTACAGCAGTGTTTTTCACTTGTTTCAGGTGCGGCAATTGGAGTGAGCAGTGCTTTATTTATTTTACCCAGACAGCCAACACAAGGAATGAATGACAAAACCAAGAACAGTAACTCACAGGTTTCCAGAGACAAGAGTGCTCTTCGGGCAGTCAAAAATAAATTAGATCCTGTAAAGCCCTCCTGTGAACCAACTTCCCCAAGTATTAATATTGCAGAAGATACATCACGTGTGCTAGAGAGGAATTTGAGTGAACAAACCAGCCAGTCAGTGGCTGGCCAACTGCCGCAAGGTGTGGTAGTGTGCATTATACTGAACATGATATCTGTCTCAGCAAAAGATATAGCAGAAGACATTGCCAGGGCTTTTGAGAAGGTTGATTTTACTTTATAGATTTGGGCTTTCTTGTATACTGTATTTTTATACAACAATACAACTTTTTGTTGATTAATTAACAGGAACATGGCACCAGGAAAACAAATAATATCAAACAAACACAAATAATAAAAAATATAAACATTTAATAATAAAGAAACACATATAATAACAAAAAACATAATAACAAACAAAAACATAGTAACAAACAAACATAAATAATAATAAACAAAAACATATAATAACAAAAACATACAATAACAAACAAACATAATTAACAAACAAAAGCATAATAACAAACAAAAACATATAATAACTTCTTCTTCTGCATTCATCCGAAGTTTTTTTTTGTCCGAACGTGATTGCGTTGTGCCTGTTTACATCAGAGCTGAATTTTTGCGTAGTTAGGCCGACACATCATACTTCTGCTGGCATTTGTTGACCGGGTTAACCTTCCCGGAAGCATATGATAACAAAAAGAAATGTAATTTAAAAAAACAAAAACATGTAATAACAAACAAAAACAAGTAATAACAAACAAAAACATATAACAAACAAAAATATATAACAAACAAAAATATATAATAACATAACAAAAACATAATAACAAATAAAAACAGACAAAAACATATAATAACAAACAAAAACATGTAATAACAAAAAGAAACAATAAAAAACAAAAACATATAATAACAAACAAAAACATAATACCAAAAAGAAACATAATAACAAAACAGAAACATAATAGCAAACAAAAACATATAATAACACACAAAAACAAGTAATGACAAACAAAAATAAGTAATAAACAAAAATAAGTAATAACAAAAGCAAGTAATAACAAACAATAGCAAGTAATAACAAACAAAAACATAATAACAAAAATATATAATAACAAACAACAACATATAACAACAAACAAGCCCATATAATAACAAACTAAAACATATTATAACGAAAACAAATGTATAATAACAAAAAGAAACGTAATTAAAAAAACAAAAACATAGTAACAAACAAACACAAGTAATAACAAACAAAAATAAATAATAACTGGGGGAAATCTATTCCAGATATGGACAATCTGTTGCATATATGGACAATCAATTGCAGATATGGACAATCTGTTGCAGATATAGATAGTCTATTGCAGACTAAGACAATCTATTGCAGATACAGACAATTTATTTCAGATGCAGACAGTCTTGCAGAATTGTACAATTTCTTGCAGATACAGACAATTTATTTCAGATGTGGACAATCTTGCAGAATTATACAATTTCTTACAGATATAGACAATATATTGCAGACATAGACAGTCTATTTTAAGCGAACGAAAGAAGAAGAAGGATGTGTTGACCTGGGAAACCCCAGTAAAATTTTGATAATCTTCTCAATGAGAACTCAGACCGATGACCCGCAGGCAAACATGCCAACCAATGCCCTACCACCGATTAAAATAAAATCTGTTGTAGAAAATTCTTCTCAAGTTGATATCAGATCAACTGTTTGCCTCAACGTATGTAAATAAATGGTCCATTACTAGGGAAGCAAAGAATAGCAACACTGTAGCCTACCATGCATGTCGTAAGAGGCGACTAAGGAGGCTTCATGGTTCTGTCGCCCTGCTACTGAGTGAGTGCGTGGCGCGACACTGTGAGCTGTGAGTTTCATGTGAAATGCTTCTGAATCTGCCCGAGGTTTTTTGGAACGTGACTGCATGTTCGGAGCGATGGCAGCTGGCTATGTCCCAGAGTTGACCGGTTTTTGCCTTATGCAGAAATGCGTGGCTGCTGGGCTTCTGGTTGACTGCCACTGCCATCAACAATGAACTGCATTTTCGTGGACACTGTGTGTGAACATCTAGGGAACATCCAGATGGGAAAATGACTGCCGATTCCATCAGAAATGAACTGGATGTTTCGTGGGGGACTATTGTGTTGACATTCTGGCGGCAGCATTATGCACAGTGTATCTGTGCGGGCTGTTGTTTGTCAAGACGCCTGTCTTTTCCACTTTTCACATTGGGCAGAGGAAGGCGTTTTGTGTGATATTCACTGGCACAGGAACGGAGCATAATGGGGATGACCCGTTGCTGTGAAGTTGGAACAGTGACTAACTAACTAACTATGGTCCATTACTTACTGACTTTACTTATGTTTTTGTTATCAACCAAATATTAACATACCAGGCAGCTAATGTGTTACTTCTGTTTTTGTAACCAACATTTAACATTGCCTGTATTAAGTTCAAGGCTCTGCAGCGAAGGAGTTATGGTCGTGATTCGTCATACCATGTTCGAAACAGCTGCGGGCTATTTGGCAGCAGACCATCTTGCATTGATCTTCAAACAATGGTATATTTGCTGGATGGTTCAGAAATCAATGGCAGGACTACTGAACATAAACTTGACAAGGAATTATAAAAAGCCACAAAATGTTGTGGTTGGCTGCGACGTTCTGTAAAGGATATGCAACTAACTGTGTATTAAGTCAGTCAAATGAAGAATCTTTTGTCTTACCATCAGGTGTTTCTTGTATCATAAAAGTCAATTAGTAGTAAGTTAAAGTTGGTTAGTAAGTTAAAGTTGGTTAGTAAGTTAAAGTCAGTTAGTAAATACAAGTGAATTAGTAAGTAAAAGTTATTTAGTAAGAAACATGTTAATTAGTAAGTAAAATTTAATTAGTAAGTAAAAGTTAATTAGGTAAGTCAAAGTCAGTAAATAAAAGTCAATTAGTTAGTTAAAGTCAGTTAGTAAATACAAGTGAATTAGTAAGTAATTTTTGAGTTTAAAAACAATCTACCCAAAGTATTTCAGTATCCTCGCCAGGTGCTACAGGAGTACATGCACAGAGCTGAGATTTTCTGGACTCAGTCTTGAGTTAGGAGTAGAACGGAGCTCTTATGGGTTACACCTGTTTGCCGTGATGTTGATCCATCGACTAAAACTAAACTCAAAACTACACTGAATTTTAACAATTTAATTTTCATATCCTTTACAGGACATCGCTGTCAACAGCAGCATCTTTCAGCTGTCTGTTAATTTCTTGGCAAGATTACGCTCAGTAGTTTGCCATTGCTTTCTGAGCGGCCGGCTCAGTTATCCCGCAAGTCACCAGCGGGGGTAGAACCGCTTCCAGTTCTTGCCCGCTACGAGACTCTGCGTGATAAACGGGATTACGGAGAAAGTGGTGTAACCCCTCGACCAGAGAGACCGGCTACACTGAATTAGTAAGTAAAAGTTAATTTGTAAGTTAAAGTTTATTAGTAAGTAAAAGTCAAGGACCTTTTTCATGCATTAATGTGCAATTGGTATGGAGAGTCATAATCATAGTTTTGTAGGTGAATCGACACAATGTTAATTAAAGGGCCCAATTTCACGCCACGAGGTCTATTGTATATACAGTACTAGTCTTGTATTCTACTTCCTGTATAGAGTGCAAAAATCCAATTCCATGGCTTGAGTGCATTGGATATAAGTTGCTAGTCTCATGTTACTTATAGACCAATCAGAACTGGGCGGGTCGATGTGGTCAGTCTTATACCAGCTGCCTTGACTTCCCCAAATATTTCCTGGTAACTATTTAAGGCTGAGTTTCCATGGGAGCCTAGGTCCATAGTTTTTAAATCCCCACCTTGATGGGGATTACAACATACAGCATTCAGTCTGACAGGCAAGTGTACTAACCATAACGCTCCATTTTCAGTATTACTTCGCGTAAATTATTTTATTTATATTGTTATTGTATTTACAAATTAATTCGTCAAATAATATCTTCCATATTTTTAAGTCAACTAAGAATATTAGAAAACCCACCCTCAAAAGACTATTTATAGCATGGGTGATTCTAGTATACAAATATTTGGATTGTCACCGAAGCAGTGCACTGTACAGGGATTCTCCTTGTATGATCTATGTGAGGAAACTGGAGCACATATCGATGTTTAGTTCTATGCAAGTCAAAGGTCACTTATATTACATGTGGATATCTCCTTATGTATCCAGTTTTACAGAGAAATAAATGTATAACCAGAGAAATAAATGTATAACCAGAGAGACAAACATATAACTGACATGTTTAATGATACATTTCTAATCTCTGCACTTTTCTATTGAGTATTTTTATTGTTTTAATGTTTATGTTAGAGCATTCATTGCTTTGCTGATCTGGCAGCTTCTACAGCTTGTCTTGTCCCAGATGTATTGGTGATACCTTACCTTTCCTCTGGAGTAAACTAGGCAAGCTGAGAGAGGTATTATATACTGCATGGGCAACACATGGTCTGTACAATTCAGCCCAGGCTTTGTGCGATGGAGAGGTATAACTCCATCCATGGTCTGGTTTTGGTTATTGAACATTTTTTTTTGGGAAGCACAAGGTAACAAACTTTGTCTGTCAAGATGGCCAGGTGCCAGTACTTACTGTTTTGTATTATGGGGGCTGTGACTTAGAGATTACAGTGTCGGGCGTGGAAGGTACCAGGTTCGATCTCAGCATAGAGCGGGGAATTCGTCCTGATAACTTGAGTAGTGAGATTGGATGCCTAGCTTTCTTGGATTAGGATGAAAAACCAGGGTGAACTGAACACTTAGGTAGTGAAATCGGGTGCCTAGACTTCCCAGATAAGGATGAAAAAACAAGAAGTTCCATGTGCAAGTTATCCTGATTTAAAATCTCATGGCAGTTTGAGATTGCAAAAAGTAGGCTGTAAGGCTGCTGCTGTGGTAAAACTGTTAGGAAAGAAAACCTACCCATGGGTAGATAGCTCTAACCTTGGATGGAATCTTGTCTTGAGGAAGAAAACCTAACACAAATACATGCCCAGGTCAGAGACACTGACCTTTGAGTTGCATAACTAGATATGTAGCACTCTGCTCGAAAGTGCAATGAACAAGATGAGGGAGAACAATGAACAAGATGAGGGAGAAGTTTTGTTCAACTAATGGCAGTTTTATATTGAATATTATATAATTTAAGGAAGAAACATCAATTCTAGATGTTTCAGATTGTGAGAATTGTATGGATATTTTGCCATGGCCATGTGGGTGTACAGGGGAATGAACAGGCTGATAGGCTAGCAGGGAATGCACCTCTTGGTGGTATTTTGCCTATGGACAAGGGGGAGGTGGCGTGCGCTTGTGGGACCAGGTGGAGAAGGCGGAGGAACAGATTGAGAACCATATTTGGAAAGAATGAGATTGCGGGGGATCGGCAGGGGTTCTGGAAGAATCTCGGAAAACTGGGAGGGAAGACCAGGAGAACTTTTAATCAGATAGCGGTGGGAACGATTAGTAGTATGACTCTTCGCTGGCTGTTGAACGAGGGGACGGAGCATGTATGGGAATGTCCTGAGTGCAGTGATGTCAGTTCTTAACTCAACTCAACTCAATTCTAGATGTTAATGTTTTAACAGTTTTGTATATAAATTATAAAATTTCTGGACAAATATCAATTCTAGATGTTTTAACATGGTTTTGTATCAAATATATAGTTTCAGAAGAAATATCAATTCTAGATGTTAATGTTTTAACATGGTTTTAGTTTTGAATATTATATAATTTTAGGACTAATATCAATTTTAGATGTTAATGTTCTAATATTACTTGGTATAGAATATTACATAATTTCATGAGAAATGTTAATTTAGTTAGTTAGTTAGTCGACAGATCATCCTCATTGCACATCAAACCATTCAGTCCATAAGTGCTCGGATCCCCTCCTCAGCAAATCCTGCAGTGTGTAGCGGCTAACGGCGCCAGTTCTGTGTTGGTTTATCAATCTTCTTTGGCTTCCTGCGTAGTGTTCTTGTTTGGCCACCTCTTTTAATTTGTTGTTCTCGCAATCTGGCCATGGTTGTAGATTCACAGTCATCACTTGGTTCATGCAAAAGTCTTACTTCTCGTAGAGCATTCAGAATGTCAGCCTGGTCCATGGTACATCCGCCCTCCACCGTAGCCTCACCTGCGAGCTTGTCAGCCCGCTCATTTCCTTGTACTCCCGCATGCCCTGGCATGAAGATGAAACTAATCTTTGCCAGCCGAGACCGCTCCAGAGGCAGCAACCATTCTCTTCAGATCGACCCCTCCTCTATCCTCTTGATCATGTTCATTGAGTCGCTAAGGAAACATCTTCTTCTTCTTCTTCAGCATTCCGAGCCATTGAGGTTCGTTGCTGCAAATACAATCTGTCTCCATTCGTCTCTCTGGTTGACCTTCTCTTGCCAGTCGTTGATTCCAAGTGCTTGTAGGTCTGTATGTATATTATCTCTCCACCGCCTTCTTGGTCTACCTCGGGGTCTACGGTCATTTATTTCCTGAGTGTAAGCGAGTTTTGTTTCCCTATTATCTTCCATTCTTTCTATATGCCCCAGCCATTGTAGTCTATTAGCCTTCATGATACCAGTGATTAGCGGGGACTTAAACAAATCATAAATGTCTTTGTTACTTCTTCTTTTCCACTCTCCACTTTGTGTATCCCTAATGGGTCCAAAGATGCGTCTTAAAATTTTGTTCTCAAAGGTTTGTAACAAGGCTTCGTCTCCTTTCGTTGTACTCCAGGTTTCAGAGCCATACAGCACAACTGGTCTGATCAGTGTTTTGTATATTGTGATTTTGGTGTTACGAGATAGCGCCTTTGATTTTAGTAGATGTTGTAGTGCATAGTATATCTTATTTCCAGAGTTGATTCTAGTTTGTATTTCTTCCCTTATGATGTTGGAGCAGTTGAAGATTGTACCCAGGTATTTGTATGTTTCCGTTCTTTTAATGGTCATATTATCTATTTGTATGTGGCCAGAGTTTTTAGCCATTCCGTCTCTTGAAATTACCATATATTCTGTCTTATCTTGGTTGATAACCAGCCCCATCTGTTGGGCTTTTTCCTTTAAGTGAGTCAATATTTCTAACGTCTTTTGTTCACTTTGCCCTATAATATCTATATCATCTGCATAACCAAGCAGCTTGGATGTTCCTCCAATATCACATTCCTCCTTTACCTTCCTTACAACTTTCTCTAGAGCCAGATTGAAGAGTAGCGGCGATAGTGCATCACCCTGTTTCAAGCCAGATGTTATTTGGAAGGGGTCTGATTTCCTGCCTTTATATGTTACTATATTATAAGTATCTTCCATGCATAGTTTGGTCATGTTAATTAACTTCCTTGGTATTCCAAATTCCTGCATAACATTCCATAGACTATTCCTATGGACACTATCATAAGCCTTTTTAAATCCACAAAAATGTTATGGAGATCTCTTTTATATTCCCAATGTTTCTCGGCTATTTGTCGTAAGATAAATATCTGATCTACTGTTGATCTGTTTTGTCTAAAACCCGCCTGGTAGTCACCTAATATGTCTTCTGAATATGGTTTTAGTCTATTTAGTAATACTGCGGATAGTATCTTATAGCTTGTGGACAGTAGTGATATTCCTCTATAATTTCCACATTGGAACTTGTCTCCTTTCTTAAAGATAGGTATCAATAATGACTCTTTCCAGTCATGGGGTAATTCTTCTGTCCTCCAGATTTTTATTATTAGTTCGTATAGCTTTAGATGTAATGCATGGCCACCTGCCTTTATAAATTCAGCAGCAATTCCATCAGTCCCAGTTGCCTTATTGTTTTTAAGTCGTGTGATTACATATAGGATTTCTTCAAATGTAGGTTCTACTATTTGTGGTTCGCATGTTAGAACCTCTTCCTGTGGGAAAATGTTACTTGGAGCTTCACAATTTAGTAATTCAATAAAATATTCTTTCCATGTGTTGCACATTTCTTCATTGGTATTTATCATATTCCCATTTTTGTCTTTTAAACCATATGTGTTTTGTTGGTGCCCTCGTTTCATTGACTTCAGTACTTTAAAAAACTTTCTGGATTCATTTTTCTGGTGATTAGTTTCCATATCTTTGATTATATTACTCATATATTCTCGCTTCTGCTGTCTGACTATTTTTGTAGCCTCTTTACATTCATTTCTATAATGCTCTTCCTTTTGGATGTTATTGATGTCATTTAACCATACATGTCTGGCATTCTTCTTCTTAGTGACTGCTTCTTCACATTTTTGATTGAACCATCTGTTCTTTCTATGCGTGGTTGACACACCGAGACATTCTTCTGCGGTAGATTGAATTGTATTCTTGATGTTCAACCATGTTTGGTCAACGCTTTCCTCCAAAGGGTTTTGCAAAGTTTCAAGTTTACATTTTATTTCATCTGTAAATTTCTCTTTGACTGTAATGTCTTGTAGTTTTTCTCTGTTATATGTTGGGTGTAATCTTTGTAATTTAGTATAGAAAGCTCTCTTAAGTTTTATTTTAAATTTTGCTCCAACGAGGAAATGGTCACTGTGGCACTCAGCTCCTCTATAACTTCTGACTTGCTGTATGTTTGATGCATTTCTGTTGTTAATTAAAATGTGATCTATTTGCTAAGGAAACATGCCCTAGAGAAATATCAATTATAGACACTAATGTTTTCAATAACAAAAATATACATTTCTTGTATTAAAAGTAAAAAGTACACGATCCTTTTACATGACTTAATGTGTATTGGGTACAAGGTGCTTGACCCATGTTTTTGTAGCCCAGTCCAGGGGGTGATGTGGTCAGTATCACACTAGTGGCCATATTTACTTCCCAAGACATTTCCTGGTGTCCTATGTTAGACGGGTGTTGTACACAGATTGTTGTACACAGGTTGTTGTACACAGGGAACAACTAGGGTTATAATGACATTGTGAGAAAACACAGATTATGGTTGTCTTTAATAGGAAAGAAATACCACAGTGTGATCTATGGGTTATTTAAAAAAACTGTCATTTACTTGAGGTGTATGGCAGGGGGGTATTTAGCCTGAGGAATTAAGGTTGCCTGGCTAGTGCAGTTGACTGCAAACTGTGCAGGTTAGGATTTTCTTTTTGCCCCCAGACATAAAAGAACTCCACACCTTACGGAAGATTTGAACTCGGGTCTCCCTGAAGGAGAATCCGGCATTCTAGCCACTCAGGTCAGCCACTCCTTGATATATGGGTAAATGGGAATATTCTTAAACAAGTGAATAGGTACCACTATCTTGGAACAGTCATATCTGATGGGAGGCGACTTGAAGATATGAGAATAAGAATCGCTATGACAAAGGTAGCCTTTTAAAGATGGAAAAGATGTAAATTGCAATGAGAAAAAGAATGTTGAAGTGCTACATATGAGCAGACAAGCTGAGAGACATCTGATGGCAGTGGAAATGTGCTTTCTGAGGAAAATGCAAAAGAATACCATGGACAGACAGAAAAACCAATGAGCAAGTTCTACAAGAAAACCATAATTTGATTAGAGAAATTAGACTTAGACAGTTAAGATTTTTGGGCACATTATGAGAAGAAATAAACTAGAGAACTTGATGACAACTGACAGGATTAAGAGGATACAAACAAGGGGAAAGCAGAGAGATAAATATCTGGATGGTTTGGCCACATGGTATTATCAAAACAGGAACAGAGTTGATCCACAATTCTGGTAATGGCAAAACATGACTGCCCATGCTTACCAGCATGGCTCATGATGATGTTTTAAGACTGGGTCAGATGAGAGCTTAGGTCAATTTTGACATTTTCCTCCAATGTGAATTTTGAACTTATGACCACAGAGCAGACAGACAAGCATATAGCCACTATGTTACCATGGCTACCATTCCTTGTAATTACTCAGTCTATAATATTGTGTTTATATTGAATCAGTGTTTGGGTAACTCATATGGTCATTGAAATACCATGAGAAATAAATCTAATCAGTCATTGCTTGTCTTTAAGTGTTTGAAATATACCAGACCCAGCTTAAAAGTGTAAGCTTAAGTGTATTGTGTTTATTGTTTGAGATGTGCTTGATTGACATTTCTTAAGCCTAAAATACTATAAAACTGGCTTTATTTCCACATTCCATAGTTGTGGGTTTAGGTGGATAACAGACCTGGCCATTTTACTGTGTCATAACTATCAGCCACCTAAACCTACATCAGTTTCATAACTAGCCAGGTGTATCATTCACCCATAATAATAACACTGGGTCGCCAGTGCCGAAAATGGGCAGCAGGCCACACAGAGTTTGAGGTGCAACAACTGATCCAGGGCAACACAAATCAAGGTGGCATAGTGCTCTACACCATGTGTCAGTGGTGAGAAACAGACTTGTGGTTGGGATTTCTTTGCGAAGGCTAATGGACGGTGCTTGAAAAAGGAGTCTGGCATATGAGACTATGACTTCCAGCATGAGAATGGATTTGGAAGAGTAACAGCAGCCTTCTGATGGTTGGAGGAGACTGCTGCAACACACATTACATTCATTACGGATTCATGATGTAGTAATCTAATGAAGCTTAGTAAGGCATAGAAAGGAATGTTTATATAGAATGGGTTGCCTCGCTTGAGAGGTCACAGATTGTGAGAATTGTATTGATGTTTTGCCCTGGTCATGTGGGAAAATTAACAGGTTGATAGGCTGGCAGGAAATGCACACCTTGGTGGTAGATTACCTCTAGACAAGGGAGAGGTGGTTAGGGAGCCTCTGGGACCAGGTGGAGAGAATATGGCGGGGGAAAGGCTGGAGTTCTGGATGAATATCAAAACACAGAAGGAAGACCAGGAGAACTTTCAATCAGATGAAACGATTAGCAGTATGACTCTTTGCTGGCTGTTGAACGAGGGGACAGAGAGTGTATGGGAATTCCTTAGTGCAGTGATGGCAGTTCTAAGCTCAACTCAACATTCACCAGAACCCACATCTGTGCCATAACTAGCCAAGTCTATCATTTTCCCGAACCCACATTTTTGTGAGTGAAACAATAGCCCATATGAACGGCCATTCACCTTCAACAGCCCAACTTACAACAAATGTAAACAAATATGGCATCAAACACCTTCATTCGACAAAAACTGCACATGAATGTCATGAAGCTGAAAGTAATGACTAGAGACAATGTGGAGATGCGCATGTGAACAAGGAAGAAGAGCAACCAACACCACACAAATACAACATAAACAAAAGAAACTATGCTGACATTCTTTACTTAGTATGTGAACAAATTTAGCAGCTTCAAAACATTATTGGCACTTTTCTCCAGCAGTCAACAGCATGAAAATGGTTTCTCCTAAAATAAGCATGTGAGCTCTTTCAATGTCAGGTGGCTCACAAGAAGTTCATACTTGGTTTCCATTTCTGAACATTGTCTGTCCCATTTCTGAACATTGTCTGTCCCATTCTAGATCAGGTTTTACTGTAACTACTCCTGTCCAGTTCTTCCATTTCCTTAACCCATTTTAATTGTTACTCTGACTTCTGTTTAATCTTCTACAGTTGATCCATTCTACCTCAGTCGTTATTCTAACTTGTCCCATTTTTCTATTACATTAACCCATTCTATCTCAATTATTATCTTCTGTGTCATTCTTCTGTTACATTAACCCAATCTATCTCAATTATTACTATACCTTATGTCGAATTACTCTATTACTTTAACCATACTATCTCAACTGTTATTCTAACTTCTGTCCAATTATTCCATTACAATAACTCATTCTATCTCGATTATTATTCAAACCTCAGTCCCCCATTCTTCCAATACTTTAACCCATTCTATCTCAAATATTATTCTAACTTCTGTCCCATTCTTCCATTCTATCTCAAAAGTTACTGTAATTACTCCTGTCACAAAACTTTAACCTTTCAATTTCTTAAAACTCAAAAAATGCTGCTCTAGAGTACAAAACACTCCGTGACAGAATGTGCTGTAGTTACAACTGCCAGGTACTACAAGAGCTAAGTTAGCGGTAGTGAGGGTCACACAAAAGCATTATTGTACCAGCACACAAACGCTCCCAGCAGTATCATAACACAGTTTTGTTTTAAATCAGCATTTCTTCTTCGTTTCCTCTTTCGAGGGAGATGTGTTACACTTAGTTACACACCTCAAAGGCCAGTGTATGACTTCCTGTGACTTCATCATGCATTTGTATCAGGTATGCTTTCTCTAGACACATTCCAAAGTAGCAGGCTCTATCTAGAATCTACTCGTCACCACTGTCACTTTAAAATCTCCCAGAATTTAGTGTGTCAATTTTCTCAGCGGGCGTCAGATAAAGTAATTCCCTGTCTTGTTCGAAAAACCAAGTGCTCTAATATAGGGTGTATTTTTCATGACTGTGCAGTGTTTGAAAATATTGCCAGTCCAAGTTTTGTATTCACCCTCTGTAAAGTTCATGCAACATAATAAGTAAATACAAAACTTAGACCGGCAATATTTTCAAACACTGCACAGTCATTAAAACTACACCCTGTACTTGGCCAGCCAGTTCTTTCATTAACTGGTTCAATGTCAAAGAATAATATATCGCCAAATGTGACCTCCCATTTATACAGAAGGATGATATATCGACATACTAGGGTCACTGTGTTATGTGTTTTGTTTCGTGGTATCTTCCGCAATTTTTAATGCCCAGTGAATGGAAATTTACATTATAATACTTGTTCATTTTATAGTGTACTATGTTTGGTCAAAACCAACTTTTTGTTGGCACTGAATCAGTTATGACAATGGAGTCACTAAGAGTTCATATCCCTGCCTTATTTTTCTGTTGTCCAATAAAGCACGTGTACTGGGGAAGCATATGAGAGAAACCACGACACAGTAGAAGAATTCAAGATGTGCAAGATCACTGACACAAGACAGCAACTGAGCCGGGACATCTGAGTTATGATAGAAATTCTGTTAGGGGGACAAAGTTCTACACTGTATGATGATGATGTTGCTTATAATGGTCATCACAAACTTTTAAAAGATTTTAAAATCCTTTTCTGATTTTCAAGGATTTTTTAATGCCCTTGGATCCTTTAATTCCGCCCGTGGGATTTTTAAAAAAATACTGTCAGATTCTTTATTATTTCCCCAGGACTTTCAATGTTTGCAAAATCCCATAATTTCTCGCCCTTTGCTAGTTCCTATTAATTATAGCCTAAGGACTCTCCCAGCAATTCTCCGTACACTTGTATAATCTTTAATATATTTCATTAACTTTGAATTTACACTTGAAAAACTCAAAATCCACATCAACTAACCAGTGGTAATTAAACAAAAACATTCAATACATAACAATAAATGCAAATATTTTTAGAGAACACAGATTTTTGTTTTCAACTTATTTTTTTTGATTCACAAAAAGTAACATACAATTGCTACTAGTAGTAATAAGAGAAAAGTCAATGCGGAAGGTTTTGATATTCGTGCTTACTGTAAACAGCTCAAAACTAGGCTCCAACATCACTCTGACATAACAAGTCATACAAAGGCACTAAGCTTTGTCCTGAGTTGTAGATAGATAAACAAGCAAGGCAAGAGAACTGGACATGCACCTCATAAAGTTGTGAAATGCTTAGCAGCATCTACTATAGGAATGGCTGTTATTTTACTAGTGAGGAAATGAGTTGACAAAAGAGCTCACAGTTCCACCCAACTTTATTTTACTCATGAGGAAATGAGTTAACAAAAGAGCTCAAACCTCCTCCAAACTTTATTTTACTAGTGAGGAAATAAATTAATAAAAGAGCTCACACCTCCACGCAACTTTATTTTACTAGTGAGGAAATGAGTTAACAAAAGAGCTCACAGCTCTACCCAACTTTACTCTTGGTCTTCTCTTGGACGACTCTGTTATTTAGAGTCAGCTGACAATGGTGGAAATGACCAGGAGTTCACATGCATCCATTGTGGACGAACATTTACCATGCAAATTCGTCTGATCAGTCACATTGCCATTATCATGGGTTGTAGTTAACTATGTCTTTATTGAAGCAGTGTAAGAAACTATCACCTGTCAACACGGCCATGTGCCAGTAGCAATGAAGTACCCAAACCCCATGGAGAAAACACGACCTTCCGCAGATGTGAGGTTCCAGCAGCAGTTTTGCACACCCTACTGATTTCTGAGTCCAGAGAGTGAAAGAAGAACTCGGCATCACAGAGCATCACCCTTTGGAGATGGTACTCTCGATGGTACTCTCATACCGAGTCAGGGGGGAAACTTTGTACATAAATCCACTGCTTAGGGTCAAGAGTTCAATCCACTGCTTAGGGTCAAGAGTTCAATCCACTGCTTAAGATCAAGAGTTTGATCCATTGAACCAGCTGAATTTTTTGGGGAGGATTCAACCCAACCTCATCAGATGAGTACTAAAGATTTTTGTGGGAAAGGAAAGGTGGATGACCTCACAACGACTGGCATCTACCATTCATCATGGATGGTGCTCGCCATTCATCATGGATGATGTACGCCATTTATCATAGATGGTAAATGTCATTTATCATGGTGGTGTTTGCCATTTATCATAGATGGCATCTGTCATTTATTATCAGTGGCGCCTGTCATTTTTCAGTCGTGTCTGCTGTTTATCATGAGTGCTCATCACAGCTGGTTCTGCATCAAATGTAGTGTTTGCCATTTATTCTGGATGGCATCTGTTATTTATCACTATTGACTGCCGTTTATCATGGGTGGCATGTGCCATTTATCACAGCTGACATTAACCATTTATCCCTGATGCCTTTTGCCGTTCGCCCACCTAAAATGTGGTTCTGGTGTTGTATCTCTAGTGCCCCTTAATGTAAATAGAGGTTACTTTATAAAACTTCAAGAGTGAGTTCCAATATTTCTACATCGAAGGTTGAATGGAGGCGTATACATCTTGTTACAAATGAAGACATATAACTATTAGCAACTGTTTTCAAAATATTTTTCAAAATCTGAAGTCAAAGGTAAAAAAAAACGAAAACAATGCATGTTATTGCAGTTAAGTGAACACATTTCATACAGTAACATCTGAATGATAATTATAAAAGTTATGCACAGTAGAACATGTTCATAACGCAAATTTCAGATGTGAAGATCAAGGGGGAAAATACAACGATTAACATCCAGAAAATAAATGTACGGGCAGTAACAAAGCTAGATTGATAATGGAGGGACATATTCACAAAACTCCATGCTGGTCTCTGAAATACCTGGCATGGTATTAACATAAGATATTGAAATGTTTTTGTCTCACTTTAAAGAAGAAATAGTCAAAACTGAAAACCATTTGGTTATCACTGTGGCAGATTTTTTTTAAAAACCATTTGGCTTACTAGCTATCACTGTGGCAGATTTTAAAAAAACCATTTGGCTCACTAGCTATCACTGTGACAGATTTTAAAAAAAAAACATTTGGCCCGCTAGCTATCACTGTGGCAGGCAAAAAAAAGAAATAAAACTGAAAACCATTTGGCCCACTAGCTATAACTGTGGTAGACATAAAAAAAAACATTTCGCACACTAGCTATCACTGTGGTAAACCAAAAAAACCATTTGGCTCACTAGCTATCACTGTGGCAGACAAAAGAAAGCATATTCACAAAAACGCAAGTGTTTAAAGTAGAAACAAATATGTTCATTTTCAAATAAAATTACAATGGTTGACATCAAATGCAATATCATCTGAATTAACACCCTTACCTCCAGTGCAGCTTTCTCTCCTGTTATTAATATAAAAATTTCAGCAGACTACATGACAGCAAAATTCTAATCAGAATAATCTGTAACCCAAAACTGTAAAAGAATACCACTGAAATCAGGTCATTAACGAACTTCAGAGCAAAAGATCTCTGATGTCATGCTCAGTAAAACTCTAGGCAGTTCAAATATACTGGGGTAGCAGGTTCAACCCCCTACATTGGTCAGTTGGACTGAAATGATGACTTCTCGTCCTTGACTTGGGGACGTAAATTAAAAGTACCTCTGAAGTAGGAGTGGGTCTGCCTGATGGCGAAGTACACTAGTAATAAGGAAAGCTAATCCACACATAAAAATCATTCCAGCGCACTAAAAGTTGTAGCAGGTGTATGGACTATGCTTGGGTTCAAAGCTGGCAAATGCTTAAAAGAAAAACAGTGTCATAAATAACTGACAGCTGTGCACTAACGCCACTATCTTACATTACAACAGCAGAATAGAACAAGACATTTTTATGGGTGATTTGGACTGTAATGGATTAATTTGTACTCATCTGTGGTTCCTGCATATTTCCACATGTGCACAATACACACTTCATTACCTTTATATTTTTTTGTTATCTCTCCAAAAGAAGAGCAACAATGTATATTTTACTAGAAAAATTAAATCATAAAATGCAAGGAATCAAAACATAATTCAAGTTATTTCTCACTGAGTTTTACCTGGTCTATATCAAACGCAATATAATATGAATTAATAAACAAATTCAGATATTTCCCTATATAATTCACAAATGCTTTAATTGTTTGATTATATCTGCAAAGTAAACATTCCAAAACAAAAATCAGACATGTAAACATTAAACCAACATGACTGCTACAAAAATAATTACATGAAATGGGCTAAATTTTAAAAAACAAAATTAATCAAAGCTGAATCTCTTGAGACATGATTGCCATAGCGGCAAAATAAACAACCTTCTTTTTGAGTAGCTTTGCGCAGATATGGGTTAAAGTGTCAGGACTATAAAGGATTAAAATATATACAAGGACAATGCTTGCCTAAAAAAGGTTTAAGGTGAGAAGATTGACTTCATGGCACCAGGTTTTACCTGATCTGGCTCGGTCAATCTCCACAGAACAAGATACCTGCTGAGAGCATTACACAAAGCACCAACTCCACAGCTCCAGCAGTGATCCCCCCCCCCCCCCAGGAGGAAATGGTTACACAAGAGCTATCCTCCTCTAGGCTTCAACTTCTAACCATCACACATGAACATCAAAAATTATGTCAGATAAAATCAGAATCGTTTATTCACATAAGATAGTAGTATTCTGTTTCATGTCTGCCTAATAATAAAGGGACACAACTGGGGGAAATCATTATTAGACGAGAGTTGTCCTCCTCTTGGCTTCAAGCTCTAACCATTCATCACACACAGCAGTCTAGTGCACTCTAAAGTAGTGCTAACTACTGGATGTAGAAGCACATGTATTGGCTATGTTTCAGTTCCAAGCCAGCGAAAGAAAACAAAGCCAAAATCTAATACATGCCAGATAAAATCACATATTCACACGAGTCAGTACACTGTTCTGATCCACAAGGGACATACCTGGAGGTAGTGCTGATAAATTAGACAGATGGAAGAGATGTGATGTCAGACAGGACAAAGAGGTCTCCCATGTCAGACAGGTCAAAGAGGTCTTCCATGTCAGACAGATCAAAGAGGTCTTCCATGTCAGACAGGTCAAAGAGGTCTACCATGTCAGGCAGGTCAAAGAGGTCTCCCATGTCAGATAGATTAAAGAGGTCTACCATGTCAGACAGGTCAAAGAGGTCTCCCATGATAAATAGATCAAAGAGGTCTCCCATGTCAGATAGATCAAAGAGGTCTCCCATGTTAGATAGATCAAAGAGGTCTCCCATGTCTGACAGGTTGAGGTTTCCCATATCAAGCAGGTCAAATAGGTCTCCCATGTCATAAAGATCAAGATCTCCAATGTCAAAGAGGTCTCCCATGTCGGACAGATCAAAAAGTTCTCCCTTGTAAGACAGATCAAGGAGGTCTCCCATGTCGGATAGATCAAAGAGGTCTCCTATGTTGGATAGATAAAAAAGTTCTCCCTTGTAAGACAGATCAAGGAGGTCTCCCATGTCGGATACTTCAAGGAAGTTTCCCATGTCAGATACATCAAAAAGCTCTCCCTTGTAAGACAGATTAAAAAAGGTCTCCCATGTCCGATAAGTCAAACAGACCTCCTCTAACAGGCAGATCAAACAGTAAGCACCAGATCATAAAAAGACACAAGCCTGCTGTCTTACGGGTAAAGCTAACCGGCTGTCTTACAAGTAAAGTTAACCGGCTGTCTTAACGATAAACATGCAATTGTTAAATGAAATAAATGGTTTAAAAGGCCAGATTATCGACTTCATTGCACTGGGTGTTATCCCATATGGCTCTGTCTCTTTCCGCAGGCGGCCTGCCGAAAGTGCCACACAAAGCACAAACTCCACCGCTCCAGTGACAACCCTCAGGAGTCTCTGAGAAAACTGCACTTGTGAACCAAATAACGTAACTCAGAATCGAACCCATGACTGTCTGAGCAAGCAAGTTAAAGATTACACATATAAAACCTAACAGACATGCAGTGAAAAATTGATAACCATAAGCCCTAAATTGTCTCAATACATCAAAGGTATACCAATAAGATCAGCTTTTACTGGTATAAGCGTGATATGATACAGAACCCACAGTTTCTTGATCATAAGGCACTCTGTGGTTTATGTGACTGCGCATCACATCTTGACATCCCTGAACATTTTCTGGAAACTTGTATTTACAGAACAAATGTTGAATATGTTCTCAGACAATCCCTATGAAAATCCAAGCATAAAAGACTCATCTCATGTGAAAACAGACACTTCAGAAAGGTTGCTTGGGTATTAGAATAAAATTGGTGGAACTGCAGTAAAGCTGTGGAAATGTACACAGTATAAAATAACCCGAAGTAATGCAGCTTTACAGAACAGAATTACGAAAAACAAACATACAAAACACAATATATAAACACGAGGAAGACACTAAAGTAGTTACATTAAGGCATAATAAGTGAATGAGAAGAATTGGGATTCTGAGATCCTGGGAGTCTGAGACAAGTATCATATTTTTTTCAATTTTTCATTTTCTTTTCATTGTTCTAATTTTTTTCATTTTTCCACTCTTTGTATATAGTTATTATGCCTTAGTGTAGTCAATGTAGTGTCTTTCCCCATGTTTATATGTAGTGTTCTGTGTATTTATTTGATGATGAAGGCAGGTCACTGCAACATCTGATCTTTTCCACAGCGTCCTATCTTTTCCGTAATTGTATTCTGCGAAGCTGCATTACTTCATGCTATTTGAAATGGGTTTTTAGAAGAGACACGATGCAAAATAAAATCAAAAATGTTATACAAAACAGCTGCAATACATTGATCTTCATTCTTTATCAAGTTTACCAAAGAAATCTAATGACTTAAGGAAATACTTCATTTTAAAAAAAGCATAACTTTTTGTTTAATGACCTATGTTTGATAAGAATTACTCAATTAATTAAGTACACTATCTACAGTGGTCTGAATTCTTGACACATGAATTTATCTAGTGTGGTGCATTTAACAATGTATTGTTTAACTCAGGGGTGGCCAACCATTTCAGCAGGCGGGCCAAATTTCAGAAATATTATTTCCTGCCGGGCCACACTTTTTTAAAAAATTAAAACAAGCAAGTGTTCTACAGCTTCGACCACACCGTCGCTTCCCATTCCGCGGGCCGCAACATGACCCGTGGTGGGCCGCATGCAGCCCGTGGGCCTCGTGTTGGCCACCCCTGGTTTAACTGACGATAAGGTTCTTCAAGCATATGCTAGAACTATGTATCTTCTTCAATAAGGTCTGTTCAACAATGTTAGAATTCTCTGTCTTCCTTAATAAGGTGTGTCCAACAACTGATGCTAGAATACTGTGTCTTCTATAATAACCTGTCTAGAATTAAAGTTAGAATTCTATGTCTTCTTTTAAAAAGGCATGTTCAACAATTAACATTAGAATTCTTTCACCTTTATAAAGGTATGTTCAACAATTAATGTTAGAATTATATGTTTACTTTAAAATGATATACTCCACAATTAATGTTAGGATTGTATGTCTTCTTCAAAAGGATATATTCAACAGTTAATGTAAGAAGTATGTCTTCTCTGAAATAAAATATTCCAGAATTAATGTTAGAATGCTATGCCTTCTTTACAAAGGTATGTTTGACAATTAATTTTAGAATTCTATGTCTTCCTTAAAACGGTATGTTCAATAATTAATGTTAAAATTCTATGCCTTCTTTAAAAGTATATATTCAACAATTAATGTTAGAATTATATGTCTTCTTTACAAATTATGTTTAACAATTAATGTTATAATTCTATGTCTTCTTTAAAAGTATATATTCAACAATTGAGGTTAGAATTCTATGTCTTCTTTAAAAGGAAATATTCCAGAATTAATGTTAGAATTCTATGCCTTCTTCACAAAGATATGCTCAACAATTAAAGTTAGAATTTTATGTCTTCTTTACAAAGGTATGTTCAACAATTAATGCTAGAATTATGTCTTCTTTAATATGTATATATAAATTACCACACACAGCTCCTTCGTGCCACATGTATTTATTATATACAGAATAACATGAAAATGAATTCAATTATTTACAATGGCATTTATGACAGACGACAGAAAGGAGTAGAATGTCACCAAGATAGTTAAAAATTGTTTTTTACTTCAGTAAAAGGCGCAACATTCGTATTGCTTCCCAACCTTCATATTATTCCTTTTGACTGTCAATATTCCTGCTATGTACCCAACTGGCATATCACCATTGCCAACATTCTTTCTGTGTGCCAGCTGCCATATCTCCACTTTTGACAGCCAACATTCCTACTGAAATGGCGTTTCATCACTTTTGACTGTCAACATCCCTATTATGTGTCAACTGCTAAATCATCACTTTAAATGGTGAACATTTCTGTGCCAACTGACATACCATCACTTTAGACAATCACCATTCCTTGTGTGTGCCTGTTTAGTATTTGTAACTCACTAACTTCCGAAACAGACCGGAGGCTATAGCAGAATTCATTTTATTTACTCTTATCAACTATCATCATCATGTTCCATACGGATAAGCGTAGGCAGTCATGTTCTGCCAACTCTCGCAATTATCAGAGTCATGGAATCATCTCAGTGTTGTATTCACCATACCACTTGGCCAAGCCATCCAGGTACTTACTTCTCTGCCTTCCCCTTGTTCTCTTTCCCTAAATATTATCAACTATTTGTAGGTGTATAATTTCAGCTAGTTTGTTAACCTTCATATTTTTGTAATATAAGTTGAAAGAATAAGGCAACAGAGAAACCATAGTACTATCTGCCCAAGAAAATTTTTGAGTACGCCACACATCTGGAATGGAGGAGTAGTCATGTTTAGAGGCTTCGAACCAGTCTTCTTCTTTTTACAATCACAATTATTACACTGTCGTGCCCTCATGATGAACTCAACCATTTTTGTGAAAATTTCCTCTTTAGTTCAAACAGCCTGTCATTTAATGCTGACACAGAGGGCCAGTATGACTTTCTTAACTCGCTGTGCAGAGAACAATTCTACAGAACATGTTCAGCAGTTTGTTTCATCCAAAATGCCTAGTGAAGAACTAGATAGACAAAGCTTATGTATACTAGTCTTGGGAATGAATATCCTCACCCTAAATGACAGTTTAAATGCGGATGAGTTACTGCTTATTTTTCATTGTTTTTTTTTTCCAACTGCATAAAGTTTTGATTTGTCAAGAAGATAGCTGCCTTAAGACCACCACGCTAAACTAAAGCAAGAAACAGCTCATGAACATATACACCTTTCACCTCATGGCAATGGGCAGAACCTCGAGCTCAACAAGAATATTCGTTAAAACCAATAACTGCGAACGTGCAAGTAGCACCTGCCAAACAGACAGCATCTGTAGTGGCTTCTGGCATCAGAACTAAGTGCCACCTCATGCAGCGCACAGCTACAGAATTGTATCAGCGCCGGGAACAGACCATCTGTAGTGGCTTCTGGCATCAGAACTGAGTGGCACCTCATGCGGCGCCCAGCTACAGAATTTTCAGCGCCGGGAACAGGCCATCTGTAGTGCCTTCTGGCATCAGAACTAAGTGCCACCTCACAGCTACAGAATTTTCAGCGCCGGGAACAGGTCATCTGTAGTGCCTTCTGGCATCAGAACAAAGTGCCACCTCATGCAGCGCATAGCTACAGAATTGTGTCAGCACTTGGAACAGACCGTGTCAAGCAATTCTGACGGTTATTCTCTACACTCAATAGTAACATTATTTTACAAGGAAAGATTAGTACTCAAGATTATAAGGATGACAAGAAATAATTAGTATTCAAGATTATAAGAATGACAAAGAACAATTAGTACAGAAGATTTAC
This sequence comes from Cepaea nemoralis, assembly GCA_014155875.1. NCBI lineage: Eukaryota > Metazoa > Mollusca > Gastropoda > Stylommatophora > Helicidae > Cepaea > Cepaea nemoralis. Next base: position 47,360 of record JACEFZ010011729.1, on the reverse strand, counting down.
AAAGATGACAAAGAAAAATAAGGCACTGCTGCATGCTTGATTTATGTGTATGTGTTTGAAGATATTCTTATTAAAATAAAACTCAGTTGGCATAAGCAACTTTTCACCTTACAAGTGCAACCAAATACCCATTTCGAGAAGTGCTGGATTAAACAAATGTAGATCTGATGCAGTCAAGTATCCAAAATATGAACAAGATAAATATGGCATTGAAAGAATATTCATTTTGAATGTGAGCTCGTGGGCTTCTAAGATTGATCAAGAAATAAATAGATTGCAAAAAACCGTTATGTTAATTATATACAAATGTATAATCTACAAACATTTCTTTCACACAGCCATTCACTCTTTCAAAAATGGTTTTAATTACACAACACATCAGACACTCATAAACAAACATTTGCGAAATGTGTTACACACATAAAGAGTGTGGAGAAAGTAATTACTATGAGGTGAAAGTAATTACTATGAAGAGAAAGTAATTCTTTGACAAATCTGGACAGCCATGCGGTTATACAAACAGGACATAGAAGTGTACAGTCCAGAACGCCCACATTGTTAAAGAACATTTCGAGCCAAAATAGGCCTTATCCAGCCATCTTAGAACTCACAGCTCCATACTTTCAACCCCACTGTATGAAATGAATGGTCATCATCATTCTTGATGGACACAGCACAAGAACATGTATTATATACAAGGATTATCTGTAGCTAGAATGTGTATAGCTTTGGTAAGTGCAGGACATATAAGTATCGTGGGCAACGAAAATGTAAGTCTGCTGGCTGGCTTTGCTCCTATATCATAAGGGCAGTCAATGCCGAGATGATGAATGTCCTTAGAGGACTGGACTGAGATGAAGACTTTCAACTCAATGAATCAACAGAAGTAGTTAGAATGCACGGTTCAGGTTGAAGACTGGTGTGCCCAGAAACAAGCTGCACATCAAACGAACTAGAAGGCTTGCTAATCAAAGCCAAACTGGCAGTCGGTTGCTGTAAGCTGAAGGACTTAATATGGAGATCTGAGCATCTATGAAGACAGTCCAGACTGCAATGATGATAATCTGAACTGGGCTAAACCTGGAGATAGTGCCAGGTCCTCTTGCTTCAAAGGGGTCCACCCATTATGAGTGTCCATAGGCCTACATTTGCACCACTTGAAAACAAGCTCTGCGGTCATGTCAACAAGCTCAAGTTAAATGCTGCTTTCAAGTAATGGATTAAGGCTGACATCTGAAAGTATATGATGATGATGATGATGATGATGATGATAAGAAGAAAAAGAAAGATGCAGGAGCAGAAGAAGAAGAAGAAGAATAAGAAGGAGAATAAGGAGGAGGAGGAGGAGGAAGAGGAGAAGAAGAAACAAGAGAAAGAAGAAGTGAACCAAACAGCAGACTTCAAACATCTAGTTTTGTGCCACGTGATAATTAAACGGTTGCAGTTGGGACAATTACCCAGTTAAACAAATGTTTGTGTCAGTTGCCAGGAAGGAACATTTATGAACAAAGAATCAACTGCAGCGAGTGTGGGGAGACTTGGACAAATGTTTGCGATGTGTGCTGTGCGGGGGAGAATTAGACAAACATTTCTATGTGTCCTGTGTAACACGAAAAGGCGAAATTGAGGAGTTATAATGTGAAGAAACAAAACATAGACAAGTTTCATTTTTCTTTGAGTGCACAAAGTAAATTTTTAAGTGCTCAACAAACAGTTATATGCATCTGAAACCCCAATATTAATTATTTTGTTAAACAGCGTGTGTATATATATATATATATATATATATATATATATATTATATATATATATATATATATATATATATATATATATATATATATATATATATATATAAACTTTGTGAGATCTACCGCACACAACTAAACTCAAATCAACATAAACAGCATGAACAAAATAATTATCTTGAAGAAAAAAGTAAATACTCTGAAAAATCTGGACACATACATACGGTTATAAAAACAAACATGCCACTGTACACATAAGAACATATATTACGCGTAACATCTTTAAAATACCTAGCTCACACAATACAGCTCAAGTCAGTTTAACTTGCTGTAATGAATCTATCAAAAGCATTATGCAATAAAATCAAAACTGTCATTATAAAAGCAGCAATGTTGGCCATGAACAAAAAGACTTTAGTAACACAAAATGCCAGATTTTTCATCTAAACTGTACAAAAAAACATTATGCTCATTAACAGCAGCCAATGTCTGGAAACGTCATGCTTTACAATAATTTTGTTTCGTTATGTTTTATACGTAGTTTTCTAAAACTTGTGTATTGTCTGCTCTGTAAAGAGGTCAGATGAATCACAGCAATAAGGTCCTATATAGTCTACTGAATACAAAGCATACAGGCTTTCTCCTTTCCATGTTCTTTGTTTAATCAGAATCACTGGTTAAATTCTGTGTTCTCTTTAATTCTTTGTTGTCTATAGTGTGTGCTTAACATTAATAAATCTTGCTTGAATTCTCTGTCTATAGTGTGTGAATAACAGTTAACAAACTCTGTTTAAATTATATATTGTCTACAGTATGTGATTAACAATGAATTCTATGTTTTCTATGTGTGATCAACAAATCCTGTGTGAATTAAACATATTTTCTATAATGTGTGATTAACAAATCCTGCATGAATAGTATGCTGTCTATAGTGTACTAATTAAAAAATCACGTTTAACTTTTATGTTGTCTATAGTATGTGGTAAACAAATCCTGTTTGAATTCTACATTTTTTCATTGCGTGAAAAACATTAACAAAAGCTGCTTTAATTATATGTTGTCTATAATCTTACAACAAATCCTACTTGAATTCTACGTGGTCAATGGTGTGTAATTATCAAATCCTACATAAATTCTATGTTGCCGATATTGTGTTATTATCAAATCCTACATAAATTCTATGTTGCCTATAGTTTGTAATTATCAAATCCTACATAAATTCTATGTTGCCTATAGTGTGTAATTATCAAATCCTACATAAATTCTATGTTGCCTATAGTGTGTAATTATCAAATCCTACATAAATTCTATGTTGCCTATAGTGTGTAATTATCAAATTCTACATAAATTCTATGTTGCCTATAGTGTGTAATTATCAAGTCTTACATGAATTCTATATGTCTATAAGTTGTGATTCATAAATCCTGGTTGAATTCTAGATATCTAAAGTGTGTTATCAACAAATCCTGCTTGAATTATATGTCGTCTAGTGTATAACTAATATTGTCTACTTAAATTATGTGTCATCTTTTTAAATGAGCTTTGTTTCACAAATCCTTCTTGAACTCTGTTACATCTTTAAAATAGTCTAATAATGAATTAGTTTCTTCAGCGTGAGCTTTCTTTAACGCATTTTGCTGAACAATCACTCCTTGCATTCTGTGGTTCCTTGAATAAGCATTTTTAGTCATTCTCCCTTGAAATCCACACAAATAAGGCTTGAAGATGAGCTGGAAAAGGCACTGTAGTATCTGTTTAGAACAGAGAGGATATATACAACCGTTATATACTAATCTTATATGCAACCGTTATATTCTAATCTATCTACTAAACCAGTGGTTCTCAACCTTTTTTGGCCTGTTCTCCCCTTCACCATATTTTCAGAACATCATCCCCCCCCCCCTTTCGTATTTCCACCCTAAAAATCTCCCCCTCCCCACAGCCTCGCACAAGTATACGTAAAAATGGAAGCTAAATTTAATAGCACATACTAAAACAAGTCTAGACGTCTACATAAAACATGATTTGCGGGTCTACTTACATTATAAAATGAATTTCAGACGGGTGAGACGTACAGAAACATAAAGTATGAAGGAAAAAACAATATCAAGTAATCGGTTCTTATATTAACGTGATCTTTAAATAATCTTAATTCTCCCCTGGAAACCCTAAAATTCCCCCCCCCCCCCTCCCCACCACCACTGTAGAACCACTGTACTAAATATAAATTGACTATCTTCTATTTTCCTAACTGACATCTTCTATACCATTAACATATGTCATAAATAGACACCATAATTATGTATAATAAATAGATACTTCAACTTCTAAACCATTAACAGATATAATAAATAAAAACTTTAACTCCTAAACCATAAACAGATATAATAAACAGACATTTTATGTTTTAAACAAACTTTTCTGTAACATTAAAGTTCAAAAGTCCCAATTTGCTTTATTTAGTAATTGCACAATGGTCCATCCACATCCAGTCATGGGAAAAATGCATGTTTTCAAAATGGTCAGCATGGCCGAATGGATAAGAACATGTGTTCTTTAACATCTGGTGTGCTGATGCTGAGGGAAGGGGTCAACCCCTACACCGGACAGTTGGACAAAAATGTTGACTTGGGGGCGTAAATTACAAGTACCGCTGAAGTCAGAGTGGGATGGCCTGATGGCGAGGGACACTGTTGATAGGTAAAGCTAATTCACATGCAAAATTCAGTCCAGCTACTACTAGAAGTAATGTGTATGGACTACACTTGAGTTCAAAACAAGCAAGCGCCCCAAAGGAAATTCTTTCTCTGTAATCCTGTATATCCACGTGAGGAACGTAATCTGTGTGAAAATCTGTAGTGGTTCTCGCCACGTTGGTAACTTACAGGGTATGTGAGGCGGTCGCTCAGAAAGCAATGGCAAACTACTGAGCGTAATCTTGCCAAGAAATCAACAATCAGCTGAAAGATGCTGATGTTGACAGCGATGTCCTGTAAAGGATATGCAAAACAAAAACAAACAAAAAAAAACATAGGTCCTTAATACTGTTTAACCTCTGCAATGCTCTGGCCGATCTACATCTAACTTCCTTAGAATAGTCATTCCTGTTGTTCATTATGGAGTCATCTTGACTATCTTAGTCACAGTTTACGACATTTTCGATTTCTAAATTGTTGATGTTTAGTTTTGTCAGTGGTCAGTTGTTTCTTCTTCTAAAGTTATTCTTCTTCTTCTGCGTTCATCCGGAGTTGTTTTTTTCGGACGTGATTGCGTTGTGCCTGTTTACAGCAGAGCTGCGTTCTTGCGCCGTTAGGCCGACACATCCGACTTCTGAAGACATTTGTTGACCGGGTTAACCTTCCCGGGGGTTTCTTAGGACGTTTGACTCACTGTTGTGGTGTTATCCCCCATTCCAGCTGGCCCATACAGAACAGCCAAAGACATCCTGGTCAGCCCTCAAGGGAAGGCAGGGGCAGACCATGGGCATTCCCCACCATCCAAGGAGGCTTCCATACTAGCAGAGCCGACACACAGCGCTCTGGTACTGGGCTCACCCAAGGAATCGTCACGTCCTGCACATGGCTGCTTAGCCTCACTTCCGTATATTGGGCCTTCCGTTCTTCTGTGGTGCGCACCAGTTCTGTGTCTTTCTATCCTGTGTGGTGTAAGTTGGCTTCAAGAAGGTTATGTGGAATTTGTTTGAGTGAAGTAATAATTTTAATAATGGTGATGTATACATGTTGATGATAATAGTAGGATATAAGAATGGAATCTAATGAGGTCTTAAGCGGACTGCTGTGACCATGCGAAAAGGATGACGAAGAAGAAGCAAGAAATGGTTGAGTATTTGAGTAAGGTGCTGGGGAATAACGGATAGCTATAATATCCACAGGTAGTTGGGAAATGTGGTGGGTAATAGCGGATAGCTATAAATCCCATAAGTAGTTGAATAATACTGGATAGTAGTCGCCGGGAAGACTCCTACGAATGGTTTGGTTTTGAAAGTCCCTGGATATATGTTTGAATAGAATTTTTTTTGAGTGTATCTTTTTAGAATTTATGAGTTGAGTGTTAAAGTTAGGGAAAATATAGGTTTTGTTCCCAGACTTTTCTGGGAAAAGTCTTGGTCGTAGAGTAAGAAGGCATATATAACTGAGTAGCTGTTATAAGAGTTGGGAGGCAGTGAGGGGCTAGCTGGTGCGCAACGAAAAGATTTTAATATTCAGCAGTGCACGGGTGAGCACCATGGTTGGCGGTAGCTAGGGGGTGTTGTGGTGTGACGACAGGGAGTTAGAGGGTAGTAACCGCAGTACCATCCGCCAGGGCAGTCGCAAGAGTTTGTTTGGTTCCATCTGGAATGCTTGATGATGAGCGGGCCTTGGTTTTCAAAGACTTGAATCTTATTTTGTCAACCGACTCGAGAATTACTCTGCCTTTGTTTTGATACAACAACCAAATAAATGATGAAACCGAAGACTGCGGAATTGAGTTGTTTATATTTCAAGATCACCCACTATACGTCACGAATACCACTGCCTCCCCTACACTGCTATAAATACAACAAGTTCATGACAGAAGGACAAGAACAAAACTTTGACACTAACAAAGAAATAAAAACACCTTACCTATAAAGGTCTTCGAGCAGGCAAGTCTACAACAGATAACTGCAGATGGCCCGGTGAAATATAATGAGAATAATCCCCCTTGGATGACATCTGACTCTGAACGGAATGAAGTTGCTGAGGAAAAAATTGGAATGTTTACATAAACATTCATCATCATCATGTTAGTCAGTCTGATGCTTCGTACAGAGTTGCATGCTTCAATTCAAAAATCAAAGATAGGGAGCATCTATTGGATCTTTTCCCCCAGGATATGCTGGTGTGCTGGGAAACAAGCAGACGGACAGATTGGCTGGGTCTACAGTTGGGTGGGGTACTGAGGCATGGTGTGGTCAGGCCCTTTTAGGATCATATAACTAGCGTGTATGAACAGATAAATCATCATGACCTGGAGAGAATGGAGTGACCATTGTGTGGCAGGGAGTGACCATTGAGTGACAGGGAGTGACCATTGAGTGGCAGGGAGTGACCATTGAATGGCAGGGAGTGACGATTGAGTGGCAGAGAGTGACCATGGCACTCACTCGCCCTGACAGCCAGATTGATTGATTGATTTAGGAATCGACATCACAGCATTCAGGGCATTCCCATAAGCGCTCCGTCCTCATCCTCAGCAGCCAGCGAAGAGTTCCAACACCAATAGTACCAGTAGCAATCTGATTATATGTCTGTCTCGCCTTTCCTCTGAGCGTTGAGCGTCGGCCAGATCCTCTCGTCACTCCTCGCTGTCTCATTCTTGCCAGACCATGGTAATCCATTTGCTCCTCCGAGGTGTACACGTACTCCCACAAGGCCGCAACCACAGCCAGAAACTGATGTCAAAGGTCAAATCACAAACCAACCTCTAAAAGTGGTAACAAAAATGTTGCATGTCCTTTGCAGGATATTGCAATCAACTCATGGGTTGATTTTTCTAGGCAGTTTTACATTCAGCAGTTTACCACTGCTTTCTGAACGAGAACTCAATGTTTAAGTCCAACAGACTAATGTGTGGCATGAAACCACTACAACGCCATCAGCACACAGGAAGTTTAAGCGTGAGTATGTTAAACCTCTTGGAGGCAGGGGAAAACATCCACACTGTCTGCCCAAGAAGTGAATGTTTGCAGGCCACACATCAGGAATGCAGAGCAACATGCTCAGAAACATTTATGCCAGTGTTCATATTAAATAACCTGACCTGAGGTTTTTCAAATGAAACCAGAGGCTGAATACCTAAGAGCCTTCATTCTTAAACTTTTGGTGTGCTGTTGCAGAGGTAGCAGGTTCAACCTCTACACTGATCAATCACACTAAAATGTTGACTTCTTGTCACTGATTTGGGAGCATAAATTACATGTAACTCTGAAGTCGGAGTGGGTGCACTTGATAGGCGAGGGACACTGATAATGTGGAAAGCTAATCCATACGCAAAATTCAGGTCCAGTGCTACTAGGCGTGTGGACTATGAGGGTATAGTGGTGCTATACCCATATTTTTATAGACCAATCAGCAATGCTAGGCACTTTGATCCAATGATGTGACCATTTATGTGTGGTAAAGATCATGCAACCAGTCAGCCATTTTTACTTATTTCCCAAAATTTTGCTACATTGCAAACGTGTTTTTAATTCTGGGGAATCCCACGATTTTTAGGGAGTAACATCAAAGAGCAGGCGGTCAGCATGGCCGAATGGATAGAAGCAATTGTTCTGACACATTTGGTATGCTGATGCTGAGGTCAGGGGTTCAACCACTACACCAGACAATTGGACTAAAATGTTGACTTCTTGTCATTGACTTAGGGGTGTAAATTAAAAGTACCTCTGAAGTTGTAGTGGGTTCACCTAATGACGAGGGACACTGATAATAGAGAAAGCTAATCCACATGCAAAATTAAGTCCAGTGCTACTAGAAGTAGTGTGTATGGACTGCGTTTGAGTTCAAAGCGAGTAAGCAACAAAAATAAATATTGAAGAGCATGCTTTCTAGTTTCAAACACATCCAGCACTCAATGATCATGTGGTCAATATTACCCCGGCCATCTTTACCTTCTGGGACACTTCCTGGTACCCAGTTTAAGCTGAGACAACCTCACAGCTCAGTGAATTTTCAAAATCCGCTTCAGTGGGGATGCCAACACATGGCCAGGTATGCTGGCCTCTACACTACCACCATCAACACTCACTGCATGTTTGGAAAAATGGCGACTGGCTTTGCCGCAAAATGGACTGGTTTGCCTTATGCAGTAATGTGTGGCTGCTGGTTTTCTAGTCGCTGCCGCTTCCATCGAAGATGAACTGTATTTTTCGTGGAGGACTTTTGTGTTGACATTCTGGCGGCGGCATTATGCAGTGTGTACCTGTGCAGGCTGTTGGTTTGCCGAGACTCCTGTCTGTTCCACTTTTCACATGGGGCAGTGAGGAGCATTTTGTGTGATATTCACTGGCACAGAAACGGAGCATAGTGAGGACAACCCGTTGCTGTGAATTTGGAACCGCGACTAACTAACTAATTAAACTAACTAACTAACCAACCAACCAACCATTCAATGAACTAACTAACCAACCAACCAGCCAACCAACCATCCAATGAACTAACTAACTAAACTAACCAACCAACTAGCTAACTAATCTAACCAACCAACTAGCCAGCCAACCAATGAACTAACTAGCTAGCTAGCTAGCCAGCCTACCGCCCGCCCGCCAGCCAACCAATCAACCAACCACCAGCCAGCCAACCAACTAGCCTACTATCTGTAAGAGGAAGAGATGTACTAAATGTTGTCCAACTACTCTCCAAGTACAGTGTCAAGTAGACAGTCAACATTTTTTGGTCAAGTTATGAGAAGAAATAAATTAGAGAACTTGGTGACAACTGGCAAGATCTATGGGAAGATAAGGGGAAGGCAGAGAAGTAACTACCTGGATGGCCTGGCCAAGTGGTATGGTCGAGACAAGAGCTGATCCATGACTCTGGTAATTGGGTGAGATGGCGAATCATGACCGCCCACTTACCGGCATGGCACGTGGTGGATGGATGGATTTACTGGACAATTTTATATTTAGTAGTTTGCCATTGCTGTTTGAACGGCCGAGAGCCCATACCACTGCAATAAATGCAAAGCTATCTGCTTCCACATCGCCTGCTGTTGATTTGTAACCTTTAATTGGTATATCAGGTAACTGATATGCTGCTTTTCACTAACCCCTTAGAGACGGACGCACATGATGAATGAATGGTGTCAATATTCTGGATACATACAAACACCAACAAATGAGGGAACTTACATTTGGAGAGGTCCTGACGTCGCCGGTGCCTACATGCGCTGTGTGTCGGAAGTTTGTGGGAAGACCTATCATACTGGGGTCTAATCTTGGCCTCGCTCTTCGCTTCTGTGGAAGACATTCATCAAAAATGATACAAAATGAAAATTAAATGATAGACAGAGTGGGAGGGAGAGAGAGAGAAAAAGAGACAGAGTTGGAGGTAAAGAGAGGGCCAGAGAGAAAGATAGGGAGGGAGATGGAAGGAGGGGAAGAGAGAGAAAGTGAGACAGACAGGGTTGAAGGGAGACAGAGGGGTTGGAGTTGGGGGAGAGAAGGAAGAGAGAGGGAGAATGGAGGGAGAGAGAGGAAGATGGAACAAGAGAGAGAGGGAGATGACAGGAGAGAGAGTGTGTAAAGTAATTCCTTGTCTTGTTTGAAAAACCAAGTGCTCTAATATAGGGTGTATTTTTAATGGCTGTGCAGTGTTTGAAAATATTGTGGGTCCAAGTTTTGTATTCACCCTCTGTAAAGTTCATGCAACATAAGTCAATATTAGCAGTCATTAAAAATACACCCTGTACTTGGCCAGCCAGTTCTTTCATTAACTTTTGCACTCCTCACTTAGCAGATCCTGAAAACTAATTACTCCTGCCCCACTCTAGTGAGTTGCAGATCTAAGACATCCTTGCAGTTACCATGTAACATTAGTTCCAACTTGGTTTCAGTTCCTTTAGCCAAACAAAAGCATGCTAGCAAAACTACATCTGAATTTAACATTGAACTAACTGACTTTGTACAAAAATAATACACACTACATTCGTTGGTCATTCTGTACACAATTACATATTTTAATATCCCATTGTCCTGCAAATTGTTTCATTAACCCACTGAACTTAAATACTTTAATGCAATTTCTTAGCTCTGAAAATGTTATACAATTAAAACAAATTGAAAAAAAAAAAAAAAAACTATTAAACGAAGCGTACATTTAGCTGATCAAGAAACAAGGCTAAAAAGCTTGATTATAAACATAAACAGAAAATCAAGACTAGTCACAACAAGGTACAAACCGGCTGAGGCTGCCCGCCTATACAGGGAAAGCACAGCAAGGACTCTGCCATGGAAAACTCTGTCTAGATTCTGGCAAAGGGAACTGGCCCTTGGTTAGATCTGGCTTTTTCCCAGCCCCCTTGCCCACTGATGGTGTAGGGAACTTGTGGTACAAGGATGAGTACTGTTCTCCGAGTGTGTCACTTCAGCTGAACCTGGAGACAAGACAGAAGGTTTATAAGTCATGTTGACAATGGGTTCTTAACTAAATGCCATGGGATGAATAATCAACCTCCCATATCTGCTATGGGCTTAAACAGGGTGACACACTCAAAAACATAACCCATAAAATGTTTATTGAATCCTACAAAGGTCAAGCAAATTTATTGAAATTTTGTGGACGTAAACTTCAGTCTGTGTACAATCCAAAAAGTTTAGTTACCTCGGTTGTTTTGCATCAAAGTTACTTCTTTCCAAAATATGCAGGTTTGCATACGTTGCACTAAATTGTCAATCACTCAACCGCATTCCTCTGTGGGGATTTCCCTGATCTTTGCTGTGATTACTGCCTTCAGTTCACCAATTGTTTGAGGGTTTTTTTGGCACACATTATCCTTGAGATACCCCCATAGATAAAAATCTAGGGGGTTCAAGTCGAGGTGAATGCGGTGCCCACTCCAAGTCACACTTCATGCTGATCAGGCTCCCCTGAAATTGCTCTCTCAGCCAGGATAGAGAGTCATTTGATGTGTGTGTGGGGTGGCCCTGTCTTGTTGGAACCACTGCTGATCTCGATCCAATCCTCTGCGTTGTCCCAATGATGCCCAAAACTTTCTCAATTATTCAAATATTTGTTGGTTCCGGTTTTTTGGGGGGTCATCCTGTACATCGCTGAAATGTTGTTACTACGTTATAATACTACACATCTGCTATATTAACAACTTTTAAGTCATAACTATGGAGTCTCCGTGGTGAAATGCTCAAGCTGTTTGCCTTGTGCTTCAAAGGTTGTAGGTTCGATTCCAGGCTACGTCTTTCAGTTCACGGGTGCTTTTTTTCTCGGAGACTCCTGGAGGTTGTCGCTGGAGCTATGGAGTTCATGCTTTGAGTGACGCTTCAGCAGACCATCCTGTGGTGACCAAGCCATATGAGATACACCCAGTGCAATGAAGTTGATCTTCTCGAAACTTTCCATTGTCCAGAAAATGGTTTCTTACCTGATTAAGTGCTATGGGATAATTAATTATCTTCGGCGACTTCCCATATATGCTATGGGCTTATAAATCGCTGAAATGTTGTCACTGTGTTATCATACATGTCTGCTATGATATTAGCAACTTTTAAGCCATGGCTGTAATACACCCCTACTTCTCATTTTTTGCCTTCCATTTTTGTTTGGTCTAGACCTACTTTTCATTTGGCAATGAATCTATAAAACAAACAAGAAAGTCATATTTTGTTGTTAATTGTCTGGAAGCAGTTCCCCACCATGAGTCTGTGATTCGACAGTGCCATCACATTTTGTATGCCTGACATTTTAGGTCATTAGTCGCGGTTCCAACTTCACGGCAAAGGGTCGTCCCCATTATGCTCCGTTCCTGTGCCAGTGAATATCACACAAAATGCCCCTCACTGTCTCATGTGAAAAGTGGAACAGACAGGAGTCTCGACAAGCCAACAACCTGCATATGTATACTATGCATAATGCCGCCATCAGAGTGCTAACACAAAACTCCTTCACGAAAAATACAGTTCATCGTCAATGGAAGCGACAGTCACTAGAAAACCAGCAGCCACACATTACTGCATAAGGCAAACCAGTCAGTTCAGCAACAATCTGGCTGCCATTATTTCGAACATAATGTTCGGGAATTGGTTGTATGCCTGAGAGCAAGGAGGAAAACATTTGTCAGTCTTCCCCTCAATCGAACGAGTCCGATCCTGCCCATGACATTTCCAGCACAGTTAACTAGTCATAAAACTGACATGCAAATTAATTCTATAGCTCGTACATCTGATGGAGGGGCCATGTTATCACAGTGACAAGCACACTTGCCTGCTGGTCATGTGATCAAATCCATGCATATATGCCAATAGTTTAGTTTAGTCAATGGATCAGTATCACGGCACACGGGTGTAACCCATAAGTGCTCCGTTCTACTCCTACCTCAAGCCTGGGTCCGGAGAATCTCAGCTCAGTGTACGAAGTCCATAGCACCGGCGAGGATCCTGAAATACTTTGGGTAGATTTCTAAACTCAAAATTTTTTCCGGGCAGCGCCATTAGGCTACTCTTTGTCAATTTCCAACTGCCAAGGGATTTTTTACGTGCGCAAAATACACACGGGTGTCCGATCTCACTACCCAGAGACCAGGAAATATATTGTTACTAGAAGTCCGCGTGAAAAAATCATGGCCCTCACCAGGGCTTGAACTCAGGACCTTAGCACTCGAGGCGGACACCACACCTAGAGACCACTCAGCCCCCTGAACCACATCAATCTACTATCATTATTTCACTCCCCCCAGCATGACCTCACATACAATCACCACGTTGATGTCCCACCAATATATCATAGCTCCTATATAGCCACGGAACTTGTCATACTTGTTGTAGCTCAGTCTAATATCATATGTATTGTTACCCAATCCAAACTCACACTTTTAGTTGCCCAATCCGAACTCACGCTTGCATATATGCCAATGACTGATACAGGACTTTCCAGTGTCACCAGAAACAGGACAAATTCTAGTATATGTTAATAATGTCCTCACTTATAGGACTGGCTCTGATAAGAATTGAGCAGAGGGATGCAGGAGATATACACGAAATTTGTCATTGGTATGGAGACCAACTCAACAGTGAACCCTGACAAGGCATGCAGATGCACAGGGCAATGAACAAACAGATTGACTGCTGCTGCCATCTGGAGGAGAGCTACTTTACGATAAGAGTGATTTGGTGAAGACGTTCTGGGACCAGGTGGAAAGTGCAACTGAACAGACAGTATCCATATCTGGAGAGACTGACTCATACAGTCCCTTTATAGACAAGATCAAGTTTTCTAATCTATATGTGAGAGGAGGACACTGTCTCTGAATGTATGAATTCTGGAATTGGGTTTTCACCAATTATTAATTTATCAAAATTGTCTCTAATATTCTTATAGTTTTGTGTACATGTCTGCTCAGTGTTCAGGGCCAGATAATAATGAAAAATGTTGAAAGAATGTTGGTGAAGTAATGTGTAAGACAGGTCACCACATGATGGATGGATGCATTTTTCTGTTACTTTCAAATGTTAACAAAATTAGTAATTGAATGCAATAATTTTCAAAACGACATTTAAACAGATGAAAAGTATCTTATGCAATAAGTCACTATCATTGAATGTAAGAAAGAGGGTGATGAAGTGCTATGTAGAACCTGTTTTGCTGTGTGGCAGTGAATCTTGGGAAGAACTTGGAAGCAACAGAGATGTGCTTCCTGAGACGAATGTTGCGAATTTCTCGAACTGCCAGAGTAACTAACAACGATTGCCTGAAGAGACTAATGAAACTAGAACATTATATACAACAATAAGAAAGAGACAAACAGTTATCTTTCATCATGTGATGAGAAGAGAGGCAACATTGTGACAACTGGAAAGATCAAGGAGAAGAAAGGCAAAGGCAGACCTAGAGAAATTATTCTGGATGACAGACGGTGGCATGGAGGAATATCATGAGCATAGTTGATCCAGAACACCAAAGACCGAGATCTGTGGAAAGACATGAATGCCTATGCCAGTTGGCAGGGCACTTGATGATGATAAGCTAGATGTCCTGAATCTGTTGCCATAGTCACAGTAAACTATCTATCACTGTTTCAATTCATCTATGCTGTAACTTCCTCTTCTCTGCCTACGTGGTACCCACCTCTCTATAATTACATTTTCTAGACTTTCATGTCTTTTCACCTGTCCAAAATATTTCAATTCAATATATAATAACATTTCCAATATTGCATTCTTGTTGGATAGATATGTTTGTTCTTTCCACTCAAAAAGACAGATATGTGATTTCCAGTTGATTTGTTACACTCCTAGTAGCTTCAGCATGTGAGAATGGCCACCCCCGGACAATGGCTGTGACAGGCCGGCTAAACCATTCCGCATCAAACCAGTCAGTGAACTAACTAGGATATGCCTACCCAGCATGTGAAGACAGGATTCGGCAGACTGTGCGGATGAAATCATTGATGATTCAATGAGCAAGACGGTGTTTACCTGCAAAGCACTGTGAAACATAATGAGCACAGCAAGGCACATAGAGCGCCCTGGTCATCCATTGCATAAGTATTCATCTCCAGTCATCTTGACATGTCTTGTCAGTGGACTCAGTGAGAGAAAGAGTGGTCGACGAATTGTGCAACTCTTCCTCACTTTAAACCAACTCAGTGAGCAAGTCATTCATCCAACTTCATCTATCATCCTCCTCCTGGAATGTCAAGCCTTCTTTGTCCACATTGTCAAAGAATATTTCGAGCCAAAATAGGCCTTATCAGCCATCTTAGAATTCACGGCTCCATACTTTCAACCCCACTGGATGTAAAGAATGGCCACATCATTCTTGATGGACAAACACCAGTTACACATCCAAGTTTCACGCCCTAATATTTTGGCTGGAAATATGCATCTCATGATATTATGACTTCTCCTGTATTTGTTCTAATCCATAAAGGTGTTAATTGCTTCAGTTTTTGTAGAACAATGTTTGTTCTTAACTGATTAATCATCTCCAGTGACTTCCTGCGTCTGCCAGGGGTTTATATACAGTAAAATTCCTTCTGCAACCCCCTTTAAGTTGATATATAATACAACATGTCTGGTACCATTTTAACAACTTTTAAGTTAAAATTGTAACACACCCCCCCCCCCCCACTTCCCATTATTCATTTTTGTTTGGTCCAAACTTATGTTTGTTTGGCACTGCATGTTAAAACTTCTGCCATCATGTATCCATCAGCAGTGACAGAGAACGTAGATATTCAAAGCTGCTCACTTTCTTTAATTTCTCTCCATTGATAAGTATCTGTCTTTTATGTCTTCCTTATTTGTTTCATTGATTGTCATTAATTCTGAATTTGTTGCAATGAGATATAAATTCTATTTGTAACTTTATTCTTACGCTGACTTAATTAGTTTCTCATCTCTTATTTGTATTGTTCATAATAATACTGTGCCATCAGCATATCATTTTAAAGTTCCCATATTTCGATTTCCCCTCCCCTATTCCAAAGGGATCATATTGTTCAACGCGTTCTCTAATAGTGTCATGATGTTTTCAGCATATAAGTTAAGCAGACCAGGAGACAAAATACAACCTTGTCTGGATCTGTATCAAATGAAACTATATTAATATCCTAAATTCTTATGATAATTAGCAGTGGAAAAGAAGCGTCATCAATGAACATCACAATAAACGGGGAGATACTAGAACAAATAACAAGTTTCTCCTATCTTGAACATGTAACAATAGATGATGGCAGAAGTGAAGTAGGAATCAAAAAAGGAATAGGAATGGCTAAAAATGCAGATGATACAAGTGGGAAGATAACATCAAGAGATGGACAAACATCAATCTGACAGAATGTACAATCAATCAAGGCAATAGACAGACTGTTGGAGATCCATTGCAGCCAACCTTCATTATGGAGATGGCACCTGATTGATGAACTATTCTCACGGCTGTCTTTTGTTATTTGCAGTGTTTTTATTATATATGTTAGATGCAGCAAGAAACCATTTCTTTCATTATGTTCCACAGTTCTTTATGTCCCACACAGTCAAATGCTTTTGAGTAGATTCTATAGTATAAAGCAAGTGTACATAAAGGGGTCGGTTGATATACTATGCCTCTTAGTCAAGAGACTATTGGGTGCACAGCGATTTCATCCCTCTCCCAAAACCATTCAAGGATCATTCAAAGCTTACATAATTCACGGCGTTATTGCGTGGCAGCCTGATTTCTGTGGTGCGCCTCCTGGCTGGCTGCCTCCATCTTCAGCTCCTATCTTTTGCAAGAGTAGACTATGGTCTTACTCGACACACGAACACATAATGCTGTTCTTCACTCTATGGACCGCTGAATGAACTAAAAAAGACTGTTAGATTCATACAAGAGACAACATTGCAGTTATAAGCATATTTCAGGCGAACGAAAGAAGAAGAATAATTCAAAGCTTAGCGGCTTTAGGATCATCACCCTTCAAAATACATTTGGGAAGGTTCCAGAGAAGATAGTCGCTGTCAAGCTGCAAGAGTTTTTGGAAAGGGGGAAGCTTCTTCCAAGAGGCCTGGGGAGCTACAGGCCAGGAAAAGATACCTGGTCAAATGCAACCACTTTTGCCTTTGATGTTTATGAGGGGTTCCAGAGTAGACAGGAAATGATGGCGGCAGCACTTGATCTCGAGGATGCATACAATAGAGTTCGAATGATATTTTGATGACCACACTGATGGAGAAGGGGGTCAATCCCTGGTTGGTGAACAAGCAGAGTGGCTTGCTTCACTTCGGAGGTCACTGGTGGCAAGCATCGCCTGGATCTTTTCTCCGGGGCATGCCGGTGTGCTGGGGAATGAACAGGCGGACAGATTGGCTGGTTCTGCAAAACTTGGTGGGGTATTGATGCATGACAAGGCAGACATGGTTGCAGCCTTGTGGGAGCTCATGTACACTTCGGAGGAGCAAATGGATCACCATGGTCTGGCAAGAATGAGATAGCGAGGAGTGACGAGGGGATCTGGCCAACGCTCGACGCTCAGAGGAAAGGCGGGACGAACATATTCAGATTGCTATTGGTACTATTGATGTTGGGACTCTTCGCTGGCTGCTGAGGATAGGGATGGAGCGCTTATGGGAATGGCTGTGATGTCGGTTCCTAAATCAATCAATCAATCAATCACCCCTGAATCAGCATATCGCCCCATAACAAGCATAATCACCTAATGAAGCCCTGTAAGGGATGCTTTTTATACAATAAATAATTTGGGACCATTATTCGGAAGAGTGCCCATTGGCATTATTATCATATCGGGTTGTATAATATTTAATAATTTGTTCTCATCTATCATTCCTTTGAAAACATCCCAACATATTTTTCACATATCTTTTTAGATAATGCGTGATTTTCACACTCTGTTCTCCGCCGGCTTTTTTTTAATACAAATAAAAAAGTATAAACTTCGCTATGTTGTCGGATCCTGGTGATTTCCCTTTTTGAGGTTTTGTTTATCGTCCACTCGACCATATCTCAGATATTTATCTAGTGTTGGTCCTGAATATTTCTATTTCGGAATGTCACTGTTCACATTTGCTGTCTTTGTTTTTAATATATGTATTTCGCGGCAGCATTCTGTCCATCTTTAAAAGACCAAAGTTCAACGAATTACAAAAACAGAAAAACTTAACTACATAAAAATTAAAATAACATTTTTTAAATAGAGTAGTAAGTAGACCAAAACCAAAAACAATAAAAACTTACTCGGTAGTAAATCCAAACAATATACCAGCAGCTGCGTCAGATGTCTGGTGTTACCATGTTGTTACAAGAGAGAACATTAGTGGTTACAATAGGACAATGAGACAGAATGTAAAGTTTCACATGGACGAGGAGAAGTTCGGCAACTGTCAGAAGTCTGTTGCCGTTACAACCCGGAAATACCACGACCTTGCCGAGCCAGACGAGATCTCGTGGGAATTATGTTTTCAAATACAGAAGAGTGGGTTTCTAAAAGAGTGCTGAAATCCGCCTATATTACTATATAGAACCATTTGCTGAATGATGCCAGTGAATCTTGGAATGCAAATGAACAAATTAGGAAGAAATTAGAAGCAACCGAGATGTGGTTCCTGAGACGAATGTTGCGAATTCCTTGGACTGCCAGAGTGACTAACAATGATTGCCTGAAACAGGATGAAAAATTAAGTTGCATGTCCTTCACATGACGTAGCAGTCAACCCCAGCAATTACGCTGTTCAAAACAATGTTTTCCCGTGATGAATTTGAATAACGAAGACACAAACAATAGATTGCACGATTTATTGCCTGGCACATTTCGCTGCATCTCGTCAGGTACATACTGCAGAAATCACACAACTTACGTGAAATAACTAGATAAAACTGGCGCTCAGTTCTACCTATGTAGATGGCCTCGCATCTGCATGTAAATTGGTAAATACAATTTGATTTGGCATACAAAGCTATAGGTTCTTTTACTGCTGGGATGGGGATCGGTGTGTTTCAACTTTCAACGGTGTGCTGCAACTCTAGTCATCAGGTACCGAAACACGCCGATCCCCTTCCCAGCAGTAAAAGTACCTGTAGCTTTGTACGCCAAATCAAATTGTATTTACCAATTTACATGCAGATGCGAGGCCATCTACATAGGTAGAATTGTGCGAAAGTTACATTGCAGGGTTTCGGAACACATTCCGAATTGGTTGGACAAGATACTACACACAGAAGATGGTAGCCTAGGCAGGCCGACACACCGGAACAGTCTAGCTTCATCGGTCGAGAGACATGTGCTCGAGAGCGGTCAAGTGGTTGAAAGAAACAGTGTCTTCCGTGTGTTGTTCAACACACAAAGTAGTCGATTGTTAAAGTTTGCTGAAGCTATAATAATCAACCTTCGTAAGCCGTCCTTGTGCAAGCAGAAAGACATGTTAGTCAGTTTAAAATTACCGTGGTAGACAATCGACATTACTGTGCGAACATGTGTATATTTCAGTTTGAAGGATTTATCTAGTTAATTCACGTAAGTTGTGTGATTTCTGCAGTATGTACCTGACGAGATGCAGCTAAATATGCCAGGCAATAAATCGTGCAATCTATTGTTTGTGTCTTCGTTATTCAAATTACGCTGTTCGTGATTCCTGGGCAAATTTGACGTTCAGTAGTTTGCCATCGCTTTCTGAACGACCGGCTCCTATACCTTTTTCGAAAAAAAACCAGCACCGCCGTCTTTCGAACCCGGGTATACGGGCTCAGAAACCGCTTTCGCAAGCCCTTAGCCACAGAGACCGTTAAATGGATGAAACTAGAACAATATTTAATTTACAACAATAACAAAGAGACAAACAGCTTTCTTCGGTCATGTGATGAGAAGAGAGGCATTGGAGAACATCGTGACAACTGGAAAGATCGAGGGGAAGAGAGGCAGAGGCAGACCAAGAGAAATGATGCTAGATGGATTGAGACTGTGGCATGGAGGAATATCAACAGCGGAGTTGATCTAGAAAACCAAAGACCGAGATCTGTGGAGAGTCATGAACGCCTACGCCAGCCGGCATGGCACTTGATGATGATGGGTTTCTAAAGGGGCTAATAGAAGTAGACAATTACATACAACTATAAGAATGTGAATAACGAAGATACAAATAAAAGACTGCTCGATTTATTGACTTGTTGATTGCATAGTAAATGCAAAGTAAGCCACCTTTGTGCAAACAAAAAGACATGACAGTCCGTTTAAAATTACCGTGGTAGACAATTTAAATTACTGTGTAAATATATGTCTTGAATATTTCAGCCTGAAGGATTTATCTTATTGATGTCGTTTATGTTGTGTGATTTCTGCAGTAGGTACCAGACGATATGTCGGGCAATAAGTCTTGCAATCTATTGTTTGTGTCTTTGTTATTCAAATTCACTACGGAAAAAAAACAACATTGTTTTGAACTATAAAAATAGTTAACAAATAAGGAACTGGTGTCATGAGTCACTGTACGCTGAGGGAGATACTGAGGGAGTTGCCGAGGAGAGGTACTGAGCACTTATGGACTACTAGTTCAATGTGCAATGAGGATGATCTGTTGAGATTAGTAAAGATCACAGCATTCGGGAAATTCCCATAGTGCTCCATTCTCATCTTCAACAACCGGCAAAGAGTTCCAATTCTAATGGTACCAGTTGCAATCTGATTATGTGTCCGTCTGGCCTTTCCTCGGAGTACCGAGTTTCGGCCATATCCCCTGATCACTCCCTGCCGCACCATTCTCTCCGGGCAATTATGATTTTTCTGTTCTTTTGCACTATACACCCGGTCCAAAAAGGGCCCTGACCACATCTGTCTTATCGTACACCAATACGCCATCCAGCGGTGGAGATCCAGCCAATGTGTCCGCTGCTTGTTTCCAATACTACATCGGCATGTCCTGGGGAAAAGATCCAATGGGTGCTCTCTATCTTTGTTTTGTTTTGTTTTAATTGAAGCATGCCACTCTACACGAAGCATGCCTGTCTACAAGCCTTCTCAGGGTGTTCTGTGAGTCCGTTACAATCACGGCATGTGTGTGCTGTTTGTCTCTCAGTAAGCCGAACTCCGCAGTGAACGCCACCATCTCCATTCTCATACTAGATGTTGTAGTAGTGGTAGCATATTGCCAAGCTCTCCTGCACTAAACACCGTCCTTGACCCTCGCTAGGTACTTTATTTTTGCCCGTAAGCATAGAGTATAGAGCAATCCGTGTCGATGATTAAATCATCTGGGCGCGGATTGTCATGAACATCAGATATATCAATTAGGAATCTATTCTGGTGTATGCTTGTCAAACATGGACAATAAGCAGACAAGCTGTGTAACATCTAATGACAGTGGAAATCTTGTTTCTGGGGAAATGCAAATAATAGTATGGAGATACAGAAAAAAAAATGTGTTGCGTATCCCTTACGGGACGTTGCAGTCAATACCAGCATTTTCAGCTGTTGTTGATGTACTAGGCAAGTGTTACGTTTAGTAGTTTGCCATTGCTTTCTGAACGACCGGCCCCTATACCTTTTTTCGAAAAAAACCAGCACCGCCGTGTTTCGAACCCGGGTATACGGGCTCACAAACCGCGTTCACAAGCCCTTAGCCACAGAGACGAAAATTAAACTTATTTAAGAAACTGGATGTAGATTGTCAAGATTGTTGGGCAGGGTACTAGGAGAAACTGGACAATTATTCTTATTAAAGAGCAGACAAGTGGGAAGTTACGGAGAAGTGGTTTTATAAAAGAATGATGCGAACACATTGGACAGAAAGAAATAGGGGCCTAGCTATAAAGAACGAAGTTAATTCATAAAGAGAACTGGCTACTCGCATCAGAAGAGGACAGTCTACATTCTTTGGGCGTGTCATGAGAAGGGAAAAGTTGAAGGGGAGGAGAGTCCCGTGGTGAGGTGGGTTACAAAGATAGAATACGAAGGACAGTTTGGCATCTTGGCATGGAAGAATATCAGTGTCAGAAATGATTGGCAGTACTCGAGACAGAATGATTTGGAAGGACATGATCACTGCAACAACTAGAAGAAGAAGACGACGTCGTCGAGAAATAACTGACATTAATTACAACTGGCAAATTTGATGGGATGGGAACAAGGGGAAGACAAAGAGATCATCCCTGAATGACTGGGCCACATGGCATAAACGGGACACAATCGCAGACCTCGTGTGAGATGGTGAACCATGACCTTTCGTGTGAGATGGTGAACCATGACCTTTCGTGTGAGATGGCGAACCATGACCTTTCGTGTGAGATGGTGAACCATGACCTTTCATGTGAGATGGCGAACAATGACCTTTCGTGTGAGATGGCGAACCATGACCTTTCGTGTGAGATGGCGAACCATGACCTTTCGTGTGAGATGGCGAACCATGACCTTTCGTGTGAGATGGCGAACCATGACCTTTCGTGTGAGATGGCGAACCATGACCTTTCTTGTGAGATGGCGAACCATGACCTTTCGTGTGAGATGACAAACCATGACCTTTCGTGTGAGATGGCGAACCATGACCTTTCGTGTGAGATGGCGAACCATGGCCTTTCGTGTGAGATGGCGAACCATGACCTTTCGTGTGAGATGGCGAACCATGACCTTTTGTGTGAGATGGCGAACCATGACCTTTCGTGTGAGATGGCGAACCATGACCTTTTGTGTGAGATGGCGAACCATGACCTTTCATGTGAGATGGCGAACCATGACCTTTCGTGTGAGATGGCGAACCATGACCTTCCACGCTTATCGGTATAACACATGCTGATGATATCTTAACAATGTTACGAGAAGTTGGTCGGTACGACTGTATTTTTGTAATTTGCTGATAAATTCAGTCATAAAATGTGTGACTAATTAATCACACATGTATGATTAATTGTACTATTTATACTAACTACATTAATAGAATCCGGTTCCGTGGCAAAGGAGTAAGGGACGCAGTTCTTAATTCCACATGCCGCGTTCGAAACACAGCTGCGAGCGATTTGGCAGCAGACCGCCTTTCGTTGGGTTTTTTTTTTTAAAATAAAATGGCACGGGTGCCGGTCGTTCAAAAAGTAATAGCAAATTACTGAACGTAAAATTGCCAAGACAACAACAATAGTAGTAGCATGCTAGTGTTGACAGCGACGTCCTGTAAAATGGATGTGCAACAACAACAAAATCCATACGCAAAAATATATCCAGTGCACTTGAAGTTGTAGCACATGCATAGACTACCTTTGAGTTCTAAGTCGACGACTCTTTATGTTGTCCACCCAAATGTATCCTTATTTGAGTCAAACACGCTTCCCCTCCAGTTATCCATCAGAACATCTTTTAACAAGCAGCATCTTTTATATAGCACCTAATTAAATTAACACGTATTGCTTGCCGCTCACAGAAGCAGAATCAATAAGTAGATACTAGAGGACACACTAGACAACACAAAAACAAAGCTACGGTTACCCCACCAGGTTTCGAACTTGTCTCTTCAGAATGACGACAGCGCCTCAGTGCAGACGCAAGTGTACTTCGACGCACGACACCCCTAAAAATGTGTCATTAGCCAGTATGATTCATTGTCCTTTTAAGGCACCTCCATGTATGATGGTCAGGGCTGAATTAACCATTCAGTTAAATAAACACGTACCGTTGTCTTCATTAATTCAGCAGTATGCCCTTTGCAGAATATCGCTCCCATAGCAACCTCCCGGAAAACTTCACGATCATAAGCAAGATGTCCCGCGTCCGATACACTCATCTGGAGATCATCCGCCACATCCTGCACCCATCTTCTCTTTGGCCTTCCTCTTTCACTCTTCCCAGGCATATACCCCTCCATTATTGTTCTCTCCAAACTTTCGTGACATTTCAAGTGACCAAAATGTTTCAATTTCTTTGTTTTATCGTCTTTAGTAGCCAACCTTCTTCAATATTCAATCTCTTGTAGCGTGGATGCATTTGTTCTTTTCCGTATCCAAGCTATTCTTAGAACTCGTCCATAACATTTATATTCAAAGGTATTTATGCGCTGCTCAGCTTGTTTACCACTACTATCTTACTGGTGCCATATGGGAAGCTAAATATCCGGAATGTTGTAAGAGGTAATGAGGCTGGGCTTCAGAGTGGCAATTTCATCTTGTATACACTTTAGCTGCAACATTGTCCATTTCTTTATGTTATCTTCAGAGCTGTATCATTGTCCATCTCTTTATGTTATCTTCCTAGCTGTGTCATTGTATATCTCTTTATATCATCTTCCCGCCCTATCATTGCCTATCTCTTGAGGCTCTAAGTGCCATTGGGAAATGAAAGGAAGGAGGAGGAGAAGAAAAAGAAGAAGGAGGAGGAGACAAAGAAGGAGGAGGGAACGAAGAAGAATGAAATAAGCACATGCTCACGGCATCAGGGGAAAGGAAGCACCATATAAAGGTTCCACTGCTGGATTTACCATGAACAACAGAGATCAAAACTGTAAGCTGGTGCAGCTTAGTCAGTTTCCATTAAAAAAAGGAAATTCACACAATAAACAATTTGCAATTGTAAATAAAATGTAAGTATACAAAAACAAACAAAGGGTTTCTACCTCTGTAATTTTTGTTTAATTTTGCCCAAAGACATTTTATTCTACAGTTTATTATTGAAAATAATGTAATATCATAGTGAATGTAAACACAGAAGACACAATAAATAGGTTGCAGTTTATTGCCCGACAATATTTCGCTGCTTCCCGTATGCATACTGCAAAATTATATATCATAAGTGAATTATACTCGTATTTTGTCTGAAATGCACAACACACAGTTTCTGGTACTATTTTAATGTGGATGTGGAGTAATGTTTCCCATGATAAGGGAAGTCACCGTGAAATCTCTGTTGGCACAACCCTCGTCTTAGATGCCTAACTGCTGTGGCCTTGATGTATTTGAAGAATTGTATAGGCTATTGTTGTTCATTAAAAACAATAAACAAAATGCCCATTCTCTGCTAACTTAATGGCCGGAAATTAGCAGATGTTGACAGATGGCCGAGTTTGGACTGTTATTTTATATATATATATATATATATATATATATATATATATATATATATATATATATATATATATATATATATATATATATATATATATATATATATAGCCTGTCGACTGCACAAAGTTTCCTGAAGACTGATTAACCTCCTTTTCCACCCACGCTGGTATATGTTATGTTACTCGATGTACTAATTGTCAGTCCATTCTACCTGTATAAGTTGCTTAGTAGTCACACTGCACTTGATTAATAGTCTGATTTGGTTTACGAAGACAACGCATCGAAGCCATAACAATTAGTCATCTAAATCCGGAGTTATGCTGACAGAAAGATTTCACAGTGACTGCGATTAACAGGAAATTCTTTGGGAAGTAAAGCTGGATGGTGTGGTGATGACCACGTGACATATCCAGTGCCGATTGGATTGAAAACATGGGGCGGGAACCATATATGGATATATAACGACTCTGGTGATCGAGTGAGAAGGCAGAACATGACCGCTCACGCTTATCGGCATGGCGCATGATGGATGGATGGATGTATGGATGGATGGAACCATATATCCTATACACTGAATGGCACAAAAAGGGACCTCTTACTTTCCGATACAAATATTCTGGATTACAAAGTTAGTTACATTTCCTTTACAGAACGTCGCAGTCAACATCGGCATTTATTTTATTGTCGGTTTGAGATTTCTTGGCACGTTTACGTTCAGTAATTTGCTATGGCTTTCTGAATGACAGGCACTCATACTATTGAATAAAAACCAGCGCAAGGCGGTCCGCTTCCAAATTGCCCGAAGCTGTGTTTCGAAGGCAGTATGCGAGATAACCAATCGTTTTTGAAACTCCTTCACTACAGCGCGGGCTTACAAACAAGGCAATAATGCAGAAATAAAGTTATGCAAATGAACACATCTTTGATAATACATATTATGCATATTATTCTCGAATAAAATGACTAATAAATACATCAAAAGGCAAAATCTGGTTAGTATAATGAAAACAAAATAATTATTTCTTCTATCTAGTTTACATATCCTTTAGTCATCATCATGTGGCATGCTGGTAGGCGTGTGCGGTCATGTTTTACATCTTACGATCACCAGTCGTGGATCAACTCTGTGTTCTTGTCCCGACCATGCCACGAGGTCAAGCCATCCTGATATTGACTTCTCTGCTTTCCCCTTATTCTGTTCCCCTCAATCTAGCCTGTTGTCACCAAGTTCTCTAGTTTTTTTTCTTCTCATAACGTGCCCAAAATAATTTGACTAAGTCGACCTCCTCTGATCAGTTTGCGGCTTTCAAACGTTCAAACTACCACACATCCTTGAGTACAAGAATGATTTATGAAATCTAGAATGGACATCAGTGCACTAGGGACATTTCCACATGTGTTCAGTATCCCTTTCAGTGGGTAACAAAGGGTTCTCATGCAGTTGGCTCCAGTAGACACCTGTGTGTATTCTACATTTTGGGTATCATCCAGACTATCTGCTCACCCCCCTTTGAATTTGCCTGTTCAGATGCGAATCTTCTGTTGTTGTTTTTGTTTTCCGTCGCTTGTTTTGAACTCAAGCTTAGTCCTTACACATGCTACTCATCATCATCAAGTGCCATGCCAGCTGGCGTAGGCGTTCGTGTCCCTCCCCATATCTCGGTCTTTGGTGTTCTGGATCAACTGTGCTGTTGATAGTCCTCCACACCACCGCCTCAGTTCATCCAGCACCATTTTTCTTGGTCGGTCTCTGCCTCTCTTCCCTTCGATCTTTCCATTCATCACGATGTTCTCCAATGTCTCTCTTCTCATCACATGAACAAAGAAAGCTGTTTGTCTTTTCTTATTGTTGTATATAACTACTACTAATACGTGTACAACATTGGAATCGACTAATCATTTATCTTCTTTACAGCTTCGTTAGTACACATCATTACGGTTCGATGCGTTTCATTCTTGACCTATGCTGGTTTAATATACAATTCTGAGAACTATGGTGCTGTTTCAAAGGTCAAATACAAATTCTGTCCACATTCCATAGTTGTGGGTTCATGTGGATGATAGTTCTGGCTAATGAAGACACCTTTTTTAGGGGTGTCTGGTTAATCATGCGTCGTGTACACTTGTTCCTGCAGCGGGACGCTGTCGTCATTTGGAGGTCACAGGTTCGAATCTCGGTCGGTTACTAGAGTTTTCAATTTGTATGTTGTCTGGTGCATCCTCTAATCCCTCCTACGTCTTTTTTCTACTTCTGTGAGTGCAAAACAATACCCGTGTCTGTATTTATGAACTACTACTAAAAGTAGTTGCCACTACTGGGGGTGCACTGGGCTGATGTTAGCTTGTGGAATAGCTTTCCACTATTACCAGTGTCCCTCGTCATCAAGGGAACCCACTCCGACTTCAGACGTATTCGTGTGTTTAGTTTGTTGCACTTTCCACTCAGTTATAAAAAGCCTTCAGCCTTGTCATATCCTTTAGTAACAACCTACTTAATTACATACCTATTCACATATCAACGACTTGTCAATATATCTACTTTTCTATCTACCCATTATATAATGCAAGAGGATGGACTTAATTGTATCAGGTTTGATCCAATACATCTCAGTCTCTCTGCATAGGAAGACTTCACATCAGCCTTGTCATGTCCTTTAGTCACAACATAAATATCTGTTATCAGTTGGGGTATCTTCATTGCACTCCGAACAGGTCCATAGGTGCTCAGATCCTCCCCCCCCCCCCCAGCATAAGCATTATCGTTCGGTGGCTAATAGTGCCAGTTCTGTGTTGGTTAACGAGGCACCTCGTTTTCCCGATGTACCTCTCGTGTCTTTCATCCCGGACAGCGATGTGGATTCACTGATGTCAAAGTCTTCTGTTCTCAACGTATCTTTAAGGACGATAATAACATCGGCACGATCCATGGGCTGGCCATCTACAGAGGGTGCAGAGCCAGCCAGTTTATCAGCTCGTTCATTTCCCTCGACTCCTGCATGTCCCGGGACAAAGATGAAGGTGACTTTACGGACAACAGACTTCCTCAGCGACTCAGTCCACTGTCTACGTACAGATCCAGCTCCGACTTTCTGAATCATGCTCATTGAATCACTTAGTACACACACGGTGGTATAATGCTGTGATTCCAGCCATATGAAAGTCTGTGTAACTGCCATCACCTCCATCGTCAGGCTGCTCGTGGGCATAATTCATACATAATACATAATTACATACCTATTCACATATCAACTACATGTCGATATATCCACTCTTCTATTTACCAATTAATTACAAAATAAAGGCAAGGGGATTGACTTAATTGCACGAATTTTATCCAAAATAGCGGAGTTTTGTAGTGCATGGAGTTCACTAACAAAACAGATTTAACAACTACAACAATAAGGCTGCCTACATTTAAAGTCTACAATAAAATCAATTTAACAATAACCATGAACATTAAACTAAAATCTTACAGATGGCAGGTCCATGGATCGTGCCGATGATAGTAATGCCCTTAGAGCAGTGGTTCTCAACCTTTTTTGGCCCATGCCCCCCATTACCATACGTTCAGAACGTCACCACCCCCCCCCCCCCCTTTCGAATGTCCTCCCTATAAATTCTCCCCACCTTTACACAATATACATAAAATTGGAAGCTAAATTTAATAACACATACTAGAACAAGTCTAGACATCTAAATAAAACGTGATTTGTAAGTTGTCAGAGTCTAAAGTATTGCCAGCAGAGATGCAGGGACATCGTTACGCCCGCCAGGCGAATAGTTCCTAGCGGGGATGCCGTAACATCGTTACGCCCGCCAGGCGAGTATTAGTTACCTGCCTGCGAGGTTGCCGGCTGACAGACAGCCAGCGGTCAGGCAAGGACAAAGCAGGACGCACGCAGGCCTCGTGAAGCCACTTCAGGTGGGCAGGCGCGTTGCGAGAAATAGGCAGACAGCTCTGGGACTCGGACTCGACTGGACGTATGATGGGAGAGAGGCTTGTGTAGTTCTGTGGCCCGAAAGTCGAGTGCTTGTATATCTTGTGAGACTGATTGTAAGCTGTGGGTTGCTTGTAAGTGTATTGTTATAACTTATGTATTGTGATGATCATCTCTAGATCGTGATCTGTAAATAAATCCATCGAAACTTCGTGTCGTTGAGTCTCAAGTCAAATCACGTTGTATTTGTACTGTCTCACATGTGTTAGGTTAACGAGCCAGGTTTAAGTCCCTGACATAAGTCTACTTACGTTATAAAACGAATCTCATTAGGGCGAGAAGTACAGAAACGTAAAATTTAGAGGGAAAAACAATATCAAGTAACTGGTTCTTGTATTAATGCGACCTTGAAATAATCTTAATTCCCCCCCCCCTCCTGGAAACCATAAAATTTCCCCGGGGGGGGGGGGGATTCCCCACCGGTTGAGAACCACTGCCTTAGAGGAATGTTTCCAGCAGAGGACTGGCATCTGTGAATTCACATCGGTGTTTAGAATGAGACTCTGGAGTCAGAATGGGCATGGCCAGACACGAGAGGAACAGCGGGAGAATGGGGGGCCTCGTCAGTGAACACAGAACTGACACTATTAACCACCGGACGCTGATGTATTTGTTGGGGGAGGGGGGTTTGAGCAGATATGGACTTGTCCAGAGTGCAAGAATGATACCTCAAGAGATAACAGATAACAGATTAAATCAAATCGATTAGGTTCTTTATCCAAATCTATGGGGTGGGTCCTTTATCCAAATCTATAGGGTCTTTTTAACAAATCCACGGGGTCTTTTAACCAAATATATGGGGTCTTTTAACTAAATCAATGGATCCTTTAGCTATAACCAAACCTATGGGTGTCCTTTAACCAAATAAATGGATTCCTTTAACCAAATCAACGGAGTCCTTTAACCAAATCAGTGGTGTATTTTAACTAAATCCATGGGGCACTCTAGTTTTAACCAAATCTATGGGGGTCCTTTAGTTGTAACCACAATGAAAGAAGTGTTCCACATGTGTAAATACGAGGTTTGTTTCTAAAAAAATAGTATTCGACCTTTGGCTAGGAAAATCACAATTACTTACCTGGAGGTCTGAAGCCCAAATGCTCTTCAAAGCATTTTTGCCCTGCCCAGCGAGAGTGCGGGGGAATGAACAGGCTGATGGGCTGGCATGGAATGCACCTCTGGGTAGTAGATTGCCTATGGACAAGGGAGAGATGGTTGAACGCCTGTGGGACAGGTTGAAAAGGTGGGGGAACAGATTAAGAACCCGTATGTGGAAGGAATGAGATTGCGGGGGATCGGCAGGGGTTCTGGAAGAATCTCAAAACTGAGAGGGAAGAGCAGGAGAACTTTCAATCAGATAGCGGTGGGAACGATTAGTAGTGTGACTCTTCGCTGGCTGTTGAACGAGGTGAGGAAGCGCATATGGGAATGTCCTGAGCGCAATGATGTTGGTTCTTAGCTTAACTCAATGCTCTTCAAAGTGCTCGTCTTAGAACTATACACACTTCTCACTGTGGTCCTGTCATTATTGGAAGCATTTCAGGAAGGCCTCTGGGAAATAAAGTACAGCATGGTCATAGCATGCTGCATAATGTCTTCTTGTGGCTCCAATCCCGTCCTTGTCAGTGGTATGTTCAGCTGGAGGAACAGCTAAACACCACAAGCAGCCATGTTGGGAGAGTGAACTGTGCTGATAGTGTGAGCAGAGTCCTTTGCGTATTCACGCCTAAACAATGCGATGGCCCTAACACATCACAGACTCATGGCGGGAAACTGCTTAGGGGGAAATGATTTACTTTTATTTTATGTTAGGAGATTAGGGAATCTGACTAACCAGCTGAATATTGTCTTTGGTCAAGAAAGTCTTAATCAGATGCATAGAATGGGAGAGTGTATTGTCATGGTTGGGTTGCAGCGTTCCTTTTACTTAAAGGTCCGTTCGTTTGTGGCGTATCAGATTCACACTTTCTTGGGCAATACATCAGCATCTGCCATGGCGGTAAGTGTGGGCGGTCGTGTTTCGCCATCTCACACGATCACTAGAGTCGTGGATCAGATCCGTGTTCTTGTCGCGACCATGCCATGTGATCAAGCCTTCCAGATATTTACTTCTCTGCCCTTCCCCTTCTTCTTTTCCCCTTAATCTTGCCAGTTGTCACCAAGTTCTCTAGTTTATTTCTTCTCATAACGTGCTAAATTTGTAACTGTCTAAGTCTGATTTCTCTAATCAGTTTGCGGTTTTGATTTGCCTCTTTTAGGACTTGCTCATTAGTTGTTGTTTTTTCTGTCTGCCCATGGTATTCTTTCCACTTTCCTCAGAAACCACATTTCCACTGCCATTAGGTGTTTGTCAGCTTGTCTGCTCATCGTCAACGTTTCACATCCATAAAAAAGTACAGGTTCTATGTAGCACTTCAACACGCCTTTTCTTGTTGCAACTGACATCTTTTTATTAATTAGTATGTTTTCCATTTTGCAAAAGGCTACCTTTGCCATAGCGATTCTTGATCTAATCTCTTCAAGGCACCTCCCATCAGATGTTATGAAGTTCTGAGATAGTTGTACCAATTCACTGGTTTAAGAATATTCTCATTTATCCTTATATTACATTGTGGTATTTCTTTCTTTTTAGTTAGTTAGTTAGTTAGTCGACAGATCATCCTCATTGCACATCGAACCATTCAGTCCATAAGTGCTCGGATCCCCTCCTCAGCAAATCCCGCAACGTGTAGCGGCTAACGACGCCAGTTCTGTGTTGGTGTATCAATCTTCTTTGGCTTCCTGCGTAGTGTTCTTGTTTGGCCACCCCTCTTTTAATTTGCTGCTCTCGCAGTCTGGCCATTGTTGTAGATTCACAGTCATCACTTGGTTCTCGCAAAAGTCTTACTTCTCGTAGAGCATTCAGGATGTCGGCCTGGTCCATGGCGCGTCCGCCCTCCACAGTAGTCTCACCTGCGAGCTTGTCAGCCCGCTCATTTCCTTGTACTCCCGCATGCCCTGGCACGAAGATGAAACTAATCTTTGCCAGTCGAGACCGCTCCAGAGGCAGCAACCATTCTCTTCGGATCGACCCCTCCTCTATCCTCTTGATCATGTTCATTGAGTCGCTGAGGAAACAAGCCCTAGTGAATGTCTGTGTCTCGAGCCATGTTATTGCTTTACTTACTGCCATGACTTCCATGGTCAGGCTACTTGTGGTTTCAGTGAAAGCACCAGAGTCCTCCTTCACAATTCTCCCTCCGGCCCGAGCTGTAAAGGCCCATGAGCTTCTCACATGTCGGACGACCGACCCATCTGTGTAGATGACCGCGTCACCGTCTAGCGAATTCTCGAAAATCAACGCTTGTACTTCAGCCTCAACAGCAGCCGGATTTTCTTGTCTGCATTTTCTATCTAGTTGTATGCAAAGTTTCTTTCTTTTTAGAGATGA
This sequence comes from Cepaea nemoralis, assembly GCA_014155875.1. Classification (NCBI taxonomy): domain Eukaryota; kingdom Metazoa; phylum Mollusca; class Gastropoda; order Stylommatophora; family Helicidae; genus Cepaea; species Cepaea nemoralis. The sequence continues at coordinate 14,947 of JACEFZ010011729.1, read as the reverse complement.
CCATAATTTCTTTCCTCTTACAATTTAATTCAAACCCTAGTTGTCCACTGTGTACAATAACCGTATCTACTTATAGCCGTATCTTGGGCGATACAGCCTTCGGGAAAAGCTTCCAATGGCGCGTGAGCTGGGAGAAGTGTTTGCAGTTCCAACCAAGAAGAGTACTTTGAAGAAGATAGCGTTTAAGACCCCCGGGTGGGTGATCACTTTTTTTTTTCTGGCCAAAGACTTTTGAACATGCTTCATACATGCGCCACGTGTATACACAATTTCAGATGCGCAAATCAGCCATGCGCACATGTAGATCAGACTCAGATCATGTACTTCAATACTGACTAGATCCGATATATCAAAGTAAACCTTCGGGCCTAAAGAAAAAAATGACGGAAACAAAACTTTACAGATCACTGAGTGAACTTAAAAAAGTTTACACAAGATACAAACTTGCAGATGTAGACAATCTATTTCAAACAAATGAAGACAAAATGAAGTAGAAAAAAAAATGTCTTAGAAAATGACAAACAACTACTGAAATTATAGATATGACAGTAACTGAAAAATATATATAAATGCATGATACCGTACCCTGATTTTATAAATAATTAAGCATTTAATGAGTTAAGGCATGATTCAGTAATAAAATCCCATGAAAACTGCTTCAATAACTGTTACATGTTGGCAAGAATAATACTAATCTGTTTAACTCGTATCTGTTTGCAGACCGAATTGTCTACATGACTCTTCCACGTGTCAAGCCTGAAGGTCGAGATTCATGTTTACTGCATTACAATATCACTGGTGGGATTAAAGAATAATCATATTAATTGTTGCATGGATTATATAATAATAATATTACTTGTTAAATGATTAAATAATAATAATAATAATATTAATTGTATATTCACGTGGAATGCTTCAACATGTCCGCTTTTGTTTGTACAGTGATCTGCATATTCGGAACAATGTCTACCGGCTGTTGCTGAATTGACTGATTTGCCTTTTCGGTTCACGAGTGCATTAAGGAGACTTCTGGGAGTCGGCGCTGGAGCTACGGAGTTCGTGCTTAATGCGACGCTTTCGGCGGGTCGCCCTGTGGATAGAGACAGAGCCATGTGAGAAAACCCGGGTCAATGAAGGTCTTTCTGGTGACTGCCGAGTCCATCGACGATGCTTTTCGTGGAGGACTTTTGTGTTGGCATTCTGGCGGCGGCATTATGCACAGTGTACCTGTGCGGGCTGTTGGATTGCCAAGACTCCTGTCTGTTCCACTTTTCAGTGGGAAGCATTTTGTGTGATATTCACTGGCACAGGAACGGAGCATAATGGGGACGACCCGCTGCCGTGAAGTTGGAACCTCGACTAACTAACTAACTACTAACTAACTAACTAATATTAATTGTTATATGATTACTTGGTACATTTTTTTATGTATGGGTCTAAAGTCAGTTCTCAGTCAGATATGACTTGGCTACCGTATGACAGTAGACAGTACGACCTGCTTTCTTATTGGCGCCGAATGTTGGGCTGCACTCACCAAACCCGACACCCCACAATGTGACGACGGCTTTGGGCTGAGAAGCGCAATTGGGAGAGTACAAGGCTAATTCTGGTGCGATAAAATATAACCTACATACTAAATTTCATGGCAGGGCAGACAGGGTTCTAAGCCTTGGTCGGTGACTGGTCTAGGATCGAAGCTCCAACATGAGGACAGTTGGAACATTGCTATATTGATCCGGTAGCTTCGGCGGATTGTCTTCTTCCAGATGTATAGATGTATCCGGGAGCCAATGTCAATTTAAACAACCTGCCTTGATGCAAATTCTTAACTACCAGGCTGGCAGGCAAACATACTGCTGTGGGGGTTAAAGGTTAAAGGTGAGAGGCTCGACTTCACTGCACCAACGTTCATCCAATCTGGCTAGGCCTCTCTCCGCTGAGCGGCGAGCCGTCTGCTGAGATCAACAAATATAGTAGGAACTTTGTAGCCCCAGCAATGACCTGCAAGAGCCTCTGGAGGACTGTACTCGTGGGCAGAACTATGCAGTCTCACAATGCACACAGGTCTTCCAGAAGGCAGGACAGACGTCTTGACCACTTGACACGCACACACACCTATATAATGAGTTTGAATGACTAGAAGAAGAAGAAGTAGAAGCAGCAGCAGCAGCAGGAGAAGAAGAAGAAGAAGAAGAAGAAGAAGAAGAAGAAGAAGAAGAAGAAGAAGAAGAAGAAGAAGAAGAAGAAGAAGAAGAAGAAGAAGAAGAAGAACAACAACAACAACAACAACAACAACAACAACAACAACAACAACAAGTGGACGAAGAAGATTACGAAGAAAAAGATGAAGAAGACGATGAAGAAGATGACGAAGAAGAAGAGGACGACGACGAAGAAGATGAGGAAGAAGAAGAAGATGTGGACTTAAATAGTTAAAATTAAACACTTCCCGCGTCCAGCCAACTATCCAGTCATGAACGTATCATTTAGTTAATTGCGCTGCATTTTTATTTTTTTTGGTGGTCAAGCCTGTGGCTCAGTACGTCCGACCTTGACAAGCATTTTGTCAGATTTGCTTTCCCTGGCCTTTGACTGTCCCCAGTCTACCTACAAGGCTACAGGTTTGTGTCTCTCTTCGTCTGGTTCCCATCCCTTGACGTGTCCAACATGGGAGGCTCTACCAGTAGCTGCACTACCTCTGCGTAGCTCTTGGGGTCATTTGAGCCCCTCTATCTCGCTTAAAAATCGACAGGGTCGACTTCATTGCACCGGGTTTTATCCAATATGGTTCGGTCTCTTTCCGCAGCGCGGAAAGCGTCGCACAAAGCACGAACTCCGCAGCTCCATCGACGACCCACAGAAGTCTCCGAAAATATTCACTCGTGAACCGAAATACGCGGCCCGGAATCGAACCCACAACCTTCGGAGCCCGAGTGAAACGGCTTGACCACTTCGCCAAGTCGCGTCAGAATCACGAACTCAAGACTTCCAGAGGCCTACCAGCCAACCAATTTATCTTTTTGGCAAAAACATAATGATATAACATCAACTTAAGATTAAAATTTCAGATGAGAGAATTGGAGCGATATGATCGCCAGTCTATTCCATGCTACGTCCCTAAAGAAAAATTCCAGCTTCAAATCAAATCAGCATACTAAATTTCTGCCACACAAACAACACCAAGAGACACAGGTCACACAAAATTACATTATTATGGTTACCCTCGACGCTACGAATCTAACTGAGCTGACTGCTAAGTCGTGAAGGTAGTATTCAACCAGCCTATCATCCTCCATTAGTCTTCGTTCCCCGTCAGTCCCTTCAAGGACGAGCACTACATCATTCACATTCAATTCCAGTAATGCCCCCTGTCCTTCAGAATTCCAGATTCTTTCCTTTTCCTGCAATTAATAACCTGTGCTTCAGTGAATGCAAGAATATAGCCATGAAAACATTCTTCCCAAAACTATTTTCAACCAACCCTCATTTTGTACTGGTCCAATAAGCAATGGCCACTTCTTGTGTCATTTTGTACCGGTCCAATAAGCAATGGCCACTTCTTGTGTGAGCTGCGACAGCACGGCGGATAGAACATAGCTCTGCTGGCTCAGTGGTCATGTGATCTAACCCGCATCGAAAGTGATGTCATTATTTTACGACTCAGAACGCGTTTGATAGCGTTGCACAAGAGTTCTTTAAAGCCCACTTCCAACGCACAATTCACTGAAGTAAATAGAGGAAGAGAAGAAGAGGAAGCCTAAAGTACATGTAAATGAAGTTACATTGCTTTGCTTTTAATATATTCATAACTAAAATAAATACAGTGCAAACCGCTTGAGGCGATCTCGGATGTGGCGAATTTCTGTTGTGAAGAACAATATTGTAGTGTACGATGTAATTGCATTTGTATATGCTTGAACTCTTATGAAAGGGCCAGAAGGCGTTATGGACACTGTTCGTAATCCCGCATACGGCGTTCAAAACACAGCTGTGGGTGATTTGGCAGCAGACAGCCTTGTATAGGTTTTTTTTACGAAATGGTATGGGTGCCGGTCGTTCAGAAAGCAATGGCAAACTTATGAACATAAACTTGCCAATAGATCACAAACAGCAAAAAAATAAATTGTGGGGGGGGGGGGGGTGTTGTGTGTGTGTGTGTGTGTGTGTGTGTGTGTGTGTTTGTGGGGTGTGTGTGTGTGTGTGTGTGTGTGTGTGCATGCGCGCGCGCCTGCTTCTCCTGTAAAAGGATATGCAACTAACATACAAGAGACATTTCTGATAATAAGAACTATTTCATTGTGAAACCATAAATACACGATATGGCAACATGAAGCAAATGGTGGAAAGTCTAAACAGAGCAATAATACAGGCAGCCACTGAGTCTATTCCCTGAGTCTATTCCAAGAGGAGCGAGGAAAAATTACAAACCATACTGGACTGAAGAACTACAAATTTTGGAAGACAATGTTGAAGATGCTAGGAAGACCGCATAGAGAGAACAAACAACTGAAGTGAACATCTCTCTCAAAGCCATCTCAGCAAAATATAAAAGAACAGTAAATCAAACAACAAGACATTGTTGGAGGGAAAAAACAGAAAATCTGAATTTTGACAGGGATGGAAACAAACTATGGAAACTAGTGAAAGCCATGAACAATGAAGGACCTAGAAACGAACACAACAATTAAACAAGGAAATGTCTTGCTTACAGGCAAAAAGGCTGCAAATGCACTAATGGAACACTATGCCAGTGCAAACCACATTGATATTACAACCGAACAGAAGAAAGCAATCAAAGATAAACAGATACATCATAGTAATACAGAGACAGCAGCAGAATATATGGTGGCAAATCTAACAATGGAAGAAATGGAACAGGCAATGAATACCCTAAAAAAAAAGAAATCACCAGGAAAGGATAGGAATCACAACTGAAATGCTAATAGGACTAGGCACTAAGGCAAAAAAGAAACTACTAGCAGTCTGTCACACGTCGTTCTTGATGATAATATCACGAAGTTCTTACGATGATATGTTCATGATATTGTCGTGTGATGGTCGTTGTCTAGGTAACGATACTCATGGTGTGTCAATGGAGATATCTAACTGTCTTGCAATATAACTCACCCCCGCAATGCATATTCACCAGTCATTAACCAAGATTCAGTTGGCGCACATAGTCCTTTATTACAGAAATAACACAGACTCACGGAACATATGTATATATCCAGAAACAATGTAATCCATAGACTATAAATATCCTCCTCACAATTTAACCAGCACACATCAATGCCTTCTCAAGCCTGCTGCATATCAAAATCCACAAGACAGGTAATCCAGCTACTATCCACGGCTGGATCTCCTACAATACAACCCACACATTGGGTCGGAGCCACTGCTCAACTATGCAACCCACTCTGGGTTTTGGCCCTCACTCCCTATAGAACCCACTCTGGTTCAGGCCTGTCTTCACAACTAGGAGAACAACACAACACGGAGATCTCTAACTCCGCTTCTCCTTAGAATACCGACCAGTTCGGCATCTACACATTAACTGTCCTGAAGTCCCTTGACTTCACACAAAACTAAACTGTCCTTCCCCCATCCCCTGGGGTCCACACTCACCCTTCCCATTATTTCTCAGGACTGGCTGTTTTCTCATAGCCAGGTCAGTCACTTTACTGTCTCCCACTTTCATCTCCATTCTTTCTCATGCCCGGTCACTCAACTCAATGTCAATGACCCAGGCTTATGTCACAGTCCTAAATTACAGCTGGAAGATGGGAATAGTCCCACAGGCATGGAAGGAAGCTATACTAATACCAGTCCCAAAGAAAGGAAAAGACCTGGAAGAACCAAATGGCTATCGACCTATCAGTCTACTTAGCTGTGTAGGAAAATTAATGGAATGCATTATCAATGGCAGGCTAACATGGCATCTGGAAGAAAACAAACTCTTAACACCACACCAAGCAGGATTCAGAAAGTACAGATCCACTGAAGATCAAATAACCTATATAGCTCAGGAAATAGAGGATGCCTTCCAAGAGAAAAAGCACACACTAGCGGTCAGGATAGCTTTAGAAAAAGCATTTGATAAAGTATGGAAGGAAGGACTGAAAGTGAAACTGCAAAAAATGCATGTTTGTGGGAAAATGTACAAATGGATCAGCCATTACCTTGAGAACAGAACTGCCAGGACAAAGGTACAAGGACAAACCAGCAAAATGATGCTGTTGGAGCAAGGTGTCCCCCAAGGAGGAGTTCTTTCACCAACATTATTCCTAGCATATATAAATGACATCATAGAAAATTTTCCAGCCAGAGTACACACATCACCCTTTGCAGATGACCTAGCCGTATGGACATCTGAAGAATATATTAGTACAGCTAACAGCAGAATACAGCAAGCCTTATTAGCACTAGAGGACTGGTCAAAATCATGGCTAGTGAAGATAAGTGAGGAGAAAACAACATGCACAGTGTTCTCCCTCTCAAATAAAACTCAGCAACCTAAGCTGGTATTGAATGGAAAAATATTGCGCCATGAAGAAAATCCAAACTATCTCTGAGTCACCTTTGATCGTCGCCTGACATGGAAAACACAGGTTGAGAAAAATCGAACAAGAGCAAGGCAAAGAATGGCAATCATGAAAAAGCTTGCTGGTACAACGTGGGGAGCAGATGAGAAAGTTCTCAAGAAGTTATATACTGGACGGGTGAGGCCAGTACTGGAATATGGCATTGCAGCTTGGGCAACAGCAGCTAAGTCAAACTTTAACAAAATAAGTAGAGTCCAAAATCAAGGAATGCGAATCATAACTGGAAGCCTGAAGACAACGCCTATTAATGAACTTGAAAAGATCACTTGTTTACAACCAATGCAGGATAGAAGAGATAGCAGAGCCCAGCAACAAGCAGAAAAATTTAGAAGATTGACAGACCACCCTATGTATAAAAGGTTTAGTGGTTTTGGAAAGGGAAGACTGAAGCGTAGCAACTTTGTAGAAACTGCAAAACGAAAGATTAGGGCAGATCCCATACTTAACATATCAACAGTCAAACCCATTTACAATGCAGACAAGTTCCCAGCTTGGAGACAGCAGCAACTGCTTGAGATGATAGAAAACATTCCTGGTATTGAGAAACAGAACACTCAGCATGAAACCGAAAGAAGAGAAATAACCCTAAACTACATAAAAGAACATTACCCAAGCAGCAATTGGACCCATGCATATACAGATGGATCAGCCAAAAATTCAATAGAGAATGGAGGAGGAGGAATTCTCCTAAATTTAAAAAATGGAGTGAAAAAAAACACATTCAGTGGCAACTGGAAAGTTTTCAAGTAACTACAAAGCGGAGGTAGAGGCTCTGAAAACTGCAGCAGAAATGCTCTTGATGGAGGAAAATAAAGAGAAGCAAATAGCTATCTTCACAGATGCAAAGTCAGCTGTCTCAATACTGAAGAGCAATAACAGCACAGAAATAGCTGACATAAGAGCAGCACTCCATGGTCTATGCCAGAAATCCAAAAATGTTGTAATACAGTGGATCCCATCACATTGCAGTATACCTGGAAATGAAGAGGCTGGCAAAAGAGGGCGGACGACTACCACAGCCTGACATAGACATAACCTATAATGAGGCAAAGAGGTTGATAAAAAGCACCTATAGAACCAAATGGGAATCAGAGCATCCAGGCCACCAGAAGGATGATGCATATTACAAACTCGACCGAAGAGAACAAGTAGCAATCTTCAGACTCCGCACAGGACATAACAGGCTGAAATATCACTTGTTCAATAAACTAAAGATAGGAGATACCGATGAATGTAATTGTCGAACTGGAAAAATGACAGCAAAATATTTGCTTCAGAATTGCCCAATATATGCAGAACAGAGAAAGATATTTTGGCCCACACCTGCTTCATTTTAGGACAAGCTCTATGGAGATATCAACAAGCTCAAGTTGACCGTAGCTTACTTTAACTACATACAGGTTGACATTTAAAGGTGTATGAAGAAGTGTTCAGACTGCCACACTTCATACCACAAGTATGTCGGTTACAAAAGCCTCCCAATGTCATGAAATGGAATATTGCTCGGATAGCAGATCCATTACGTGGAAAGTCCGAATCAAAAGCTCACTGTGTGAGCTTCAAAAAAGGTGGGAAAAGTGTCCTAGTGGCACGAAATGGAATATTGCTTGGATAGCAAATCCATTATGTGGAAAGTCCGAATCAAAATCTCACTGTATGGGCTTCAAAAAAGGTGGAAAAAGTGTCCTAGTGGCACGAAATGGAATATTGCTCGGATAGCAAATCCATTGCGCGGAAAGTCCGAATCGAAAGCTCACTGTGTGGATGTCATCTGCACACTGCATTCTTCTGGTTTCCGGAAGAACAGCCTATGGTGAACGGAAGGCCCAATATACGGAAGTGAGGCTAAGCAGCCATGTGCAGGACGTGACGATTCCTTGGATGAGCCCAGTACCAGAGCGCTGTGTGTTGGCTCTGCAAGTATGGAAGCCTCCTTGGATGGCGGGGAATGCCCATGGTCTGCCCCTGCCTTCCCTTGAGGGCTGACCAGGATGTCTTTGGTTGTTCTATATGGGCCAGCTAGGATGGGAGATAACACCACAACAGTGAGAGTCAAACGTCCTAAGAAACCCCCGGGAAGGTTAACCCGGTCAACAAATGCCCGCAGAAGTCGGATGTGTCGGCCTAACGGCGCAAGAACGCAGCTCTGCTGTAAACAGGCATAACGCAATCACATCCGAAAAAAAAACTCCGGATGAACGCAGAAGAAGAAGAAGAAGAAGAACTATTTCTTGGGTCACAGGCGAGTTCGCCTTATCAGGTCTGCACTGTACAAGGAACAAATGTAAACAGATAACTCAGTTTACAACCAACCTCGCGAACGCTCCTGTCAAGTGATATTGGATAATTCTCTCTGCATGTTCCGTTTAAAAGATGAACATCTATTTCATACGTGTTATCAACGCTGGCTTCTGTGAGGAAAAACAAAATGCACAGATAATTATAACATAACTATATCTATTTGCAGTCTTTCCTCTTCTACACTTCGGTGAAGGGAAACCTTTTAATTTGGTATAATATCATCATCAAAATCATGGACCATGCCAGTAAGCATTTATGATCATGGCCGGCCATTTCACATGATTCCCAGAAATTTGGATCAAGTCTGTGTTCTTTTGCCAGTTAATAACATATTTTCCCATAGAAATCTCGAAAAGTCACCCATAGAAATAAAAAGAGAATTACGGCAGGAGTGTGTTTTGTCCCCAAGCCTCTTCAACTTATACACAGAAAGAATTTTAAAACAAGTCGATCTGCCTGGACTTAACATCAATGGGAGACTCATAAATAATCTTTGGTATGCTGACGATACAGTGTTTACTAGCAGAAAGCGAGCAAGAGTTACAAAACTCAGAGGACCAATACTGGAGAAACTGGTCTACGATTTTGATGTCCTGATGTTACAAGAACTGAATACAGACTCTTCTAAGTGCCCTGGCTATACATGTTACATTAACCAAACCGGGCAGGGAAGACATCGGCAGGCTCTGGTGGTCAAGGATGGTTTACAGCATTCGTTACTGGATATGAGTGGGTGGGGTTAGGATAGTAAAAGATGTGCAGGGAATGCGGTTACAAATCGGCCGATACAGCTGGAACCTGATAAATATATATGTAAGAGGGGAATCTTGCATAAGCAGAGAGAGTTGGGACTGGTTGAAAGATTCAGTGGACACCCCTGGTACCAGGTATCTGATATGTGGTGACTTCAATGCCCGCGCCAAGGAATGGGACAGGTCGGGAGAGAACAACAGGTTACTGCTCTTGTTGAGGCCTTGCTTGAGACGGATGTTGTCAGTCTAAACGACGGGACACCCACTAGGCTGGCAATGAGACCGGGGGATCCTGACTTGGCCATCGACCTGGCACTTGTATCCCAAGAGGCCGCATCAGACATAAAATGGAGCATCCTTGGAGACCATGAAAGTGACCATCTCCCCTGTTCTGTGCTGATATCTAAGCCCAGCACAATTAGGGCTATAAGAGCCAGCAGGGCATTATATGTTTTTACATGTTTCCGCCCCTTACATGTTTTTTTTTCTATTTAAAATACTGCAGCTTACATGTTTTGTTTTATTTTTTTCTATTTAAAATACCGCCCCTTTCATGTTTTTTTTCTATTTAAAATACCACCCCTTACATATTTTTTTTCTATTTAAAATACCGCCCCTTACATGTTTTTTTTTCTATTTAAAATACCTCCCCTTACATGTTTTTTTTCTCTTTAAAATACCGCCCCTTACATGTTTTTTTTTTCTATTTAAAAAACCGCCCCTTACATGTTTTTTTTTTCTATTTAAAATACCGCCCCTTCCATGTTTTTTTTTTCTATTTAAAATACCGCCTCTTACATGTCTTTTTTCTATTTAAAATACCGCCCCTTACATGTTTTTTTTTCCTCTTTAAAATACCGCCCCCTTATGAAGCCCCCTTATGGTGCAGCTTGATGCGGCCAGCTCTTTGTATCATAGCACGGCACGACCCTGCAATTCCTTTTTAGGACGTGGCAGTCAACCCAGCATTTTTTTTTTTTGGGGGGGGGGGGGGGGCTAATAATTTAGCAGACCATGTCGCGTTGTGTTATAACGTGCTGGTATGGGAGACAGTCGTTCAGAAAGCAATGGTTAACTAATGAACGTAACACTTGCCTAGTACATAAACAGCAGCTGAAAAATGCTGGTGTTGACTGCAACGTCCCGTAAGGGCTACGCAACAAATTTTTTTTTTTATTATTTGTAATTTCTTGGCAAGTTTACGTTCAGTAGTTTGTCATCGCTTTCTCAACGACCGACACTCATACCATGTCATAGAAACAAACATAAAGCGGTCTTCTGCCAATTCGCCTGCAGAAGTGTTTCAAGCGCGGTATGCCTTTAGCAAGATGAAAAAGCATTCTGACCAATAAAAAGATGTCAATTGAAACGAGAAAAAGAGTGTTGAATGGATACATAGAGCCTGTTCTTTTGTATGGATGTGAAGCTTGGACAATGAGCAGTCAAGCTGAAAAACATCTGATGGCTGCAGAAATGTGGTTTCTGAGGAAAATGCAAAGAATACCATGGACAGACAGAAAAACCAATGACCAAGTACTACAGGAGACAAATGAACATCGTAAGCTGATTGGAGAGAATTAGACGTAGACAGTCAAAATTTTTTGGACATGTTATGAGAAGAAATGGATTGGAGAACTTGGTGACAACTGGCAAGATCGAAGGGAACAGACCGAGAGGAAGACCGAGAGGAAAATACCTGGATGGCTTGGCCACATGGCATGGACGGGACAGGAACACTGAGCTGATCCACCACACTGGTGATCGAGTGAAATGGCGAGTCATGACCGCCCACGCTTTCCGGCATGGCACATGATTGATTGATTGATTGATTGATGCGGGATTACGAATTGCGTCCGTAAACCCTTTGCCACAAAGCAGGAAGAAACAGCTATTCTGGTTCGCCATTTTACACAATATCCAGAGTCACAGATCACATCTCTCGTCCTTGTTCATTATCCAATTTGGTAAAGCTATTCAGAGATGTATCTATGTGTCTCCCCTTTGCCCTTTTCCTACCAAGTTTTCCAGTTGTCAAGGTGGTGCCCGGTTTTCATGGGTTTGAATCCATATTGGGGTGTGTTTTCAACTTTGACCTGGTCTCCCAGGCCTTCTTTGTCTTCTTCTAAGTTGTCTAAGAGCAAAAATGGCATCTGTGCATCCTTTGTTTTTCCTAAATCCAAGTTGTGTTTCGTTTAGCTGGGGTTCTATAATAAATCGTAGTTCTTCTCAAGAATTTCTCAAAATATTTTCCCAGTATGACTCAACAGTGAAATGCCTCTGTATTGTGTGCAGTCTCTTTTTCTGCCTTTGGTTTTCCAAATTTTGATAATTATGGCGTTTCCCCAGTCTCGAGGTGTCTGTTGTTCTACCCATACATGGTTGAATAGTCTATGTAGCCATGCTGCTCCTACTTCTCTTGCTGCTTTAATTAGTTCATTTGGTATTTCATCTTGTCCTGGTGATTTGTTCAATGGGGTTAATCTGATGGCTTCCATAATTTCTACTTTCAGTATGTCTGGTTCTAGTTCTTCGGTGGCATCTGTGTCGGTTTCTTGAATTCCTGTGACATCTGATGGGATTTTGAGAAGTTGTTCGAAGTACTGTTTCCATCTTATTAGGATTTGTTTTTGTTCACTTACTGGTTCTCCATTTTCGCTGTTAATTATTTCACTTGAGTCAAAGGGTTCTCCTCTGGTTCTCATTGCACATATCTTTTTATAGAAGTTTCTAGTTGCTTCCTTGTAGTTTTTATTTAGAGTTTCTCCATACTCCTCCCAGTCTTTTTGTTTTTCTCTCTTTACTATTCTATTCATATGTCTTCTCGCTATTCTATATTCTATGTAATCGCATTCCTGTTTGCTCTTCGACCACTTTTTATATTTTACCTTTTTGTCTTTTACAGCTTTCTTTACTTCTGAGTTCCACCAACTTGTTATTTTCTTTATCCGTGTTTTGCTTTTTTTCGTAGTTCTACATGTTATCTTTGCAGTATTTAAAATGCTTGATTTGAACATCTCCCATTCTTCTTCCACTGTCTTTCTATCTATAGGTAATTTTACAAAGATTTCAGTTAGCTCTTTTTCATAATTTTCCTTCACTGCCTCGTCTTTGAGATTTTTTAAGTTTACCGATTCGCATGGCATGTATTTTCCTGATTTTTGCTTCCTTCTGCTAAGTTAATGGTTCTTATTGTGGCAAAGACTGCTTTGTGGTCTGTGTTTATACCTAAGTTGGGCACTGCCCTTACATCTAATATATTTCTCTTTCTGTTATTTCTTGTTAATATAAAATCAATTTGGCTTTTAGTATCTAGATCGTTCCATTTATCTTCTTCTCTTCTTCAGCGTTCCGAGCCATTGAGGTTCTTTGCTGCAAATACAATCCGTCTCCATTCGTCTCTCTGGTGGACCTTCTCTTGCCAGTCGTTGATTCCAAGTGCTTGTAGGTCTGTACATGTATTATCTCTCCACCGCCTTCTTGGTCACCTCGGGGTCTACGGTCATTTATTTCCTGAGTGTAAGCGAGTTTTGTTTCCCTATTATCTTCCATTCTTTCTATATGCCTCAGCCATTGTAGTCTATTAGCCTTCATGATACCAGTGATTAGCGGGGACTTAAACAGATCATAAATGTCTTTGTTCCATTTATTCCATTTTTGTTCCATTTATACCAGGAGTATATTTGTGAGTCTTTGTGTTTATAGAATGTATTTGTTATATAGAGGTCGTGTTGGCTGCATAGCTCTATCAGTCTACTTCCGTTATCATTTCTTTCATGATGTTGGTCTCCAAATGCTCCAAGATGTTTTTGTATGACCACTTTGTTGTGTCCTAGTCTTGCATTGAAGTCTCCCATAACTATGATGTTGTCCTGCTTATCTATTTTATTTAGCACGTCATGAATGTCTTCGTAGAAGTCCTCGCATTCTTGCTCATTATTGTTTGTATTACATGGTGCATATATGTGTACATATGTTGTAATTGTTTGTTCTTTTATTCTCACTGTTATGATTCTTTCTGATATATATTTTATTTCTAGTATTCCTCTTGCTAGCCGTGGTTCAATGACTATTCCCACACCTTGTCTTGCTCTTTCTTGCTGTTCCATTCCAGAGTAGACAAACGTGTAACTGTGATGGATCTCTTTGCATCCTTCCCCCTTTATTCTGGTGTCCGCTATTCCCATAATTCCAATTTTCCTCTGTTTCATTGTTTCTATAAATTCTTCTTCTTTACTATTAAAACCACAGACGTTCATTGTGCCTATTTTTTGAATAGCTGATCTATCTCGTAGTCAATTAACATTGCCGGGTCTATAACCATTAGGATCAGTCCGTTTATACATCTTAGTTTTTCTACGAGCAGTATGAAGATCCCTTGCCGGCTTGCTAGGCCAGTCGCAGGTTTAGGACAAAAATCTGACCATAGGGAATTCCATCCCCTATGGCGAGCCATAGCCCCGTTAGCACATGACCTCGCGGTTATGGTTTCCCAGTCTACACCACGTGGAGGTGGGGTTGACTTGTGTAGTCTGCGGGTCATCGGCATGCTACTAATTTTCACTTTTCACCCCTCCTGGGAGAGGTTGGCCGATCCTAACCCTGCTGGCTGCAGGACCAGGCGCAGTCCACACCTTGCAGACCTGGTAGTAGCGAAAGTTAATCCACACGTAAGCATATGTCCAGTGCACTGCCCAGTAGTGGCTACTATTAGGAGCAATAGCAAGTGTGTGGACTGGGTTTGAGTTTAAAGTGAGTAAACAACACAAACACAAAACATCAAAAATAGAATGCAAAAGTGAATAAAGACATTAAAACGTCAGCCAACCAAGATGACAGGAGACTCGTGATACAGAAGAAGTGCAACTAGAATGAGAAGGAGAAGAAGGAGGAGGCGGAGGAGGAGGAGGAGGAGGAGGAGAAGAAGAAGAAGAAGAAGAAGAAGAAGAAGAAGAAGAAGAAGAAGAAGAAGAAGAAGAAGAAGAAGAAGAAGAAGAAGAAGAAGAAGAAGAAGAAGAAGAAGAAGAAGAAGAAGAAGAAGAAAAAGAAGAAGAAGAAGAAGAAGAAGAAGAAGGAAGAAGAAGAAGAAGAAGAAGAAGAAAGAAGAAGAAGAAGAAGAAGAAGAAGAAGAAGAAGAAGAAGAAGAAGAAGAAGAAGAAGAAGAAGAAGAGATACAAGCAAACAAAACAACGTGCTTGGACAAATAACATTTTAATTACCCAAATCGGGATCATCTTCAGGGTCATCCATGGTCCTAGAATCTGCAACAGAGAATGTCCCTTTTAAAATTTTGTT